>CM055959.1:99062015-99417031 GCA_029490685.1 Schizonepeta tenuifolia
ACGAAAGGTTATGCTAAAATCGATTAAAATATAATTTATAATCAATTAATATATTAAAATTAAATTTATAATCAATTAATATATTAAAATTAAATTTATAATCAATTAATAAAATTATTTACAAAAAAGAAAATGATGGGTGTAAGGAAACTATGAAAATCGCCTGAGGTAGAGGGATACAATATTAAAACAAGAAAATAAAAAACATCGGCGGTTTTAAATAATATTGATTGGACCTGTTTTCAAGCCTAAAAACGGTAATTGTTCGGATAACAGTTGTCCGTTTGTCATTATTGAAAAAAAAGGGTTGATTAATTAATGGGTGAAAGTTAGTTTAGTTTCTTGCTCGATCCAAAACCAAAACTAACTAGAATATTCTCAAAAAAGGAAATTAATTGATGCTATTATATATCCCTTTTTTTCATGCTACAAAATCGTCTAGCTTGCAACATAGATTATGTTTTTACAATTGATATTCAAATTAAATACGTTTAATTAAATATTAATTGTTTTTTGAAAAAACTAAATAACAAAAAAGGGAAGGACCAAGTTTAAGATTTTCCCGGTTTTTTGTTAACATGGTAATAATGATTTGAAAATTTGCAATAGGCTAATAATTTAAAAGGAAAATAATTAAGAAGTGGTAGTTTGCATAGAAAATTTAGACTTGCTATAAAAGGGAGTACTAAAATCTACATAGCCTAAAAATGAATTTATCATCGTTGGCATCGGACGCCGTCGTTTCAAGTTTCAACGTTGCAAAAAATATGAAGTGAAGAAGCATGTAGTCCAAGTCCTAAACGATGGCGTTTTAATGTTATGGATATAAACAACACTACTTGAGCCCTTTCCCGCCATATATCATCTACCCCACACCACCACCACCGCCGTCGTGCCTCAGTTCTCGTGGTTATGAAACCCTAAATTGTTGAAATAGTGAGAAATTTGTAAGATTCGGATCCGGATTCTGCAAAATCGAAGATGCAAATACGGGTGAAATGCAGCTGCGGAGAGGGAAACTGCCGCGAATGGGCGATTGTGGAGCTTCAGGGCGCCGTCGAAGCTAAGCCCTCAGTTCAAAACCACACCCAAAACCTTCAAATCGGCGTTCTCTGCCGCCCTTCTTCTCAGGTCATTTCCGAATCTCAATCAATTTCTCTCTCCTCGTTTCAAACTAATGCAGTTTCCTTCTTCTGTCATCAGTTTGATTTTGTATTTTTGGGGATAATTTTCAGGAAAGTTATACATTTACAGTAGGATACCATGAGCTGCTGGGAGCGAAATTGAGTCTGAAGAAGCCGATTTTAGTGTTGAAGAAGATCGAACTCCAGAGTGAAGAGGAGGAAGATGCAGATTCGAAAAAGGTGGAATTAGACGTTATTGGAGTTATTCGCCACAAGATTTTGTTCAAGACCAGGCCTAAAGCTATTATTTCCAGTAAGAATTTGCAGCAATTTTCTCTTTTTTTGCTACAATTTCTCCATCAAGATATATACGTGCTCTCTGTTGAGTCTGTTGAAATACATTTTGACACTGCACCTTCTGCTATTTGTTTTAATATAATCAAAATTTCTAGCAAATGTGTTAATAAATTTTGAATATTTTGTTTGTAGTTTAGTTAATTTGCCTAAGTAGATTCTCCATATACGCAGATAGGCTCTGCTCTGGTGAATTATCCCTTTGTAAGGGATTTCAATGTAGAGAGAGAGAGAGAGAGAGAGAGAGAGATCATTCATTTCTATAATGCAATTGCTGTATAGGATGGTGAATCCTTTTGTAAGTGATTTCAATGTGATCATTAATTCTCTCTCTCTCTCTAAATGAAACTGTCGTCACATCTCACTGCACCAAATCGTGGTATTCTGTTCAAGGATTTGATTCATACACAAAGTAACTTGTGGTTGATTCTGGGCAGGATCTCAATCATTTGTCAAGGAAAAAATCAGTGCCCCTGCTTCTTCAATGCTCAAGTTGAACAGTCCGCTGCCGTTGCAAAACTATCCCAAATTCCTCCACCGAGAATTTCCCGACGTTCACTCCATGAAGCGGACGAAGAGTACGTCGGACGGTGCCTACACATCATCGGGAACGGCCCACGGCTCGAACGAGGCGACAGAAGCGGAAAGCACGGCTCCTCCCCGACCACAGGGCCGAGACGCGGCAAAGGCGGCGATGAGGGCGGCCAAAGGAAAAGGAAAAAAAGCGGCGAGCGAGGATGCGGAGCTCATGTCATTGTTGGACTCGATGAATGCCCGACTCACTAGCATCGTCGAGGCAAAGCAAACCATGGCCAAGGCAATGATGGCAAGTGCTCGGGCGAAGCAAAATTCTGTCGACATGAGGATCATCACCAAGGATACGTCGTACATGAAGCCAGAGCAGTACCAACTATACATGATAATGGTTGCGGAGGTCAAGCAACGTCGAGGATGGGTTTAGTTATTTTTCTTTTTAATTTAATTTCTAGTAATGTATTTTGGTTATTTTATTTAAATTATTGAAATTTTTAATTTTTCGATTAAAAAAGTAATGCAAAATGAAGATTCGTAAACTTATTAAATGGAGACAACATAGAGTTAGTTTCATTACTGATGACTGTCTCTATTTGAGCCCCAATGGAGATGGAGACACCAAAATGTCTCCACCATTGTGGGTGGTCTAAGTGACACGACTCGAGCTATGGTAGCCATAAGCCTAATGGATTGGAAACATTGTAGCTTAAGACAATCCAAAGCCCCTCATGCATAAGTGTGAATCATTTTGCCAAATTATAGTATTTCATAGCTAGTTTGAACTCTCCATGACACACATTGTTCGATTTATTCCGTGGAGCGAATTTTTTCAAGACATTCCCTGTTTAGTAGAGACCTTGTTTGAAAGTATGGATTACTTGACAAGAATAACATGATTTGCAATAGCACAACACAACACTATTCTCCAAAACAAAAATGATCTTTCACCATCACATTCATCAATTGGTACACTTTGTATTTCTTAAAACTTGGAAGTCTTGAACAATCAGGTAAGGAGGTCTGAAAAAAGGGTGAAAGTCTTACAAATATCAATTTTTATGTACGAAAACCTTAGACTGATGATTATGTACACAGTAACACGAAGAGGGTTCTGTCGTATTTGATCAATTCTAAACAACAGTGCTTCCAGCACGAAGCCTCAACATTTCAGTTCTCTTACTTCTCGCCATTGCATCTACCAGCCAGTTTACGCCCTCTTTTATCCCCAACCTGCAATAAAACCACGGGTTGGTTACATCCCTTTGAGTGGAACTAGGAATCGGCCTATTAACGAGAGGGATACATTTGAAATCCATCTGCCTACCCATCAAAAGCTGATACAGCTTGAAATTCATACACTCGTTCGTCTAATTTGTTGATGTCCAGATACCGAGCAACTTCATCAGTTGATACAGCATCTTCAAGATCCTGCGTACCACAAGATAGCAGAGATACATACTTGTTCAAATTTATTTGTTCAACTGGTCTCGTTTAGTAACTTTATCCGTACTTCTGAAAATAGTGAAACAAAAAAGCCAATGCAGTGGTCATTGCATAAGAGCAGCTAACTATTTTTCATGAGAATAACATGGCAAGAAGCCGACTGAGATACCTTAAAGTCTAATTAAATTATGCTGAAATATACTACAGAACAAAGTATTGAACTATTGTCCTGGATTAACATTCAGCCAGGACGAGACGATTACCTGCTTGTTAGCTAGTATCAACACTGGAGCTCCTAGCAAATCTTCATGCCGCAAAACCTTTTCTAAAAAACCAGAGAGAAAGTGAGAATACCCTTTTGACTTGAAACTAAAGCAGGCAGTAAAAACAAGTACATAAGAGTTGCTGGAATCCCCAAAAAGAATTACCAAGTGCAGATTTTGAATCTTCAAAACGGGATGGACAGGCAGCATCAACCACATAAATCACAGCATGTGCCTCTTCATAATATTTCTCCCATATGGAGCGAAGACCGGGCTGATGAAAATTAGGTCCCGTGTCATAAAATTTCTCAGAGCCAAATAACCATGAATTTTATTGTCAGGTTCGGAAAGGTGAAAAGTTTAAGAGTGCGTTCCAAACCTGACCTCCCAGGTCCCAGAATGCAAGTTTTGTATTTGAAACTTCAATACGGCCAATATTTAGTCCTACAGTGGGAACAATTCGATCTGGTGGAAGACCCTCCGAATTTGAGTATTGCGACTTCAACTTCTCCAGAAATGTCTGCAATTAATATATTTATTAGCTAAGATTCTGTAGTCTGGCAAGACTTCCATTATGGTGTAAAGAAGCATTCCCCAAAATTACAAAACGAGAAGTGTAACATAAAGTCATAAACAAATGGCACTACTGTCTATTGCTTAACCATGTTTATTGATTCCAAATACAAGCCAAACAGGAACAGAAAAATCAGTTTGACAATGGGTCTCAGGAAAAGGATTGGTGGATTTCAAAGAAAGAAAGAAGAAGCCTCATCAAATTTCAAATCGCTGAAAAATAGCATCTCCAGCTCTTTAATAGGTCTTATAGTAATATATATCAGCTCAGATAGATAGTTACATTAGGTCTAGCACAAGTAACATCTATAGCAGATTATCATAATAGTTGATCTAGCATTTACGAGTCAGAGATGAGGTAGGGATTCCACTTGGATACTTGATACATGTCTAGCTTGTGAGCATTACACAGAAGCAAATAAGCAATTAGCATTAACTAAATTTGAGCCATGTAATTGGGAAACAAGAGAGGAATAACTCCATTTGGTTTGCCTCTTCATATATCAGATCAATTCTATCAGATGATATGAAAAATTAAGGCATAAATAAGCTTGAAAAAAAATGTGTGTTCCAAAAAAGATAGAATATTACTGTTTTCCCGGACTTGTCAATTCCAAGAATAAGAACATGAAACTCCGTCTTGCTGAACGCATACTTCCATAATCCATAAACCAGGGAAAACATCTATCCCTAGTCCTGGTTTTTGTATTCCCAAGAAGATTGTCAGTTACCAGGAATTTGATGCCCTGAAGTTATGAAAACGCAGAATAAAATAGAATGAATTAGAAGAATAAAGACACATTTATACGGGACATATCAATATTAGTTTTGATGTTAGAGGGCTAAGATAAACAGTATGCCATAAGATCTATTCTACCCTCAAATACACAATATAATAATGAGGTATGGATTGAGAGTCAGTTTCAGATAACACGCTAACAAATCACATCACAATATTTTTTGTACTGAAAGATGAAGATAGTTTAGATACAACTACTAAACTTCCACAACCGAAGCAATTTGTTAAACGAAACTTCCCCTGCCAAACAACATCCAGCGAACAAATACAGATTGATGGGAGAGTATCAAGTTGTTTCAGCATGAGAAGATTATCAAACATATGTCTAAGTATGAGCCTGCATTCAACAGTTCATTTTCCAAAAACAGCAGCTTGAATGATCCAGAATCGAAATTAACAAGCATATATCTAGTTTTTCTGCCATTAATTTGAGCACATTTCTTACTTCGTAGATCGCCTAGATTATTTTCGCCTTCAATTAATTACACGGCTTAATCGATTCTTCAAAAGTTGAAAACAAAATCCTGCTTTCAATTATTTGGTAATGCATCTGGCCTCCCAAAAGCAAGATCCTAGTTTCAGCATCATTTTTTGTGTAACTATACTAACGAATTTCATCCCCAAACTAAAAAATGCTAACAAGTTATTTGAAATTACTTTCTCATACAAACACTAAAATCAAAATAAGGAAAAGAAGATGGCTCCATAACACCAAATCTATAGGGTCAAGATCTCAACTTTGTCACACCAAATTCAGATCAACCCACGATTCAAACAAGACAACAAAACAGTTCAAATATAGGAATCAACCCAAATTCAGTCAATTGCACACACCCAAAAGCAATTAAGCAGCAGATCGAGAAATTAATTAAGGGAGGGAAAATCAAGTGCAATTTACTCCAACTAAACGACAAACAAACATAAAAATACAATTAAGGAACAAAATTGCGCCTAACTCAGAAAAAATCAGACGAAAATCGGAACATGCATGATGCATCGGTAAATAAAGAGAAAAAAAACTATACTTGTGAGGATTCTGTGGAAGCGGAGAAAGTGAATTGCAGAGCGGCCTTAAGCTGTTTGCCTTGACGAAATAACAAAGTAATTTTTTTTTCTTTTTCTGAGGGAAAATAACAAAGTAAAATATTACTATATCAAACTCCGCGGTCGCCTAAATCTCGTTTTATTCGCCCCATGCTTTTCTTTCTTCTAAATACCTTTGCTCTTTTGACTTTAGCTTAATGAGTCGAGTAGCGTCAAATTCAAAAAATTGTTTTTTTTTTTTTTTTGAATTCTTGAGAAAAAAATTGATTTTTTTTTTGATTCGCGAGAATTCGTAGCCGCTATTACTTTTGGTGCGTATTGAATAAACCTTCAAAATTGATTTTTTTTTTTCGAATTTGTGAGAATTCGTAGCTGTTATTACTTTTTGTGCGTATTGGATAAACTCTCAAAATTAATTTTGCGTATTGGATAAACCTTTAAAATTAATTTTTTTTTTCAAATTTGTGAGAATTCGTAGCCGCTATCACTTTTGGTGCGTATTGGATAAACCCTCAAAAAATTACTTTTTTTTTCGAATTTGTGAGAATTCGTAGCCGCTATTACTTTTGGTGCGTACTGGATAAACCCCCGTTCTTGTGACAGGTAAACCACACCTTCCAAGTACGTACTGGATAAACCCCCCGTTCTTGTGACAGGTAAACCACACCTTCCGTTCTTGTGACAGGTAAACCACACCTTCCAAGTACATACTGGATAAACCCCCGTTCTTGTGACAGGTAAATCACACCTTCCAACGTACTGGATAAACCCCCGTTCTTGTGACAGGTAAACCACACCTTCCAAGTACATGTGAGACATGTTCGATCTATAGAGGCGTCAGTGAGGATTGAACTTGAGACCTCTCAGTCCTAGACGGCCCACTCTACCACTAGACCATACTCAAGGGGACAAAAAAAAATGATTCTTTCTATGTTAAATAGTTCGAAGTCGAAATTCGAGCAGCTTATAATTAGATTGATAGTTATTGATATGATGTTAAAGCAAGAAATGAAATAAGTTAGATAAGACTTATCACATTTTATTGTATCGTATATGATGTTAAAACACGAAATAAAAAAATTAAGTTAGATAACCCTTATCATATTTTGTTAATTGTATATTTTGTTGGTCTATTAAACAAGACGTTACGAAAACATTATGTTACAAATTGAAAGAGATGAATTTACAAGTATAAAAAAAAGTTGATAGTAAATTCTAAAAAAATGAATTTACTTCAAATTGAAAAGTTGAAACATTATTAAGATGTTCTTAAACATGAGAATAATTTGCAACAAGGTCGAAAGATGTAATATTCATTTCTCATATATTCTTATCATCAAATAATTATATTTCAAATCAAGAAAGACGTATTTATTACAAATCAAAAAATTGAGACTTGACTGAGATTTTTTAAAAGTCGAGTATTAATTTGCAACAATGTCGAAATATTTAAGGTTTTTTTTTAATGTCGAAATATTTAAGGTTTAATTATTAATTAATCCGTTTAAGTAATAATTATTCCATCACAAAATATGTAAAACGATTATCCTGGGTATTTCCGTCATTTTGATGTTTTGACAAGGGCAAACTGGGAAACAGAATTCGCGAAGAACGAGTAGAAGCAAAAAGGGGCATGGCTCGTGATAATAATTAAATTAGACCTCGCGAGAAGAATTGCAAAAATTTGAAGATAATTTCCCAATTTTTTTCTTCGAGGTATAACAAATTATATTCCCGGTTAATTTTTTTTGCAAGTTTCATTCTCTAACTCGATTGATCTGTGAAAACATTTGATCTGCTTATTGTATTTCGCCTCTCTGAAAATGGTGGAATTTTTCGTATACATATATATATTCTTAACGTCGTCATGTTCTCGATTTGTAGCTGAATGGATTGTTCAAAACCTTGAATCGTTTGTCGATTTAGTTTATCTGCAAATGATTATCTATAAATTCGTGCCAATTTTTTATATTTTATGAGATCATTTCATGTTTACTTCGATGTTTCGCGCTGGTTGAAAGAGAAATTGAATTTGAGGAAATATAGTTTCTTAATTCTTCGCTGTTGGAGGTTATTGAAGAAATGAATAGGCTCACATTGCTGATGAAATGCATGCATAGTTGATTAGTAGTCTTTCATGTACTTGTTTTAATCAGGCTTGATAATTTGATCTAGAATAATTATTTTTCTTGTTGTTACAGTTTACTCCGCCGGTTGTCCTGTTCTGATCGTGATTTCTGGATGCGTAGGATATCAGATGGCTGATAAGAAGTAATTTCTATAAACTCTATCTTCTTATGTCATTGTGTTGATATTTTTATTATACAGCTGAAAATTATGTTGCCTCATTTTTACGGTGTTATGATAGAGCAGGATTAGGCATTGAAAATGAGACTGGCATGATTGCGTGATTTGAAATTTTAGTGCTGTTCTAGAATGGGTTATTGCTATAGCAAGGCGATTTGATTTCGTATTGTCGCTGGAAACCTGTGTTATGAAAGATACTCGATTGATTGACCAAAGCAAATTAAAACCAAGTTTGATTAGATTAAAGTGATTGAGATCTCATAGGAGCGTCGTTTATGGACCTGTTCAGTGTGTTTCTAGTTAGACTTGCGATGAGGTTTACAGATGCATAAAGTATTGAAATATTTTTCTCATGTCACTCTGTGTGTGGTAATTGGCTTGCCAATCAGAAGTTTTATTGAAATTATACTGATGCTGGCAATTTATTTTTGGTGCTAGGGCACGAGTAAGATGGGATGAAGCTAATTTGGGGGAGATTGAGGCAAATAAACCAGTCAGGCAGAAGATAACTGAACCTAAGACGCCTTATCATCCCATGATGGATGATGATGAGGGTATGTTTATGAGTTCAATATCGCAGATTGTTTTTGGCTCCAACTAACACTTTGGAAAATGCTATAATAATTTTTTTAATCCTTCTAGGTTTTAATCACATTTGTAACCCATGGTTGGTGATTTCATCTTATGTGCTTTATTATTCTTTCTTGTCTGTTGTCACTTATATGAATATCCAAGAACTTTGCAGATACAGGGGTGGGAGTTTATTTCTGTTCATAGTTGGGAACTTTTCCGGATACATTTGTTTGACTGTGGAAAGGTGATATTTGACATGTGTTAGTGGGCTCTTATTTAAATTATAGAGAAAGAAATGGTTTGAGGAGCTCGATTATATTTAAACCATCCAATTCGTGAGCTCTAAGAGGAATAAAGAGGATTCGGATTCAGAACAAGAAAGAGAGATGATGCTTAGGCTTTTGTAATGCTGACAATTTGTCAATGTAACGTAATTCTGCTAAATTATCACAATATAATGTAATTTAATGATGCAGTAGAAAGTTAAATCCTTCTTTAGTCTTGCCCTTGTCAGAATATGTTTAAGATCCCCTGAGATTTCAAAATTCTTCACTAGAATATATAACGGTTATGAGGTCTTGTCACGTGTAAGATTTACTGTTTAGAAAGATAGTCGAATCTCTATATATGCAGGCAAACGCTGAGTATGAATATGCTTTATGCTAGCATATGATTCTGGGACAGGTCTTTACTATGATATATCTTTGTCTTCTTTATAAGATCCAAGATGATCTTATATCTCGTAGTGCAATATTGGATCCATGGTTTTTACAGTTTCTGTTTACGACATTAATTTCGGTTTGGAGTGACTTACAGTAAAGAATTTGAGGACTTTTATTCTTTCTAGATCTTATATGCTGCTACATTTCCTTCAACTGAATATATATGTATCTCTAAGGTTAAACTACAGAAAATTTGTGCAGTAGTTTTACTTTTATTCTTCATTAATTGGTGTAGGATCCATGTCTCCTATAAGAGGAGGAACTTTCAACGATGGTTTTGAGAATGCTATGCATGCAGAAGCTATACGTTTGGCATTGAATGATGTAGCTTCCTCTAGCAAAACTGAATCACGTGACCGTGGCTGGACCACATCTGAAGACGAGGCAGATGCAATGGAACAGGATGAAAACGGTATGTCTAATCTATTCTTAGCAGTTCAATTATACATTTTCTCGTGATCAAAATATATATTGAGCAGAAACTATATCAAGTCTTCAACTGCTCGTCGGTTTGACTTAGTGATTAGTTAGTTTCCTTGAAGTTGTAGCTGTTATTTTCTTGAAATTTTCTGTTTTAAATAATAAAATGCGAATATGTATGAGCAGTAGACAGATAATCCTTGATAGTTTGACTGTAACTAGTTTCCCAACATAACACATCAGGTGCGGATTCTGGGAGACGAAGGAGCTTTAAAGAGCACAGGAAAGCTCACTATGACGAGTTTCATAAGGTTAGAGAACGTCTTCAAAAGGGTTCATCAGTCGAAGAAGAGTCTGATGAGGAGGGCAAGAACAGCAGGAAGAAACAAGGAAGAAGCGATTCTTCGTCAACAATAGCTGCTCGTGTCGAAGATATGGACATCGAGGAATCCTCTCAGCCGGCGAACGGATCTTGAAGCCTGTTACCCTGAACATCATGTTGCTATGCTGGTATTTCTCAAACTTGTGCATTCAGTTTTGCAACTTGTACATAGGCATCTGAAAAACTCTTTCTTTACCTCATGATTAACAGATTTCTGTTGATTATTCTGGAACTGATGCTTGTTCAATAATCATTGGCTTTGAGTCGTTGATTTTGTGTTCAGATAGTAAATTGAGTGGTGAAGAATTATGTAGTTATTCCCTCCGTCTCAATAGCAAGGTCTCACTTGTTTTGGGCATAGTTATTAAGAAACAAGAATAAAAAGATAGAAATTAGTGGGACCTATAGTTTTTGAAGGGTTAATTGTTTATTTTTTTGTTATGAGACTATGCTAATGGGACAGACGAAAAAGGAAAGTAAGACCTTACTATTGCGATGGAGGGAATATTACGTAAAAATGTTATAGGTCTCCATTTCTACCCTACTTATTCATATATGTCATAATAACAAGCTAATTAATATTAAATAACGACTAAAAGAAACTATATTTAGTTATAGAATAATCACCCATTGTTGCATCTATTTTTATGGTCCTTTTTTATTTTTGATATATTGATGTTAAAATTGAAAATTCTTGGCACAAGTGAATGGAGTTGTCTTTTCCCAAAAATTGAATAAACTCGCATTCTCTTAATTAGACATCGTCTGGATTATTTATTTTTTTGAAGGAAAGTGCAAATGCAAGGGGAGATGGACAAGGTCATCGACGACATGAGGGTCTAGAATATTTCTAGCTACTCGAGCAAGTCAGTGAGCGCTATATTTATCTCTCGACGAACATGGTTTAACTTTATAAAAACCTATTTACAATCAAGAACCGAACTTGCAATTTTGAAATAATCATCCACATTTCGACATGTTCGGCTTCCTTGAATAAATCACATCCACGGCAATCTTGTTTCAATAATAACTTCTTGTAATCCTCTTGATTTGATCCAAGACAGAGCTTCTCGGAACCCAATTGCTTCACCTTTTTTCAATAGATAAAAATCATTGAAACAGACAACATTCCTAATGCCATCTTTTCAAACAATTCCTACTCCCGTTTTATTTAAAGTCTTAAATGGAATTATATGAAGAGGCAAATGGTTTTAGTGATCCGAATATTACAGTATTTTTCTCTTCTTCAACATATTTTTGGCCTTTTCTGTTCTGCATCTTTAACAAAAAGTTCCCTTTTTTTTCCTAATCTTTTTAATCTTGAAACTTGAAAGTTCAAATTATATCTTCATTTTAAATAAACAAGCGCCAAAAGTTCAACTAGAAGTGAAAATTTACCCTCATCATATAAACTTGTAATTAAACAGTTTGAAAGTTGGAAATATTTTGTCAAGACTAAAAGAATTGATACACATAAATTTTTTTATAAGTTTGTAAAATTCATCAATATCTTAATGAACAAAAGCTCCGTAACATAATTGTAGGAACTTTTCAATCTTTGCTGATTTTATATAAGAATAAGGTGTTCCAAATTTTCATTCATTAGCAAATATATTGATAAGAAATGGAGAATTTTAGTTGATATTCAAATTTAAGTTACACACTAATTAGAGTGAATTCTTCAAAGGGCAAAAAAGAAAGAAAAACTAATTTAAGAGATAAAAATCTATTTTCAATGGGCTGTCCGAATGGAGATATCAAGATGATCTTTTATCATCTTTATCTTTTTCATCTCTCTTGTTCTGAAATTGTGGGACCACCTGAAACATGCAAATAATTTTCCCAACAGCTTAATAAAAATCTTTAACAGTACAAAAAAATAATTAATAATACTAATAATTCTGTGACATTTAATATCCAACCCACCTAATACGTTAATCAAGTTTTATTGGTAGTAGAGTTTCTAGGATATTTTTAATTAGTCAAATAAATTAATATCACAGTCCAAATTCAATCTAGATAAAAAAATTACTTTGATCAACGATATTAATTAATTTTCTTAGACTGTCTCCAGTGGATGTCTTCATGGGTGTCTCGAGTCACCCAATCCATGGAGACAGTTCAGTGTTGTATTAAGACAGTTTCGAGACAGTGATACATTGACAAAATTAATATTCAAGATTAATAAACTAATTAAATAGAAATATCCCATAAAAACAGTCACACTACAGCTGATTGTCTCTATCGTCATCACACCCCATAAAAATACCTTATAAAAACACTACCACTACGGATAGTCGTAGCATGTGATAGAATAGAGGATATAGAGAGACAAACCTGATCTTGAGAAGATTTTTGGAATGCTAAAATTCTCATTTTTTTCTCTGTCCTCCCACTCGACTCCACGTTATCTACAACAATTTTTACATCAATATTTATTTATTACTACAACATAAAATAAATAAATACATACTTATACTAAAAGAAACCCCAAATACTAGGATGATTGATCAAGATTGATTCTCACGGCAGATAATGCATCGATCAAATAAAATTTATCCTTAATATGAAAAATATAAATCATCTTAATGCATTATTGTTAATATGTCGTGCATTACTTTAATCCGCCCATAATAGATAGTAGATCGTACAAAGTGAATAGTTCTAATTTTATTCCTACTTCTTTTTCGTAATCAAATAAAAATTGTGCTTAATATGAAAATATAATAATTAAATTTGAGTCACTAATCTTTGTATAACCTACATCCAAATTAATATTTGTATTAAAGTAATGCACAATATATACATATATATACACACATACACAAAGTAATGTACATGTATTAAAGATCTTGGCATTCACAAGTAGCTAGGGCTTAGCTAGTCAAGTTTTAACAAATTAACATATGTATAATCGAATCTTTCTTCTTGAGAAATCAATCTAGTGAGTATATATTACTCCCTCCGTCCACGAAAATGTACCCGATTTACCTCATTTTTTTGTCCATGAAAATGTACTCTACTCCACTTTATATATCATTATACCCTTAATTCTTTTTATTATCTACCAGATTTTATCTTTATCCCACTTACAATAATTTTATTCCACTATCCCTCAACTCTATTTTTATCTCATTTACAATAACTTTATCAGTCTTTTCTTAAAACCCGTGTCGAACACAAAATGGGACTATTATCATGGACGGAGGGAATAATTAAGTTGCATCATTATTCTCAAATTTTATGGGCAATGTTCTTTCAATTTCTTCCGGTAAAAACTAAACGATTAAAATTAAATTAGTTAGGTTTTAAAAAAAAAAGTGCTCTCTCCTTTATTTCTCTCACATTTATCAGGATTTTTTTTTTTAAATGGACATCATGACATGGATTTAGATCACTACGAATGATCTTGTTATCACATCAACCAAGATCTTCACCTATTAAAAATCGAAATTTATTTTGAAAATACTAGCACATACATATATACACTAGTTTCTTATAGTATTGATGATTTTGTTATATACCTGAAATGAAAGATCTTCGTTGTCTAAACTTGTCCAAATCCGAGGTGGAATCCGATGTGTCGGGTAAATAACGGTCGAGCGGAGGCGGAAATCGACCGTTATTTTCGAGCATGTTTTGGACAAATGAGGCTTCCATAGAATTCAAGAAATGCACGTGTCTCTCGTTCGTCCAATGCCTAGAATTATCGGTGTTTCCGGCCATCTTCCGCCGCCGTGGAGGAGTCCCGCCGCCGCTAGAGGGTGGTTTCCGGTGGAGAAGAGTAGTTGTATTATGTTTCTCTCTTTGTTTTTGGTTTTGGAGTGTGGAGGTTTTATAGTGTTGAGTTATTGTTGGTTTGTTGTGTCAACATTATTATCACCTTCTGTTGGAACTGCTTACTAATTTTTTTTTAGAATATCATTTTCTTGCTCACGCGCTCTTCAATGTGCGTGGACTGCTTCCTAATTTATGCCTTCTTCTATTTTTGAAATAATAAAGATATCCGTTTATGATAAGTGTGATCTGCATGTCACATTTATTATAGATGACCCGTAAAGAAAATAAGATTATATTTATCGTAGACGGAGAGAGTACAATTTTGTTGGTTATATTTAATAGCATATAAAATTTATATGGGATGTACATATACTATACTTATTATTTGCTTAAAATGGTCTCAAATTGAACCAAATTTAAAAAAAAAAATTATGAAATCGCACGAAATTAAATTAAAAACTGTAATAGGACCGAATTCAATTAATCAGCTGCAAAGTTTGAGACATGTTGAGTTTTTCTTTTATCTTATATGTTGCACATGCTAATATTTTATTAGTTCAAATCTAGAGACCTCGATATAATTAATTTTATGTTAATTTTAAGTAGGGTCCAAGGTTATAGTTTTGATTATTTTGCTTTTCATGAGCAATAATTTTATAGTCTAAATTCATTGTATTTATACTCGTGATTATTTTAGCTATCAAAAGATATTTATTGAATTGAGTTTGTTTTCTTAAAATCTTGTTACAATAGTAATTTTTTTAGATAAAGAAAAAAGAGATCGAATTTACTCCAATTCTAACTAGATTTAGATGAACATAAAATAAAAGCTAGAGGTCTTGGGTTAAATCCCGTCTGAGTGCGGTATAAATTTTTCATCTTAGTGGTGTAGTGGTCCCATAGTTATATACTCCATTCGTCCATGAAATGGTTGCTACTTTTGCTACTCTACTCACAATAGTACTTACTATAATTCACTACTATTTATCATTTTCTTAAAACCCATGTCGTCCATAATGTGACAACCATTTCGTGGACGGAGGGAGTAGTATAGATGTCTCACATTTGATGGTGTATTAATTGATTTATTGGATAAAGTATATATACATCATTGTAATTTAAAAATAAAAAACCATATTTAATTAATTATTTATAAATAATATGTAGTACTCCCTCCGTCCCGCCGAATACGGCCTAGTTCATATGGGCACGGAGATTAAGAAAAAGGGTATTAGGTATAAAGAAAATGTTTAACGTAGTGTGAATGCATTATTTTATAATGCTAATAAAGTTATAGATGAGATAGTTGAGTATGTAGTGAAAGTAGGTTAGTGTTTAGATGAGATGGTGGGTCATGTATATAAACTAATTATTTCCTTTAAAGGAAATAGGCCAAGTATAGTGTGACGTTCCAAAATGGAAAACATGTCGTATTCAGTGGGACGGAGAGAGTATATGTTATCGGATTATACTTATTAGAAAATTGAAAGGTCAAATTTTAATTATTTTTGTGTAAGAGCAATGATATTCGAACACACTGTAGTCAGTTACACATGTGAAAAAAGGAAAGTTAACTGTAAAAATGGAAATAATTTCATTTTCTCCTTAGGGTTTATGCTTCATAATTAGGGTAAATTTCTATTTTCAAAACCTATATTACCATTTTTAACGTGTGTGACTGATCACAGTGTGTCCGAATATCATTACTCTTGATTTCGTAACATTTCTTTGACTTGTGTGATTAAAGTTGAAGGTGTGTCACGCTCGTAGAGGTGCGAGTATTAATTAATAGAATAATAATAAAACGATGAAAATATCTTCGTTTTGAGAGATTAATTCTTGCGCGGTGGGGAGGTCGGATTGCTACAAGATATTTTCTTATGGTATGTGTGACAGGTCGAATAGATATTTTATACAAAAAGAAAAAAGAAAATTAAAAGTACAATTTCTTTTTTTCCTTTTTTTGGTTCCATGAAAAAAGAAATAAATATCTAGGCCTTTTTAAAGATAGATAGTGATGTTATCCTGTTATAATTCTGCAATCCTTTTTTTTTTTGGTTATGTCGTTGTCCTAAGTTTAGCCTCTCAATTTCACAAATTCTTGGGATCACATTTAATGAAATATTTAGAGCCAAAAAAAAAGTTCTTTTTATTTATTTATTTGAGATAACAAAAAAAAAACTATACAATTAATAAGAAGATAAACAGAATCACAAAAATCAATCGATAATCGATACTCCCTCTGTTTTTTATTAAGTGTCCTATTATGAAATTTGATTTATTTTTTAATAAGTGTTATATTTCATAAATTTTGAAAAAAATGATGCAACTTTTGAGAAAAATGATCCAAAACTTTCTATTTTACCTAAGTAATAAATGTTAATTATTTACATTTTAAATTTCCTAGGCAATAATTATAGATGAAAATAGTAATATATTAATTTCCTTGATTTGTGTGTTTTGACGGCTGATGACACTTATAAAAAAATAGAGGGAGTAATTAATAATACTATAAATCTTTTTAAAATAATGATTTGTTAATTAAATTATATTATCGAACCTAAACTAAAACTGTTCGATTATTAATTTGTATTTTCCAAATCAAGTGACTTAATTGTGATAGGCATGCATTCCTTCACGTATACGTCAATCTTCTTTGTCAACTAATTTGATCTCTGCCATAATTTCGGATTAGGTGATTAAAGTTATAATGATGTTTAAAATATAAATTGAACTCATAATCATACTTTTAAATCGTGAAAACGACTAATGGTTAAACCGCAGACGACTCAAATAAAAGTTCTATGTGCTATTTGCTTTTTTTTTTTTTTTTTTTTTTTTCTTTTTGAAATCGTGAGAACCCGCAGCCGCCATCTTCGGTGCGCACTGGGTAAACCCCGTCGCTATTTACTTCTAAATTTACACGATGTGGAGTATAAATAAGTGTCAGTAGGATTTCTTGATCAATTGAATCAAATAGGATTTAATTTTTTTTTAAAACGGCAAATGTGATTTATATCAATAATGTGAGTTAACATTTTCTTTTAAATAATCCTCGACGCCAAATTATCCATCTTTGAAAGTATGTGGTAGGTAACTTATACTCCCTCCGTCCACGAAATGGTTGTCACATTGTGGACGACACGGGTTTTAAGAAAATGGCAGATAGTAGTGAATTATAGTGAGTATTGTTGTGAGTGGAATAAGGGTCTCACAATAAATGTAAGTGAAGTAGCAAAAGTGGCAAACATTTCATGGACGGAGAGAATATATTTCTTCTCCATTCTCCAACAAGTGTCACGGCTTAAAATTAATTTCGTTCCAATAAGTATCCTAATTAAGCATTATAGACTAAAATGAATGTCAAATTTCTGATTTTATCCTTGTCATCAATGAAAACTATTTATTTCTAGATTTTATTGAAATAATTAAGTTTAAAGATGATAAATTTATCACTTTGTATGCAAGTTTTGATGGGTGACTCATGACTAGTAGACTAGTCTCTCTGTTTTTAAATAAGTGTTTCTAGCAGTCAAAATACAGGTATCAATGAAATTGATAAATTACTAATCAAATTATTGCATAGAAAATTTTAAAAGGTAAATAATTAGTATTGATGATTGAGGTAATAGAAAGTATTCCATGATTTTTCTCAAGAATTATGAAATGGAGTATTAAGGAACAAGCCAAATTTTATAATAGGACACTTAACAAAATAAAAAATAAAAAATAGAGGAAGTATTATTTAATTCGTATATCCATGCTAATCACCCAAAATAAATCACCAACAAATCTTTATGAAAACAAAAGGTCCTACATTAGTTCACTAATTTAGAGAGCACCTTTATTTTTTCTCTTCGAAGGTACAATAATTTTTGTCTTAAATATTTGTAGGAAAAAGATAAGGTTTTTGTTGGAACTCTGAAAATATCAAAATCCCCAAGAATGAATTGTCAATGTCACATCATTTTCAACATACCATATTCTCTCATTCCGTAAAAAATAATTACTTCTTGAACTTGTCCCATTTTGAGATCGACACGGAAATTAAGAACAATAATATTATATGATAAAATGTGTGTTTTGTATAGTAAATAAAGTGATATAAATATTTTTTTAATTGATAAAGTGATATAAAGTGTTCTTGAAGTGATATAAAGTAGTTCAGAAATGATATAAAATAAATAAAATAATTTTTTAATTATTTCCTTAAAAGAAAATTGGACAAGTTGAATGAGACATCTAAAATAATAAAATGAGACAAGTTGAACAGGACGGAAGGAGTAACATTTAAGATTATTTTCATACATAGAGAAAAGATAGGACCACTCGAAAAAATTGATCAATGCCGACTAGGATTGAAAATCGAAGCACAATATAAAATAAATAAAAGGAACTTTAATTGTTTGCTTTTAAACGATGATAAGAAAGTATTCATTTTCTATGTTTTCCAAATACTAAAGTTTAAAAAATAACAAAAAATAATTCATCAAAATTGTCTATTCAAGATTGTTGTAAGGAATAATAAAAACTCTCCATTTTTGACCTCAACAGTGAATACAAACATGACATGTCGGAACCGTCAAACTTATTTTAAGAAATATAATATTTAAAATCCTCCAATCTTGTTAAGATATTTTAAAAAAGAATAAATGAACGAATAAAATTAATATTCACACTACCGTCATCTTTATATTATAGTATTATTTTTTAGCACAAATTATTGTCTGGTTGTAAGTTAAGCCATGATGAAAAGCACCTTACATACTTATTTTTTTTTTTTTTAACATTTTTAGTTGAAATTCTGATGGCATTTGAAAAAGACTTGAGCATTATGGAGATTCTCTTCTTCAAAATCTTGTGACATCTCAAATTTTTTTTTTTTTTTTCATTATAGAAAAAGCTTTTTTTCCTCCAGAAAGTCAAATTTTGGCAAATAGTCAATTCGAATATATATCTATATACTACTACTATCGTGTAATATAAATGTTTCTCAAAAAATAAAAAAATATGTTACGAGAGCCGTCATCTATCACAACCTATATATACCTAAAAAAGTAGGTATCCTAATTATTACTTTAAAAATATTTAATTTAAACAATTTCTATTGATGACAAAGAGGTTAATACGAGAGTTGAAAAATGACTTGCATGGATAAATTTTATTTCAAAAAAAGGATACTTATTAAAGGATATGGAGTATATCTCTCTTTTAAAGCAATATCGATACTCAATATTGCATAACATATTAATTAAAAAAATACACAATTTGTCTAAATATTAATGTTAAAATTAATGCATGACAATTACTACTCCCTCCGTCCCGTTCAACATGTCTCATTTCTTTTCGGCATGGAGATTAAAAAAAGAAAGATTAAATGCAAATTATGTGTTTAATGTAGTGAATAAATTGATATAAAGTATTTTTTAATTGATAAAGTGATAATTTTTGAAGTGACATAAAGTAATTTTGGAGTGATATAAAATGATATTTTAATTAATTTTTTAAAAGGAAATCAAACATGTTGAACGGAACATTTAAAAAGAAAAACGTGACATGTTGAACAGAAGAAAAACTCTTCGTCTTCTTCTCTAAAGGTAAGAGTAAATAATGATATAGTTTTGGAATAGCAACTACAGTTGAAACATAAATAAAGAAAAGTAAAGAAATAGCCTACAAACATAAATAAGTACTCGTGGAGAGAGATAGTGTGATTAATATTTGAGGATTAAAAATCTTAAATTTGGTACGATTTTTAAATTAATATTTTAAAATAAATGAAAAATGATAGGGAGCATGTGTATATTAATAATGATACAGTATTAAGATATCGATGACACGTTAGTTACTTGAAAAGGTTATAGAAAGTCGAAAGACTATTGGATAAGATTTCGCACTTCCGTGAATTTAGTAGGACTAACGAATTTTGCGTGTCGAGTTGTTATCGTGCCGACTTGACAAATACACGATATGTTAAGGTTAAATATGAACACAGTTTGTTTATGAACATGAACAAGATACGAAATATAAATACGAATATGATATCTTTCGTGTTGATATGATACAATAACGACACTATACGGTTAAACCTATAATTTTATCTTTAGAAAATAAATAAAAAATTAGATGCAAAAAAAAAAAAAAACTAAATAAAACAATTCTTTACAGGTTACATGAATCTGACCTGTATCTGATACGAAAACGGCACGATTCATATCATGTCGACACGATAACGATACGAACAAGATAAAGCCTGACAACTAACCTATTAATTTCGTGCGTGTTATTGTGTCGTGTCGAAAATTGTCACCCCTAGAATATTGTCCGAAAATTGTTTTATTTGTTGTTATCTTATTATTAACATTTATCTTCAAAGTTGGAAATTGAGATTTGTACTTCGCCCTCGCATTTTTACGTGAGAATCGAATACCACTAAATTACCAGATCATTTAGTTATTAATTTTGGTTTACAAAACTTGAAATGTATATTCCTTCTGTTTCCATTGGTTGTTCTATTCGAGTTACAGTTCAAAAAAGAAATCACTTTCTCTAATAAAAGGATGTGAACTTCACCACTTTCTATCTCTTTATTCTTTAATAATCATTCTTCATAAATGAATTTATCAGAAAGAAGTGTGCCACACGTAGTATGGAATTAGGTTGATAAATGGAATTTCAAATCAAGATACTTACTTTATTTTGTTGGAAATAATGGTTTGGAAATCATTATTTATGGCGGTTAATTATTTAATTGTTGAGAATCAAATAATGGAGGATTATTTTACTTGCGAGTAAATAATCGGAATATATATTCATGTTCTTAAAACCATTATTTGGTGAGTGAGAAATGGTATATTTGGATTGTGTGTTGAAGACGAATTTGTTGTAGACAAATTCATATGTTGAAAGAACGAGCTCAAACTCGAACTTGGATCATGGGCGTTGGGCTTGAATTTGTCATTGGATTTTAGGCCTCAACTTAAGTTAATTCTTAAAAAAGAATTAATTTGGCCCAATGTATGGAAATTGGGCTAAGATTAATTGCTAACTAATTAAACATTACATACATGTTTAGTTATTTGAATTGGCCCATTTGTTCAATACACGTATAATAAGAAATTAAACATTTGAATGTTTAATTGGTGGATAACAAAAGTCAGTTATGACTTTTTCTTTGTAAAACCGCCATCTGATATTACAAGAATTCATTTTTTTCATTCTTGTAACAGTCATGTGGTCAATTCTAAACCATAATGACACGTGAAACAGCAATTTAGGCTCTTTAAAGTGCTTAATGGTGTGTAATTTCTCACAAGGTTGAGTTAGCCTATAAAAAGGCATTCGAGCATGCATTTTGAGGGACAAGAAAATCTGCATTCCTATAGCATTCGAAAATAGCATCTCATATAGTGTAAGAGCTTAGTTCTCCTCCTCGTCCAGTTCGTCGGAGCTCTTCAGTTTGCGGTGCTGCTACTGTTGAGACGTGAAGTTGTTTACCTTTGGGGACGAGCCGCTAATCCGAGTGCACTACCGAGGCGTTTCTCGTCTTGCGGGCAGAAGGAATCTTCGGGCGACTTCTAAACTGGTTTTGTTTAATTTTCGTTGTTTTGATTATTTCCTTGTATTACTGATATTGTTACTTGTTAGTTCAGATTTTATTTTCCATTTCCTTGTAATTTCCCACGAGCTTGTACATCGGTTCTTACATATTTCAACATAATTGAATCTATCTAAGTTTATATTTATTTGTGATTAATAATCTACAATAACCCATTTAATTAGTAATACTACTATTCTAACAAAATCTTAGCCTATATTATTTCTACTTATTTTAATATCTAAAGATACTTTAGTAATTTAGTATGCGTGTAAGGTTTTATTTATTTGAAATTAAGAATCATTTTCAATTTGAAATTCTTCAAATTATACTCAAATGAAGGTTAGAACTTGCAAGGTTTTTAAAGACGGAAAAAAAATAACAGTAATTATTATCTTGAAAGTGTACATTTATTTCCGGCCCAAATATTTTATTTCATAGCGCAACACCCAGAAATTCATGAAGCCCAAATTTTATTTCAAACTCCCAAGTCAAATAAATTTTATCAATCTCAAATTTCTGTATACAAAGAACTCATCACCCCAGACTCTACATGAAAATGTCCGATACATGAACAAATCGAAAGCTGAGTAATTAAACTTTTGTGCAGAGAGAGAGAGAGAGAGAGAGAGAGAGAGAGGAAAGATGAACTTTTTTGGTAAGTGGGTTGGGCTGGTAATTAAAAGATAAGGACACGGGCCGGAAGCTTGGGGATTTGGGCTATTGTTAAATAATACTCCTACTAGTTTTTTTTAACAATATTATAAGAAAATTTAAATACGGCGTGACGGAGGACTCGAACTCGACTCCTACTACTTTAGTGTAATAAGATCTAACATATTAAACAATTGTTTACGAAAATATTCCCAATAGATTTTTTAAAAATTAAATCTAACCGTATAATATATCATAAAGTGTCATCGTATATTCGTATTGACGATTTGGATATTTTCCACGTTATTTTACGTTTACTTGAGCAAAAAAGCAACAAGTGTCGGGTTAGATTTGAGAAACCCTTTATCTTAATCTAAATAGTACTCCATCTGTCGAGTTTTTGGGGTTTTTTTAATTCAATGTGGACCCTATTTATTTGTAATTAAGGCCATAATATATTGTTAAATCATTCCATATTTAGACGTAAACAAGATGAATGTGACGTCCGTTTAAGAAAAGGTAAGCAAGATGAGTGGGATGGAGGGAGTAATTTATATGGTGAAGAAAAAGCTACAAGATCCCTTTAATACCTTATTTTAAGAGAATTACAATATGGTTTTTGTTGTGAATGTTTTCAATCATTATGAATATGTATTGCATGATTAATTATACAAAGATGCAAGCTGCATGTTTTATGTTTACTTGATGCATTTTCTGTGATTAAATGTATAACCTATGTTAGAAGATTAATTTACGAGATTACACCACTACGAAATAACAGTTGATCGACGACGGAAATATCCGTAAGCGTGACATAAAAATCAGTCGGCATACGGTTTTCTTGACGGATTGACAACAGAAAATATCCGTCGTTTTCGTGGTCTCTAAGTAGAACAACGACGAAATTTCCGTCCGTCGACGACATCAACGACGGATCAACGGCAAAATATTTGTCGCTAATATCAATCATCACATTGGTTGTCTTAGAAAATGGTGACGGAATCACGATGGAAAATCCGTCATGGATTAACAACGGAATGTATTCGTCGGCGATTTTAAAGAGGATGGAGACCGAAAATTTATCGTTGATCTGTTGTTAAGTAACGACCGACTATGTCCGTCGTTGTTTTTGAGATGTATCTCTACTGTTTTATTCGTCGTTAATCCGTTGGGGTTTTGTTTCCCCCCTAATAGATATATTCAGCTTTAATTTGTTTTTTTTTGTTCCAAAATCCTGTTATTCATAGCATATATATCCAATCAAAAAACACAATAGCTAAAGTACATTATACAATGAAACGTGAAATTCAAATGTAACTCAAATATCATAAATTAATAAGTTTTGAATCTTAAATTCTAATGTTAACGAACACTTAAAATTATGTGCTATTCTCTTTCAAAATAACTACTACATTCAAGGTGGTGGGGGGCTGATCTAAAAAACTGCTGCATAAGCATGTCGAGTTGTTCCTTCACCTTGGTAGACTCGACAGCTTGCCTTTCTTGCTCAACAGCCTGCCTCTCAATGCCTCCTCCAATTGGCGACGCTCCTCACGCTTAGATTGCACATGTTCCATCAGCGGGGCACGCTCGTTCTTTTCAGCCTCAAGCTCAGTCTGTAAAGACGACAATTGTTGTGTCATAGCCTCCGTGTTAAGGGCTGATGACACATGTGAGCCCTCAGTCAAGCGAGAGCTACTTGTGTACAAAGATTAAAGATCTCCCAAACCTATAATTCTCCCCTTGCTCATGTTTTCCATTCCCACTTCGATGAATATCTTGGCCATATCGATATCTTCCTCTTCATTAGAGTCTTGTAGCTCTCTCCTCTCGTGTACAAGCTCGTACACTCTCTCCTACATCCAAATACATGTGAATTGTAAGAAACATAATCATGCAAGTAAGTAAGAGGTTGTGCGGCCATCGTCAGGTGGTGGTGCGGCGTCGGGAGGTGGAGAGGCGTCAACGGACTAAGCACCGAAGAAAGAGAGGTCGAGACTATGAGAGATAGCGAGAGATGGAGATACCGAAGGAAGAAAATAAGGAAGGCTAGAGGGAATTGGACTTACCGCGAAATGAAATTAGGAAGAAGGAGAAAGCCGAATGAAATTAGAGATTTATCACATTGGCTTATACAAATGTATCAACGACGAAATATATCGGTCGAGAATTTAAGAATAAAATTATTTAAAATCAGAAAAATACTTAACAACGGACCAATTCCATCGCCGGGAAAATGATTAAAAATAAAAATAAAAAACATCAACGACGGAAATAAATACGTCGTTGATATTAACGACTGATGTTCCATTGTTAAGTCCATCGTCAATAGTGGCGTGAACAATTCCCACGATAATCCATCACCAATCCGTCGCCAATTTTGTTGGCATTGCTGCCTTTTTTAGTCCGTCGTTGATCCGTCGTTGTTCCGTTGTTAATGGCCGACCGAATGCATTCCATCGTTGTTTCTGTCGTTATTTTGATGTTTTTTTGTAGTGCACATTAATGATGATTATATGTTCATAATTACACAATCGGAAATAGAGATATTGAGAATGCAAGTTGCATGGAGCTCAAGATTTAAAATTTGTCTACAATCTCTTATTTTCTTATTTTCCTTTCATGTTTATCTTTGTTGCTGGATAGTTTCTTTTCATGATTGTCATGATTAGCTAAATTCCCTACTCTGGAGATTTGATTAGATGGGTTTGTGATAGATTGATCTTTATTTGAATTAACTTGTTGACGTGCTCTTTTATCTCTGTGTGTTCATGTTTCGATTGTGTACTTAATTAATTGATCATCATTCGAGCATCTTTGTTGTCTTGATCTGAGATTCAAGGGAGGAAAGTCGATACCAAATTAGGAACACAAGACATCTCGCGATTCCAATAAACTGAGAGAATCGAGGATAGAATAAGGGCAACTTGGTTCAATGAGCCGTTAGGAGTTATAGACTAGTTTACAGTCGGACTAATGAATGAATCATTACCATTTTTGATATTATTATTCTGTGCAAAATTTTCAAAAATCGACTCCCTTGTAAATGGAATTGATTTTTAATTTTCCTTTGTCGCCAACTCTACTAATCCAACATAAATTACTCACAAAATTTAATTATCCAACATCAAAAAGGGAAAATAAATACCGAAATGCTTGTCCGTTTGTACTTGATGAGATCATCTATTGCATTTCCATGTTTAATCTCGTATTGCTTTAATAAGAACGATACGTGTCATGACTAAAAGTTCAAGATTTAGTGAACATATATAACGAAAATACATTCGCTAAATTTGAACTTTTTAATCATGCCACATGTCATCCTTTTTAGTAATGCAGTAGAGAGATCGAATACGGAGATGCAATAAAGAATCTTATTCGTGTGTTTGCAGAGTGAAAAAAGAAAAAAAGACCTGAAATCGAAATGAGGAAGTACAGAATTGTGATCTATGTTGTGTATTGTTACCAAAAAACACAAGTCATTTTCCATTTGTCTGGATCTGGACTATCATTCTTATTTTATCCTTACAAAGATAAGCTGTGGGATTGCTTTTATCCATCAGATTTTTGGTTGCAAATTTATTGGGACCAACAATCCTCCATTTAGATGAGAATCTATATATATATAAGTTGTTCCTGCCCACACTTTCTCAACCACAAGAAACAAAACGAAAAGAATAAATAAAAATCAGCTATACTATTAATTGTTTATCAAAATAAAATATAAACAGAAAAAAAACTGAAATAACTATATTTGATCGTTTTTAAAAAAATGATTATATTTACACTTTTTTTTGCCAAGTGGCTATATTTGTATTTCTCCTAAATCATATGTATATCTAAATGGTTCCAGCTTACTTGGATGATAGAATTGAAATACACTCAAATATTATATTATTTTGTATAATTTTTAGAATAAAGATATTTGGACAACAGTTGTCCGGACAACGGTGTAATATTCGTAATTAAATAATCTTTCAACTTTTTTAATAATTAATATAATTAGTATTTTCTCTATAATACCATTTCCCACCTAATTATATGTTAATCTTTAAATTTAATTAATATTCTAAATTAGCATACAATTAAGTGGAAAATGGTGTTATAGACAAAACACTAATTATATTAATTACTAGAAAATATTGAAAGAGTATTTAATTACGAATATGTCATCGTTCTTCGGACAACTGTTGTCCAAATTTCAATACTCGTATTTATAAAAGTTGGACTATTTTATAGAAATACAAATAAATGAGAATGGAAAGTAAACTCATTATAATACTCTCCAATTAAATAATGTAAATCGGTACACCTGACATAACCACATTAATTAGTAAATCCACTTAGCATTCGATGCTATTTAAACATCACCATAAATATATGTCTACAGTTAATTCATTTTACATTAAAATATAGGTGTGATTAATAGTATAACTATCGTGCTCTGACCGTTTTTATACTTAAACCTAATGACGTTTCAACCAAGGAAAGTACAAGTAAAATGATTTTGTATGCAAATCTATTTTATCAAATAATAAAGACATTTCGACAACAGTGTCCGGATAACGGTGTAATATTCGTAATTAAATAGTCTTTTAATTTTTTAATAATTAATATGATTAATTTTTTGTCTATAATACCCTTTCCCACCTAATTATATGTTAATCTTTAAATTTAATTAATATTTTGAATTTTTTAAAATTTATGCATGATATTAATTTATTTTAATTAATATTAGAAATTAGCGTACAATTAAGCGGAAAAGGGTATTATAGACAAAAACATTAATTATATTAAATATTGAAAAAAATTGAAAGAGTATTTAATTATGAATATATCACCGTCCGGACAACTGTTGTCCAAATATTAATACTCTTTATCAAAATAATATAAGTAAAAAAAAGAAGATTACATCATCCAATTGAAGCTTTTAAAATTGAAACATTAAACATTTTCGCAGTCAATTGTATATCATATAAAATAGTAAAAATTCAGATATGACGACAAATTCTTGAGTTGAAATCAATATGTAATTATATTAAGCAAATAATATGTGTGCAAAAAATAAAACTAAAATAAAGTAAAAAAACATAAAACCAGAATTAAACGCTTGAAATGGGATGGTATATTTTTGTGCGCGTGGGAAATTTAAGGAGCCTAATTTTATACATTAAATCCTAATTAACTCGCCTCCTTTTTATTGATTCCAGTCAAACATACATAATATTTTTTGTAAATCCAAATTATTATAAGAGTATTAATATTTGGACAACAGTTATCCGAACAACGATGGTATATTCATAATTAAATATTCTTTTAATTTTTTTCAATAATTAATATAATTAGTATTTTATCTATAACACTTTTTTTCACTTAATTGTATACTAATTTCTAATATTAATTAAAATAAATTAATATCATGCATAAATTTTTGAAAATTTAAAATATTAAATAAATTTAAAAATTAATATATAATTAGATGGAAAAAGATATTATAGACAAATTACTAATTATATTAATTATTAAAAAACTTAAAAAAAATATTTAATTACGTATGTTACACCGTTATCCGAATAACTGTAGTTCAAATAACTTTATTCTTATTATAATCAAAATTAATATAACTCGCCTCCTTTTTATTGATTCCAGTCAAACATCCATAATGAAAAGGGATAAATTCTCCAGATATTTCTTACACCAACAAAAATTTCAAGCCACATTATAGAGAAACTTCTTCTAGATTCTCTTTTAATTAAAATATATTTTTAAAATTATTACAAAACGTTGAAGAAATTTCAACACCACACTATTTCGAGCTCCTCCAGATTAAATTGAGCTGTCTGCCTCTATCCACTCTCTTACTGCCACGTGTCCATGCGCCACCGAAACTTCTCGTTCTTTCCTTCCCTTACACTTTTTTCTCTCTTTTTCCTTATTTTTTCGCTTTCCCCCTCAATAATTTGCCTTTTACTCTCTCTCTCTCTCTCTCTGCATTTATTTGTCAATAGGAACCTTCTGGAATTACCACACAACCTCCGCGCTTTCCCTCTCAGGAAAATTAGATTCAACAGAATTAACGTCTGTAAGTTTGATTTCCGGATTTCATGAGTTTGCTATGTGTGATCTTTTGTCGTTTGAAATTGACAGATTCTGGTGCGGTGTAGGTTGGGCGGCGTTATGGCTCCGCCACCGGTAGATCGGAACGTAGGCGGCGAATCGACGGCCGGAGATGCACCGAGGTCTCTCCCGACGCCGTTTTTGACGAAGACGTATCAGCTCGTGGACGACCCGGCAATCGATGACGTCATCTCGTGGAATGAAGACGGATCTACTTTCATCGTTTGGAATCCGACGGAGTTCGCCAGAGATTTGCTGCCGAAGTATTTCAAGCACAATAATTTCTCCAGTTTTGTTCGGCAGTTGAACACCTACGTAAGCTTTCATGTTTTTGTAATCTGTGTGTTTGTGGTGGAACTTCGCGTTTGATTTTCGGTTTTTGACGGAGTTGTTTGGTTTTGTTTTTAGGGATTCAGGAAGGTTATGCCGGATCGATGGGAATTCTCGAACGAATGTTTTCGGAGAGGTGAGAAGAAGCTTCTCTGCGATATACAGCGCCGGAAAATCACAGCGCCGTCTTCTGGCGCCGTGACGGTGGCCGCGGCGGCGGCGGCGGTGGTGCTGCCGACTCTTTCCGCGCCTCGTACGGCGTCTGCGTCCGACTCCGGCGAAGAGCAGGTGATTTCTTCCTCCAACTCTCCGTCGATGGCGCGCGAGTTCAGCGGCGGCACGGCGGAGCTGATCGGCGAGAACGAGAGGTTGAGGAAGGAAAACGCGCAGCTCAACAAAGAGTTGAGCCAGATGAAGAATCTATGCAACAACATCTTCCATTTGATGTCGAATTACGCGAGCAGCAGTAAGAGCAACGGCAGCAGCAATGAGCAAGCGCAGAGCAGTAAATTGTGCGTGTCAGAGAACACGATGAAGCCGCTAGATCTGCTTCCGATGACGAGATTCTGCGAGGAGATTCAGACCGCCGTCGTCGCCGCCGCGGCGGCGAGCGGCGGGGAGGAGAGCAACATCAGATCGGCGGCGGAGGAATTGAGCGCGAGATTGTTCGGCGTGCCGATAGGGATGAAGCGCGGGAGGGAGGGGGAGGGTAGCTCGGCGGAGCAGGACATGGATTTGCAGCTGCAGCCGCCGGTCGGCGAGATCAAAACGGAGCCGATGGATGAAGATAACAGCGGCGATGATCAGGAGTCGTCGTGGCTGACGCGGTGCAACTCGAGAAATCGGAAGGTTCTGAATTGAATTGGTGGATGGTAGGTGCATGGTGGGGATCACCGCAGAGGATTAGATCTTGGTAAAATATGTTTAGAATAGTGTAGAAGCGCGTGTATGCACGAGATCAGACACGTGCGAAACAAACAAACTCGCGTGTCTCGATAATCTTGTGCGCAATGAACCTCTTTCAGGAAGCTTCCTGAAGGAGTCCTTTTTTGCTTTTTTATTTATTTATTTAAAGAGGCTATTATTATTTCTTTGTTTTTGATTTAATTTAAGTAGTATTTTTTATTGATGGATTGGATGCTTACGTTCTTGTCCAATTCGCTCATAATAATTTCGGTACAATGTTCTCTCTTAATACCATTCCTTATTTCCTTTTGCATACTTACCCTAAAGTCTCTAAAATTATAAAGGTTGTGACGATGACCTTTTAGTACTTTAAAGACATTAATATATTGATAAACGAGTAGGTAATCCGTCAAAATTTGATGGGAATTAAAATTATGTTTTAATTTATATGCTTTAAGTTTGAAAGTTATTTTGATTTCAAAACAATGAAAGAAATATTTTAATATGGCAAATGAAATTTTAATACAAAAATAGGTCCAAGAGGAAGTTTGTTCGTTTGTTTACATCGATTTTATGTGCAAGTAAAATAAAAATGTAAGATAAATTTGAACACTCGAAACCAACTAAACCGAATATTCAATTTGGTTATGATCTTTAAGATTCTCAAATCAGTTAAAATATTTATATGTGGTGTTCTCTGTTTTTTTTTGTTTTTTTTTTAATTTCATTATAAGAAAATGCGGGACAAATAAATTCTTACCTCTAAATTCGTCATTTTTCTTCCTCATTTTCGATCTTTTTGCAGATGTATGTGAAGTCTGATCTCGGAGTCGGTCGTGGACTGCTTAAAGCTTTGCATGATGCCGGTCAATATCCGCCCAAGACTCCAAAGAAGAAGACCTTCCCTCCGCGCATGATCAAAGGCTCAAACCAAGTCAACTTTCAAGCTAATTTGTTAGCTGACTAGTTTGTGTGGTTATAGGGGTTGCTATATTGGATTTCAGAGAGTAAAAAGGAAGAGAATTCATATTCGAAGCAAAGGAGAGATCTTATTTCAATGTAACAGTAAAATGTGTTTATAACTCTCTCAATCAAAACTACTCCTCTTAGCTCGATGATAACTATTTATAGCTATTACAATAACCGTCTCTCACTCACATAGAAAACACTCCACACTGAATCACAACCATCTAATTTGTATCTAATCTACGATGAGAAATCAGTAGGAGAGTAGCACGTAGATCATGGATCGTTGACGTCAGCATCCATGCCTTGCATGCATTGCTGCTTTAGCTGTTGTACTGCCTTTACCCCCCCCCCCCCCCCCTCTCCCGCAAGATGAACCATGATGAAGATCCATCATGTGCATCTAGGAAAGTAGAAAACGAAACCGAGGTCTAGGCAAGGATTTAGTGAAGAAGTCTGCAATTTGAGAAAGTGATGGCACATACAATGGCGCAAGGAATCCAGCTCAAAATTTTTCTCGTACATAGTGGCAATCCAAATCCAAGTGCTTGGTTCTTTCATGAAAAACTTGATTCTGCGTAATGTGGAGAGCAGCCTGATTATATCTGTATAAAGGAAGAGGTGGAGATGGAGGAAAACCAAAATCAGTAAACATGTAAGAAAACCACACCATCTCCTTTGTGGTAGAACTTAAAGCTCTATACTCTGCTTCAGCTGAAGAAAGTGCAACCGTAGCCTGTTTCTTGCACCTCCAAAAAACAAGAGCCTCCCCCATGAAAACACAGTAGCATGTGAGAGATCTTCTAGTAAGCTTACATGTTCCCCAATCCGCATCACTATAAGCAGGCAATTCGAAATCATTTTCAACAGGGTAAAACAAACCAAGAGAAGGGCAACCTTTGAGATATTTAATCACATGCAACGCAACATTCCAATGAGAATGACATGGAGTAGCAACAAATTGGCTCAAATGTTGCACTACATGAGAAAGATCAGGTCGAGTAAGATTCAGATAAAGAAGCTTCCCAACCAACTGCCTATAGGATTCAGGTTTCTCAAGTAGATCATCTTTCGAAGCTGTCAAATCAAGCCCATCAGGTAAAGGAGTAGCTACAGAAGAGCATCCAAGATAATCAACACTATCTATCCAAAATATATTTGCGTTGATTAAGATAAGTCCCACTCTCTCCCCGAGAAATTTCCATTCCCAGAAAATAGTGAGCAGGTCCTAAGTCTTTTATAGTAAAAGCATCATGCAAGAAAGACTTAACCTCAAAAATAAGAGAATCATTGGGACTGGCTATTAATGCATCATCAACATACACAAGTAAACAGATAAAAGTAGCTCACTGGCCTCGAGTAAAAGACAATGATCATGAGCTGATTGCACAAAGCTATAGCCAAGAAGCTTCCTGCAGAACTCATTATTCTACTCTCTGGATGCTTGCTTAAGGCCATATAGACTCTTCACCAACATACAAATTTGACCTAGTTTATACTTGAGATAACCTTGTGGTGGTGACATGTAAATCTCATCAGTTAAATACCCATGAAGAAAAGCATTGTTCACATCTATTTGATGAAGATTCCAACCATTACGTGTAGCCAAAGCAATGAGAAATCTCACAGTTACTAACTTGGCAACAGGAGAGAAAACATCTGTATAATCTACTCCATACTCCTGGGTGTAACCCTTTGCCACTAGCCTTACTTTACATTGTTCCACAGTTCCATCAGCTCTAGCTTGACTTTTAACACCCATTTTAACCAATAGTTTTCATTCCAGGTGGTAAAGAACAAAGCTCCCAAGTCTGATTATGCTCTAAAGCTTCCAATTCTTGTTCCATGGCTCGTCTCCATTCTGGGAGTTGATTATCCTCATGGAAAGAAGTAGGTTCACGAACACCATCCAAATTGACAAGAAAAGCCAGATAAGAAGATGTGACGATTTGGGAAACCTGATAAGGGAATGTAGGAGGAGTTAAGGTTCCACTACTATACATTGAAATAGAAACAGTAACATTACCCACATAATCCTTTAACCATGCTGGTGGATTTCTCTGCCTTATTGGTCTCCTCACCTCATCAATCAAAGTAGTAGCAGCAGGCTCTATATTTCCATGAGATTCTGAAACCCTTAGGTGTGTAGAATCAGAGGAAATAAAATCATCAGCAGAAACAACAGTCTCTAGAGTTGGTGTATGAAGTTCAATCTCAGTACTTTAAGACTGTGGTGAATCTGATTTGCTTTGAGATAGAGGCTCATCTTCATCTGAAAACTGAGTGAAGGGAGATGAAAAAATTCCAGATTTGAGAATCAGGAAAAATGGATGATGTGAGAGAAGAATCAGCAAAGGGATATATTGTAGTGATAAATTTCACATCTCTGGAAGTTATAAGTTGAGAATGATCAAGATCATACAAGAGATATCCCTTTTAACTAATGGAATAACCAAGAAACACACATTTAGAGCTTCCACTGTCAAATTTGGTTCTATGAGGATCAAGATTGACAGCATAGGTTAAACAACCAAAAGGCTTCAACAAAGTCAGATTAGGTTCTTTCTTGAAACAAGCAAAAAAAGAAGATTTCCAATCTAAAACCCTACTAGGTGTTCTATTGATCAACCAAGTAGTTGTTAGAATGGAATGTGGCCAAAAATGTAGAGGCAATTTTCTTGAAAACATCAAGGCACGAGCTACGCCTAAGAGAGTTCTATGTCTCCTCTCAACTATTCCATTTTGTTGTGGTATGTAAGCACAACTAGTCTGATAACTAATCCCATATTCTTGGCAAAGAGATAGCATCTTGTTCTTAAGAAACTCAGTACCATTATCTGTCCTCAACCCTTTAATCATCAAACCAAATTGAGTCCTAACTATAATCACATAAGTTTTTAGGACATCACAAACTTGAGCTTTAGAATGTAGTAAAAATGTCCAAATCATTCGGCTATAATCCTCAACAACAGTTAATATAAACTTGCATTGACTGATATTATTCTCTAAATATGACCCCAAAACATCAAGTTCTATTAATAATAGGAAAAGGATTTTTGCACTGTTTAGCTCTAAAACATACCTCACAGTGTTTAACTGAGAGTTCTCCTTCTTCTGTAAACTTTCCTTGCAAGTGAGGAATATGATGCATAGGCTGGATAGTAGGATGTCCAAGTACTTCATGTAGCTCAAGTAATGACAGAGAATTGGTCACAGCTCCTGCTAAGAAGGTAGATTTCTGTGAAGGATTGAAAACATACAAGCTATTTTTCACCTGTCCGATGCCCAAAATATGATCATTGTGAGAATTTTGAACAAGACAATGAGTCTCATAGAAGGAACATTTCACTCCAGATTCCCTTGCAAACTTAGTAACAGACACAAGATTGTGTGTAAAGGCAGGTGCAAAGAGAACATCCTTCAGTACTATGTCTCCAACCAATCTTACATCACCTCTTTCATGAATGCGCTGAGCTGAGCCATCTGGCACGAAAACTTCAGCGGGCAACGGTATTTTATTCAATTGGAGCAGCATATGTGGGTTCCCACACACATGAGTGTTAGCTCCAGTATCTAGAATCCAGTCTGTAGAATCAGAGGGCACAACTGCAACACATATTAACTGATTCCAAAAGCATAATGACCTTCTTGTAACATTGACTCAGTCTTATTATTCATCACCATATTCACTTCTCCTTTCTGACTAAGACCCCCTCCTGAGTTCTGCAGCATTTGTTCCATGCATTTAGCAAGCTCGGATTGAATCATATTGCTCATATTGGATGTGATATCTGGCGAGGAGGAAGAAGTATAAGCTGGAGCAGATGAAGAAGATTCTACCAGATTAGCTTTGAATTTGCCCTTACTATCCTTAAGCTTCTTATACCAATCAGGATATCCATGGAGTTTAAAACACTCTTGCTCATCATGACCAGGCTCATCACAGTGTGCACATCTCAATCTCTGCCTTTCCTCCTTACTTTTCCGGCCTTTGAAGGTGGATAATTTGCCATAACTAGAACTATTCTGTAGAGCTTTAGAAGGAACAGATCTAGTAACATTCATTGCAGAGGGAATAGGACCATCAACATTATTTTCCTTCGCTATGCGTTGATCTTCCATCTGAAGGATCATAGAATACGCCTTGTTGATAGAAGGTAGAGGCTCTTGCAACAAGACATGCTCACGAGAGAAATTGCATCAAGCGCAGTTCCTCTTCTCTCTTAGTGATAACACTACTCACTCCACAATAGCATTCAACCGGAGGTAATAAAACATCTAGCTCATCCCAAAATGCAGTGAGATTGTTGAAATAAAGCATAACAGATTGACTATCTTGAACATATCTTCCAATTTCTCGTTGCAAACGATAAATTTTGAGGCCATTATTGCGACCAAAACGTTGTTTTAGAGCTTGCCACAACTTCTTAGTTTATCAATGTTCACAAAAGCATTAACCAGATCTTTAGAAATAGAGTTTAAGATCCAACGAAACACCATATTATCAGTTTCGAGCCAATGCTTGTAGTAAACAGAATTCATCGGAGGTTCAGATAAGGTTCCATCTAGAATTTCCAATTTGCTACGAGCAGCAATCGCACGACAAATAGAGCGATTCCAATGCATAAAATTAGAACAAGAGAGAGGAGTTAAGACCCGTTGCATGCCTGAATGATACGAGGAGTGCAACTGTAAAATTTCTTCAATTTGTTGAGCGTCAAGCACTGGAGCTCCATGAAATTCACGTCGTCGGTGAGAATCACTAGACTGCTGTTGTTTTCCAGTTGATTTCTGCTTATCGCCGTGATTGACGTCGCGATCATCTTCAGGAAGAATCTCATGATCATCGTGTTGCTGAGATGATTCACCTTGTTCTTCAGCGGCGAGAACCTCCCAAGGAATTCGTCGATTGGTTTTCTTCATGGCTGGATCGATTTTACTGCTCTGATACCATATTAGATTTCAGAGAGTAAAGAGGAAGAGAATTCATATTCGAAGCAAAGGAGAGATCTTATTTCAATGTAACAGTAAAATGTGTTTACAACTCTCAATCAAAACTACTCCTCTTAGCTCGATGATATCTATTTATAGCTATTACAATAACCGTCTCTCACTCACATATAAAACACACTCCACAATGAATCACAACCATCTAATTTGTATCTAATCTACGATGAGAAATCAGTATGAGAGTAGCACGTGGATAATGTATCGTTGACGTCAGCATCCATGTCTTGCATGCATGGCTGATTTAGCTGATGTACTGCCTTTATGTTGTTTGGATGTTTGTGTATTTAACTTCTGTCACTTTATAAAAAATCTATTTTACCAAAAAAAAATCCAAAATTCCCAATAATAATATAATGATAAAGTTTTCTGAATCTCAATCTTTTTCCATTTTAATCAAATTCATAATTTCAATCTTAAATCAATAGTCACGCTCTTATATATATCATTATATAATATCTATATATTATATAAACGAAAACGACTCTATGTAAAAAATATTCTATGTGACATCTCTCATATTCCTCTATTCCTATTTATCTAAATTCTCAAATTTTCTGAATTTAAAATCAATATTTATCATATTAATATTCAATATTATCTACAACATGAAAACGAAATCTTAACAAGATCAAATATTTAAAATCAACAACACAAAATCCTCAAATTAATTCGTAAATATTTGAATTAATGTTAATGAGCAATAAACATATTCGTATTCATAGTTAGCTTATATATTACTTTAATTAGTATGCTTCAATACAAATTTCTAAGCATGATGGTATTTGATGCCTTGAAGAATTTTACCGTATTTCAAGCTATCATAAGACACAAAAATTTCATATTATTATTATTATTATTATTATTATTATTATTATTATTATGGCCGATTGTAGAACTGTGGGGATAGTATCTTATTATATTTTGTAAGGGTAATGATGGTCGGCCACACGGTGGCCAGCCACACGCGTCAGAAAAGGAAAGTTGACTCTAAAAATGGAAATAATCACATTTTCCCCCTAGGGTTTATGTTTCCTAATTGTGGTGTATTTCCATTTTCAAAACTTATATTACTATTTTTAGCTTGTGTGGTCGGCCACAGTGTGGCCAAATATCACTACCCATTTTGTAAATAATAACCAATTTATCATGTATATATTATTCAATGGAGTAAGTATCATCTTAAATTATGGTCGACGGGCCGAATTCGACCTCGAAACTGGGAAGGGTAGATGGACCGATTCCAAAATCGTGGGGATAGTATCTTATTATATTTTGCAAATACATAACCAATTTATGATGTATTATTCAATGGAGTAAGTATCATCTTAAATCATGGTCGACGTGCCGATTCCGACCTGGAAACCGGGAAGCGTAGACGGGCCGATTCCAAAATCGTGAGGATAGACGAGGCTATTCCAAATCGGCGGTTCTTTTTTTTTTAATATGTAATTTCATAATTTTTAGGAGATTTAGCGTTACCTTCAATTTTATAGACACTTTTTAAAATTAATTTTCTTCATTAAATCAATATACCACAAATAGATATATGCTGTCAAAAGGATTCACTACAATTTTCATATGAAATCGACTTGGTAAAATCTATTTGAGAGAATAATATATTTTTATTCAACATCGAATTTAAGAAGTAAAAGACCTTTAAAAATTATCTGTAAAAATGGAGGAAATAAGTAAAGAACAATATCTAGCTTATGTTATTTCATATTGCATTTAATAATTTATTAGTTTCATTAAATAGAATTTTCCGCCAATTTTCGACGGGCTATACACTAGTTTATTATTAATCAATTAATTACTACTATTAAATAATTAATAAACGTCTCAGCCAAGTCCTTCTCATTACCAATCTTTTTCTTAGTGTTCTAGACTTATTAATTTTTAAACATAAAAAATTGGAAAAATCTATAAATATATAGAATCGAAATTTCAAACATAAGAAAAGAAGTAAAAAATATATATAAATTCAATGTACATTTTAAATGGTCTTATTTAATATAAATATTTTATACCACATAAAACTCCACATATTGAAAAACTTAAAAATATATAGAATCGAAATATATTTTCTAATCCTTTACAGCACGAATTTGATTTGGCCAATAAATTAGTCGACTAAAAAAATAGTTTTACTTTTATTGAAGATTTAATTTGACTTAATATATAACTTTTTGACGTAATACACAAATTAATTAAATTTTCATCTATAAATTTTATTAATATTAACATATAACTACTCAAAATCAAGGTGTATTTTTTTTCATCTAGCAATTACTTTGCACTATCACTTTAATTTGGCCTATTAAGTTGTTTAAAATGTGATCTTTCGTAAAAGGACAGGTACATGTTCTTGATTATTTAAATAATTTAAAACTTTAAATAAAATTCAAATAATTAGTTAAATAATACTTTAGGGTTAAGGAAGATAAAAAATAGTAAAATTACTTTAATTAAATTTTGGTCGACGGACCGATTCTAACCTGAAACCGTGAGGGTAGGTAGGTCGATTCCAAACCGGCGGTTCAACTTTTTATAAAAAACTTGTTAATTTCATAATGTAGGATATTTAACATCACCTTCATTTTTATTGACAATCGTCAATAAAAGAAAACTACTCTTAAACTAAATCTTATACTAGTTTTTTAAGAAGAGAAGGAGACAACAGAAGGAGGGGCGTGATGAGATAGAGAAGAGAGATAAATATCAAATCCAGATTAGAACTATCGTCGAAGGGATAATTCCGATCTGGAACCGTGGCGGTTGACACACCATTTCCAAACGATGGTTCAACTTTTCATTTTAATTATGATAAATATTTTCACATTATTCAATCACCATTATCTAAGTAGATTTAATAATCTTCTTAAATACTAGTAATAAATTTCCGTCGAAAATCGACGGGTTATACGCTAGTTTTCTTTTTTATTACTCCATTTCATCCAAGATGATAATGCACATGTCGTCATCGAATTAATTAATTAATTTTATGTAGGATTTTATCGTGGGGAGGCACCGCATTCTTATTTATTGACCCACAAGTGATTCTTCAAAATTAGGGATGACAATAATACCCGTGTACTCGATTCCCCGCGGGTACTCACCCCTAATGGGGTAGGTATAGGGGTTAGTAATTCGGAAACAAGGCGGGGATTGGTATGAATTTCTATATCCGATAGGATTTGGGGTGGGTACAGGAATATAGATTTTTGCCCCGAACCCACCCCGAATATTTTTTGTAGTTTTAATTTTTTTTTTTTTAATGATACTAATATGAATAGGTGACAAAATATATTAATTAGTATGGAATTCAAATTTAATGAGAATCGAAAAATCACATTAAGTAGACACATTAACACTATTTTCTCTCATTCTCTCAACTCTCTCTTTTTCTTCTATCCATTACCAATGTAGGACAACTTATTTATCTTAATTTCTTCTCGATCATCTCTCACTATTTTTAATCCCACATTGAAAATGAGAGAAGAGAGGAATTGGCTTATAAATAAGATTGTCTTCATGCTTTAACTTAATTTACTATTTTCCCTTGATTTTTAAGAAATAGTAACTTTTTAGTTCTAATAAAAATTTTAAATTAGATAATATATACATCTAAATGGGTACCCGATGAATACCCTTCCCCCGCCGAATACCCACGATCCAAATCCATCCCGATTTAAATGGGTATGGAGACGGATATGGGGATTAATTTTTGAGGCGGGTATGAAGATGGGAAAGCAATCCCCAACCCGAACCCACCACATTGTCATCCCTATCCAAAACCCGTGCATGCCATTTTTAAATTTATTTATTTTTCACTCTAAAATATTGAACAACATTGTCAAATTTAAGGCGCTCCATTAATTAGCTACTTTTATCGTTTTTCTTTTGGTGGGATGGATGCACTTTATTTCTCTTGATAATTAAACGTGTTTAGTTTTACACGACGTGAATGATTAAACTACTCATGATATATCTAAAGGTCCCAATTTTCTTATTCCGGCTTCCATTACAGCGGATTCCATAATATAGGGTACGTGTAGTACGTGTACACTCTTATAAAATGGTACATTGATGTTTGTTATGCCTTTTATAGTCCCGTATGATCGGATTCGGCTGTAAATTATTGTTAGGGCTTGTCGTACATGCCCAACTTGTACATTCATCGTGCTATTGCATAATAACGTGAATTTAGATAGTACATATCAAAGGTAGCGACAACGAGTTACTACGATGTATTAAAAGAAATAGTATATTTAAACTGGATAGTTTTGAGATGGGGTTGTAGTGGCTACGCGATGAGGCATTTCTTAATCCCTAATTCCTTGTTATAGGACTAATCAAATTCTTATTATAAATTAATAAACTCTAATTACGAATTAATAATCGTAATTTAGGATTATTTCATCACTATTATAGATTAATAAATCCAATTAAAATCGTATTCACCTCTAATTATCTGCTAATCTGCGTAAAAAAAAAATTATAAAAGGAGACAAGAAAAAGATGATAAATCTTGCTACAGTTAACCACATATGAATAAACTGGAGATTGCATGCATCCTCCCATATATGTGAACAATCAATAATACTTGAATATGGATATTCCAGTACATAATTTGTGATACATAAACCAAACTATACTACAATATAATATATGTAGTCTAGGTCAGATTATAGCAACATCCACATAATAATTACACTAAACATTCATTACCAATAACTGCATCATCTCTACTTCTCCTCTTGTATCCCTTTCAAGAACCTCAACACATCATCTCTACAAAATATTTTCTTAAATGAAAGTGGAAAAAAAATAAAAAATTGAGGGATAATATAATTTGGACAATTCGAGTCCATAACTGACCCGAACTCGAAAAATCGCCGAAAGTTGATGCCTATAACCGAACTGAACCGAACCCAAAGTGAAATCTTCGGCTCGATTTTGCACAAAATCAAAATTCACTTGAACTCGAAATCATCATAAAAATTACACTTCACTAAATGACCAAATTTAATCACCACAGATCAAAATTCCAAACTCAATATGCTAGGGTTAAACAAATTAACCATCATAACATCAACCTACATAACATATTTAGGGGACGGGGCGGTTCGTATCAGGCCGGGTTTTTCTTTTTACTAACGCAAACTGCCAAAATATTGTTCCGGTTCAATCAAGATGCATCAGAATGGATACCAAATTGTTACCAAGTCGATGTTTGGTTCGATTTTTCTCATTCCTAATGTTAAAAGAACGTTAAATAAGCAAACAAATTTAGGAACTTACTTGTTCAACCGTCCCATAGCTGCACCTTCTGAGAGGCAAAGAAACTGAATCTGGAGATTCTGAGCTCAAATATGCTGCAAGATTCAGTTTAGCCTCTCCAAGAATACTTGATTTTGAAGTTCCCTGCAAAAAATGCAAATCACAATTAATTTTATGCATTAGCCAAATATTGTAGAAAAACATCAAAACCTTAACTCCTATGATTCTTTGCTTATCCTTTGATCACATTGTCTAGATCAATTCACAAGATTACATGAAGAAACAGAATCAGCACATGTGGAAACAGAAACAAAGTGAACTTGAGAAAACATAATCAAAGTCACTGAAATGGAGGCCCATAAAAGAGTCAACACACATCAATATTGATTTCCATTTTGCTTTGTAAGAGAAACTGACATTGTTCCTCATCAAGCCAGTCTATATCATTCCAGTAACAAAATCCATATATTCTTTAATTCATCATAATGTTCTAAATATAGTCCATAACAGAGTATCTGATACTGATAGAAAATTTTACCAATATCTAACAACTACAATTACTGAATAATAGACACTCGACTCACCTGCCAAGTGCACATCAATGCATCCATCTCAACTAAATTTAAAAATATACATATTTGTCATTTAACTCCAACATTGTGAAACAATTTAAGTAGAATTGATTGATACTTGAATATGAATATTCCAGAACATAATTTGTGATATAAAACCAAACTATACCACAAATATGATATATGTAGTCTAGGCCAGAAAATAGCAACATCATGATTACACTAAATATTTATTACCAATAACTGCATCATCTCTACTTCTCCTCTTGTATCCCTTTCAAGAACTTCAACACATGAAGCATTGTGGGTCGGTTGGGAGGATTCTCAGACAAACAAAGCACAGCAATATGCAATGTCTTAAGCATCATCTGCTTCGTATCAGCATCAAGAACTGCCGGATCGAGCACGTCGACCGCCAGCCCGTTTTTCACCTTCAAGAACACCCACCCCACCAAGTTCCCTCCTTCGATGTCTTTAAAATCCGGCCCCGTTGGCTCCTTCCCGGTAAGCAGTTCCAGCAGAATCACACCAAAGCTGTACACATCGCCCCGTGTCGTGGCCTTCCAGCTCTGCCCGTACTCGGGCGGGATATACCCGAACGTGCCAGCAATGTCCGTGCTCACATGAGTCTCACAAGCACTGATCAGCCGTGCCAGCCCGAAATCAGCCACCTTTGGCTCAAAATCCTCGTTCACAAGTATGTTGCTAGCCTTGATATCGCGGTGGATTATGTGTGGGATGAACCCGTGATGGAGGAAAGCCATGCCACGAGCAGCACCAAGCGCGATCTTGAACCGCCTCCCCCAATCTAAAACGGGTAGTGTGCCGGTCCGGTTCCTCAGCCAATTATCCAAGCTTCCATTCGCCATGTACTCGTACACGAGCACCTTTTCCTCGCCGTACGAGCAGTAGCCGAGCAACGACACAAGATTCCGATGCTTCACCTTTCCTAGCGTTTCCATCTCTGCAAGAAACTCCCTCTGCCCCTGCGCCTTCGCTTGGCTGAGCTTCTTCACCGCAACTATCTTCCCATCGGGCAATGTGGCCTTGTACACCGTCCCAAATCCACCATCCCCAATAATGTTGCCCTTGCAGAAGTTGTTGGTGGCCTCAAGAATATCGACCAACGTCAGTTTGAGGAGTGGCTGCTCAAACATCGCGATGTTGATGCTGAGCGGCTCCTTCGATCTGCTGCTACTGCTCAAGAAATACAGATTCGGATCATCCGAACTATTCAACTTGCTGCTGTCTCCATCCTCGGGGTCGTTTCTCCTGCTTCGATTAGCCCAGATCCTCACCACTATACCGACAGACAGAATCACCAAAATCACCCCAACAACGAGAGACGCCAAACCCCAAACATTCAACATCGGCGACCTTCTGCTATTGCTTCTGAAAGGGCATCTCAAGCCCACAATTCCACCACACAAACCCTCATTCCCGGATAATTCAGCTTTCGTCAAGTTCAAGCACATCCCGTTTCTTGGAACCGGCCCCTCAAGCTTATTCTCGGAGAGATTCAAGAACAGCAGATTACCTAGACCACAAACTTCATCCGGAATCCCTCCACGAAGCAGATTCTCCGAGAGATCGAGATACTCGAGCTGAGCAAGATCTCCAAGCTCAAAAGGAACCTGACCAGTGAAACCATTGCCATGAAGATCAAGAACTGTCAAATACGACATATTCCCCAAGGAACGTGGCAAGTCCCCGTTAAACAAATTGCAGCTCAAGTTCACAATCACAACCCTCCAAACAACAGAACTGTTAAACAAACCATCAACACGGCCTGAGAGCCGATTCTGCTGAACATAAAAGCCCACAAGATTTTCCATTCCACTTAATTCACCAGGAAGATCATTGCTAAGCAAATTAGAGCTCAAATCCAAATGAGTTAAGCCAACTAAACCCCCTAAAGCAGAAGGAACAGAGCCAGACAACATATTTGAAGACAAATTAAGCTTAACCAATCCACTTAATCTACCAAGACTCGCAGGTATTGAACCTATAAGCTTGTTATTACCAAGATAAAACCCCTGCAACTTAACATTATCACCAAATTCAGAAGGGATTGTACTGGTCAACACGTTGCTCGACAAATCCAACGTCGTGAGATTGGATAATCGAGCCAAGGCCTTCGGTATCAACCCCGAGAGACGGTTGTTGCTCAGCAGAAGATCAACAACAATCACACATCGCCCTAGCTCATCTGGAATCGATCCGCTCAGCATATTATTCGACAGATCATACACCCCATGATGCTGAACGTAGCTCGAATCAGGAATGCTTGAAACCTGCTGAAAATACTTCGACCTCTTCGAAGGAATCTCCCCGGACAGATTGTTATACGATAGAATGAGGCATTGGAGCTGTGGCAAGTCAGCAAGTTCTTGAGGAATCGAGCCGTTAAGCCCGTTGTTCCCCAAATCCAACGTTGAGAGCGACGTGCAGTTGCCCAGCTCGACAGGGATAGCGCCTTCAAGAGCATTTGAGTTCATATTCAAAACAGAGAGAGAGCTCAGTTTCCCGATCTCTGCGGGAATGGCGCCGGATATTCGATTATTCGGGAGCATGAGAGCCTGCAACGACACCGCATTGCCGATTGCAGCAGGTATAACGCCCTCCAACTGATTATTGGCTGCAGAAAACTCGATCAAATACTCGGAACTCCATAAGCTTGCAGGAATTGAGCCGGTGAAGTTGTTAGAATCAAGCTCAAGACTGATTAACTGAAGCTTCGAGAGATATTTGGGGATGGAACCAACAATTTGATTATCAAACAACGCCAACTGCGTCAAGTTCCCACACTTTTCGAATGTTTCTTCGATGTTCCCGGTGAGAAAGTTGTGATCGAGCTCCACCTCCATCAACGAAACTGCATTACACAACTCTTTCGGAATCTCGCCTGAAAGCATATTGTTCCCCAAACTGAGGTGGCTTAGCATCGAACAATTCCCAATCTCAGCCGGAACTTTACCAGAAAACTTGTTGTTGGAGAGCAAAATTGAATCAATCTGGTTCCAATTTCCCAGCCATGAAGGCAATGCGCCGGTCAGCTGGTTCATTTCCGCGGAAAATGTTGTCAGAGTCGGAAGCTCGGATAATTCATGGGGGAGAGTTCCGGAGAGAGAATTGAAGGAGAGAAGCAGCGCATTCAAATTTTTGCATTTCCCAATTTCCGAAGGTATGCTTCCGTTAATCTCGGCGTAGACAAGATTTAACACCGTTAAATTCTGTAATTCTCCGATACTCTTTGGGAGGGAGCACTGCAACGGATTGAAGGAGAGATCGAGTTTGCTCAACGACTTTAGGCCGGAGAAGGTTTCCGGTAGAGGGCCGGTGATCATACACGACGGCGCGGAGAGGACTTCGAGATAGGATAGGTGGCCGATCTCCGGTGGTAGCTCGCCGGTAAAATGGTTTTCTCCAATGTAGAGCTCGGTGAGGGAGGAGAGCTCTCCGATCTCCGGCGGTATGTTCCCAGAGAGAGAGTTGTTTGAAACGTCGAATGAAGATAACAGTTGCAGCTTCGAAAATATCTTCGACGGCAGAGGGCCACTTAGAAAATTATTACCGAGAGCCAAAATCTGGAGACGAGTGATGTTTCCGATATGGGGCGGGATAGTTCCGGCTAAGGCATTACCGGAAAGATCAAGCGATTCAAGCTTTGCCATGTTTCCGAGCTCCGGCGGAATGTTGCCGGTGAGGAAGTTGGGCCCGAGTCGTAGTGTATTCAGGCTTGACAACTCACTGAGTCGGACCGGTAGTTTGCCTCCGAGTTGATTATCACCCAAGTCCAAAACTCTAAGCGCGGTGAGCGAAGCAATTTCCTCGGAAATGTCTCCGTTTAACTGGTTGGAAGAAAGATCCAACACGGTGAGGCCGGTGATGGAGAAGAGAGAAGCCGAGAGGGGCCCCCTGAGGTTGCGAGTCGAGAGAACGAGTGACGTAACCCGGTCGCCGCGGCAGAGAACTCCGGTCCACCGGCAGTGAGACGTTGAGGGGCTCCATGAAACGAGCGCTTCGGGATTTTCCAGAGAATTCTTGAACGAGAGAAGACTATCCCTGTCGGAGCTTAACGCGGCGTCGGAGGGCATGAAACCCAGTTGAAGAAGAGCGAAGATGCAGTAGAATAGGCTGACCGCCATTTCTGAAAAATACGAAAAGCTTCAAACTGTAAGACTTTTTTTGGGCTGAAGTGTTGCTTCGCATTTGCTATTTGTGATTTTGTTGGGTGGATTAATTTGGAGGAGGGAATTCAGTGGAAGTGTGCGACACAGTGATTTTTTTTCTTGAGAATTGAAATGGAGAGAGAGAGAGAGAGAGAGAGAGAGAGAGAGAGAGAAGGTACAGTTTGTTGAGTTTGTTGAGAATACGAAGAGGGTGGCGACGGTACAAATAAGCACGAAATTCTTTTTTCTACTTTTTCTATTTATTTTAAATTTGAATTTGCGACAAAAATATATTTTTGATGGGAGTTTTGGGGCGAAATTATTTTTGTCTCATGTTAAAGAGGGGGAACATGCAATTTACTACGTGCTAGAACGGCGTCGTATCAACTAGAGTGGGTCCCCCGCGCCAAAAGAATACGAAAAAGGTCCCCCCAAAAAAAAGCATTTGGAGTTTGCCAGTCTTTTCCACTTATCCAGAGTTTGATTCTTCAAGTTCAGAAGCATCTCATCGATTTTTACTATAATGCCCTTCACATATAATTTAAGTAAATATTTTTACTATGAATATACTAGTTCAAAATTAATCGCGAATATTACAAATTAAAAATATCAAAGTTTTTTAGTCATATTATATGCGGACAACAAAAATATCGAGGGGGTTTTTTGAGAAATTCTTGTCCACACCCACCTCTCACACAGTATTATTTTAATATTATAATTTATATTATTAAAATATTAACATATGAAAGTTGGGTGTACTATACATAAGAATTTTTCGGGTTTTTTGTGGGTGTACAGAGTGAGCAACTGTAGAAGTCCCCGAGAAAACGAGAACTTCAAAAAATTTGATTCCTACAGTATGTATGTATTATATATTTTCAAAATTTTTCTAATAGATTAAAAAAAATTATTAGAGTAGTAGGTAAAATGCATAAATTGTTTTCAATTTTTACATTTTGGCACCCATCTCGAACTTAAATATATATATTCATCCTTGTTCGATTCTCAATTTTTACATTTTGGCATCCATTTCTAATTTTCTTAAACATGTTCGATCATCCTTGGACTTTTTCAAATTTTCTTAAATAATAGACCCCAAAAATTTCATTTTTTTTTTTTTTGGTGCAAACAACAAATTGGAAAGAGGAGCCTGAAAATTCATTATATTTTTTTAATATAATATTTTGGATTTAACTTTCAATTATGAATAGAGAGATCCAAATTTACAAATTCGTGAAGGGTCTACATTTTTTTAGCCCCGCCTTGAATATCGACATTATTACGATACGATATAGATATCATACTTTTCTCAATAGATAATCACTGGGGTTGAGTTTTCTTGTGTTGTTTTTCTTCGAATAAACATCATATCTTTATATACTTACTATGATTCAAACTTTTATACTTTTCTCGTTTTGAATATAAATTCTTTAAATTTTTTATTTTGAATACCGCTTCATAACTGATGGAGAAAATTACAGTGGGGTAAATAGAATTGGTGTAGGTTAATGAAGTTGCCCTTTGTATAAAAAGAAAATAGGTAACATTTGTATGATGGTTAAAAGAAATAAGCAGGCATTTGGCAATAGAGTAGGTCCATGCCTTAAATTATTCGTCCGACTCTTATTATATTATACAGTGATTAAAATAAATATGACCAGTAAAGAGAAATATATATTTTATATATCTAACATTCATTGATTGTGTGTGCGTGGGATTTAATATGAAACAGATACAAGACAAAAAATTGTAGGTGAGATTTTAGGAAATCATTTCTCAGATGTAAAATGTAGCAACTACTAGCAAATATGTTCAGTATCTGCATCACTGCATGCATATAAATGCACACATATACTCACATATATTTATATATTATTATATTTAAAATATTTAAAATATCACAAAGTATTTAAAAGACCAATTTTATTCATGAGTATTAATCAACTATATATCTTAATTTTTTGTAGTTTTAGTGCGTTTGTTGGAATGGGTCGAGCCTGTCGGGGGTGGGTGCGTTCATTGGGCTCCCTATCCATGGCCCCGCCCCTATACATATCGATATACAGTACTCCCTCCGTCCAATTTCAATGTACCCACTTGGGTGCTGGCACGGGTTTTAATAAAGCTCATAAAGTAGCTGAGAGAAGGAATAAATGTGTAATTGAGGGGTAGTGTTAATGGATACAATTAGCATCTTAATTTGTCATTAAGAAAAGCAAGTCTTGCCTTGTGTGTATAGCCTTTACCAAATTGGTCATTAAAATGACCACTGTTTCGATTTATTTTTTTTTGCTTGCAATCGATTTTTTATCATTAATTTTTTTCTTTCCTGCTCAATTAATGGACAATAAACTGAACTCTTTTTCCTGCTCCTAAATTTTTTTTTTCCTGCTCGATTAAATAACAATAAACTTCAGCATAAATGAAAAGGAATGAAGGAGCAGATTCACACGAAATGGAGAAAAAGATGAAACTATTGGAGGCAAAATTAAACTTTCATTGAATAAACAAATGATACAAGTACAATGATGTGACCAAAAACACAAGGGAGGGAAATTTGAAAGCAATCTACCCACTAAAAGTCTTATAAATACAACCATTAATCACTGCATTGAGCAGTTTACAACTACCAAAAACTATAAATACTGAAAGCTGCTAAGATGGTGCAGCCAACAAAAGGCCCCAAAGAATTAACAACCACCGAGCAAAACACCATAGCCCAATGGCTTATCCAGCGCAGCAGCCATGGAAACTGCATTGGGGAGCAAAGAAAGCTGTTGCATAGGACTTTCATGTTTGCTTGAAGACTATTTTGAAGATTTGGAAGAAGGCTGCCGCTCAACAACTTCTTGGAATTCCTGTAAGTATCAACAGCAGTAAGTTTGGGTCAGTGCGCAAAAAAAGGAAGGAGTTTGATGAGAATAAGGTGAAAAACCTCTCAGTTTTACAGAGAACATCATTGAGGCTCTTGGCAGCTAATCTAGGAGTTAGTAAGAGTTTAGTTCACCTCTGGTACAAAGATAACAAGCTCAAGGCACATACTAATGCTATAAAACCATTCCTTACCCCAGAAAATTAGTTGTGCAGACTCAATTGGAGCCTTAAACAGCTAGAAAGCATCATAGTGGGTGGAAAAATCAAGTTTCAGAAAATGCACAACACAGTGCATGTAGATGAGAAATGGTTCTACCTTACAAAGACAAAAGATAGGTACTACCTTTGTGCAGGTGAGATAGAACCACATAAGACATGCAAGTCAAAGAGATTCATCCACAAAATCATGTTCAACTGTGCAGTTTCAAGGCCAATCATAGACACTGAGGGAAATGTGATCTTTGATGGCAAATTTGGAATATTTCCATCCATCACAGAGGAGGCAGCACAAAGGAATTCAAAGAACAGAGACAAGGGTACCCTTGAAACCAAAGCAATGCAGCAGGTTACAAGGCCAGTCATGAAAGAGCAACTACTCACTGAGGTCATAATTATTATAGCAATAGAACTCACAAATTGCATCAGCAGGATCAATTGCATCATTTACAGCAGCATAATCACAAGAGTAGTATTTGTATACTTGTCTCAAAATCACACACTTACCATTTACAGCATACATAGAAGGCACAAATTGCATCAGCAGGAGCAATTGGATCATTTGCAGCAGCATAATCACAAGAGTAGTATATGTATACTTGTCTCAAAATCACACACTTACCATTTACAGCATACATAGAAGGCACAAATTGCATCAGCAGGAGCAATTGCATCATTTGCAGCAGCATAATCACAAGAGTAGTATCTGATTCCTTATCATTTAATCATGCAGATGGTGCCCACAATTAAAGCCAAGTGGCCAGCTCAGATTCTAGGCAAACACATTTACATTCAACAAGATAATGTCAAACCCCACATTCTAGACAGTGATGAAGACTTTCAAGCAATTGCAAGATCAGATGGATTCCATATCCAACTGATAAACCAACCTGCCAATAGTCCAGACACTAATGTGAATGACCTAGGGTTTTTTAGAAGCATACAGACACTGAAAGATCAAAAACCTGCCCACAATGTTGAAGAGTTGTTGCATAATGTCAAAGAGGCATATGAGAACTACCCACCGGAGAAGTTAAACAAGATTTTCTTAACACTACAGAGCTGCTACCAAGAAATCATGAGGCAGAAAGGAGGGAACAACTACAAGATTCCTCATACAGGAAAAGACCATATGCAGAGACAATGCACCTTGCCTGACTGTATTGAAGTTGATGAACAACTTGTTAGAGAAAGCTTGGATCACTTAAACTGCCATGGAAATGTAGAAAACAGATTCTACAATCTAGATGACCTAACAGAGGCATTGGAGCAGGTGGTATTACAAGATTAATGGAGGGAAGTCCAAGGCAGGTGTTTTTTGTCTGTTTACATGAACAAACAATGTGAAAGTTTTTGTTTTTTGGTTGTTTGGAATGTAAACTAAACAATGTGAAAGTTTTTGCCTATAATCATTTTGAGACATTCAGCAGTACAATTGCATCATTTCCAGCATTCAAGGCAACAAGAACAAGGCACAAATCAGATTAACCCTTCTCTCACATAATCATCATATAATCACCACCCTTAAATCACAGCAAAGGCATCATAATAAACCACATAAAAGACCTCAAACAATGGGTGGAATGCAGCTTAAGAACAAGAGTAGTATCTGTATCATAGTCACATATAGCATCAACAGGATCAATTGCATCATTTGCAGCAATCAAGGCAACAAGAACAAGAGTAGTATATGTATCATAGTCACATATAGCACAAGCAGGATCAATTGCATCATTTGCAGCATTCAAGGCAACAAGAACAAGAGTAGTAGGGGTATCATAGTCAGAAATTGCATCAGCAGGATCAATTGCATCATTTGCAGCATTTAAGGCAACAAGAACAAGAGTAGTATCTGTATCAGTGTCACAAATTGCATCAGCAGTTTCAATTGCATCATTTGCAGCATTTAAGGCAACAAGAACAAGAACAAGAGTAGTACCTGTATCAGTATCATCGAACATAAACATCAAATCATCACCAGCCATAACCACATAAAAGGCATCACCAGCCCACCCATATTAACCAGGCATCACCAGCCTTAAACGAGATACAAAATTGAAAGGAAGAACCTGAGTAGTATCCGATTCGGTGTCCGATTCAAATTCATAGTTCATCGCGGCTAGGCGGTAGAGCTGATATGGATCCAAGCCCTTCTTCATGGATATAGAATCCTCATCAGCACCAAGGGCAACGACAGCCTCGTCAGATCCACGTAGGGCAACGACAGATTCGTGCAGAGGTTTCACCATCTGGGCAACGACAGTCTCGACAGACTCCGGCACCAAATCATCAAAATCTGAGGGGGTTTCGTACCCTGGTGGACGGGGTATATTATCGATGGAAGGAGGCGAATCACCTTCAGATTCATCATCGGAACCCATGAATGTCAGATGAAAATTAGGGGAATCAGGGAAGTAAAACTTCATAGCGAAGTGGGGGCAAATCGAAGAAGAGTAGCAGCTTCGATTTTGGGGGAGCAGCGGCAGGGAAGAAGATGGAAGCTTAGATCTAGGGTTTGGGTTTGGGGGAAATGAGAGAATAGAGAGAGTTGTTTGCAGACAAATGAGAGAAGGCCCCAATAGTGGGTCTCGATTTTTGGTTGGGTTGGGTTATTAGCCTGTTTAATTAGTCTACTTAATTAGTCTGCTTAATTAGATAGGTTAGTTGGTAAGTGTGGGTCCATAATGGCAAAGGGTAGAAAATAGGATGAGAGAATGAGGGTAGAAGGGTAAAAATATTAAAGTGGGTACATACAAATTGGACAAAAAATTTGTGGTAAGTGGGTACATTGAAATTGGACGGAGGGAGTATAATATACTCCGTCCACAAAATAAACTTCAACTTATTCATTAAAAAAAAATTACAGAATAAACTTTTATTCCACTTTTTTCAATCACATCATGTGAGACCAAACTATATTTACAATAACTTTCACTCTTATTTTACTTTTTTCACTCATAACAAGTGAGACCTTTATTCCACTCACAACAACTTTAACTCTATTTTATTATTTTCATTCACAACAAGTGAAACTCTTATTCCACCCACAATAATTTTAACTTCCATTTCACTTTTTCTACTTTCAACAAGTACGACCCAAAATCCACTCACAACACCTTTATCAATTTACTTAGCTTCCGTGTCGAGCATGAAATGAGAGTTTATTTCATGGATGGAGAGAGTATAAATTATGATAATTTTTGCATGTTATTTTTCAAAACTAGTAATGAATGTTAGGTCTAATGCATCTCTCATTTTTATGTATTTTTTTCTTCTTATTTATCAAAAATTTAGATACTAGAAATTCTTATGTTAAATTTATAGTAGTTTTATTTTAGTCCAATTTAATTTAATTTATTTATTTCTCACAATGATAAGTAAAATTCTATTGATAAAAAAGACTTAAATTTTTAGAACATGATTCTTTAGGGATATTGTAAGCAAAACTAATTTAGATATGAAAAATAACTTATATTTTAAATTATCAAATTTACTAAGACATCTTGAGATTTTATTGTAAAATGTTCATAGTTCTTATATAATTGATAATGAATCTATTATGCAACACTTTAAAATAGAATATATATATATATATATATATATATATATATGAACTTAAAATTCTTTTTAATGATATAATATAATATTATATTATGATTGTACTAAAATTTCTACTATTATTTCAAAATTTTAACTTCTTGCTTTACATATGATATTTTAAATTTGTAATTAATTTTGCACTCCTCAGATAAGAGTTTCTAGCTCCGTCATTATTTGTTGGCATATCAATTACTGATACATTTTGAGCTAACGTACTTCAAAAATATTTCAAATACGGAGTATTAACTAATGGAGTAATAATACTCATATTTATGTTTGAAAATTCTCATATACTAACAATAAGTTTTGGAATCATTCAAAAGAACTATTCATAAGAGAAAGCAAATTATTGTACGGAACACAAGACAGGAAAAGAGATTTTTTTTTGTCAGAACAAATAAAAGAAGAATAGTTTTAAGTTCCTGATTTTATGGATAAAGGGAACCATCATAAATTAAATGCATAATTGGAGGAAAATACATTAAATTTAGGGTTAATTTATTTTAAAATACACCATATATTCCGAATTTTAAAATTTAATACGATGTTTAAAAATCTCTATAAATACACTATCTTTAGACCCGATTGAATTTTGACACGGCGAGAACCTCCGATGACAAAAATGGTTGTTTTTAGTTGACGTGACATTTCTGTTCGACATGGCTATATGAATAAGATGGAGCGACATCGTTTTAACAATTTCGTTACGAGATTAAAGCCAGTTCATTTCATTCACCATCATATAATTTTAGGCGAAATAATACTCGTCTTTTTTAGTGAAAACCAACGCTCTTTATTTGGCTGAGAAATTTCACGTGCACAATTCTGACAGATATAATTTGGGAATTTTTGAAATTCATGTCAAAATTCAAACGGATATAAATGTGGTGTATCTATGTAGATTTTTAAAAGTCATGTTAAATTTCAAAAAATCAAAAAAAGGTGGTGTATTTTAGGCACATTAACCCTTAAATTTATTAATCCATCAATTTTGCTCATATTGTCAAGTGTTCTACATGGAAGTTAAGATTAAGAGTAAAAAGACAGAAAAGGAGTAGATCTCATTATATTGAATGATTTTGTAAAGTTAATTATTTTTATAAAAAAAATATGATAACATGAGTGAAATATCTAAATAAAAAAAATGACAATATAAACAAGATGAGGGAGCATGATGAAAACGAATAAATGACCAGTGGCGAATGTAGGGGGATTTGGAGGATGCTCCAACAAAACACCCCCCCCCCCCAAAAAAAAAGAAAAAGAAAAAAAAAACCTCTATTATTTATGTATTACGTAAAAGAAATCGATTTCAGCACATTCATGTTCGTCGAAAATTTCATATTTAACACTTTCTCACATATATTTTTACGTCCGCCTTGTAAATGACCAATGTAATCCATTATTTACACTAGTATTGAGAAACATATTAATTCCAACATTAAAGAAAAAAGTCTGTTTATTTTTACCATGTAAAAAAGAAATCACATGCATATATTTCACGCTCATAAATATAGATGTTTCATTACATTATTTTTAAATATACATGTTACTTATCCACAAAATAGAGAAGGGCACTTACGTAATTGTAGAGAAAAAATGGCTTATAAATTGAGAAAGAGATATTTGATGGGGACTAGAGAGCAAAATGAAGAAGATTTATGTGGGCCCAAAACAGTACCCCAAATATCAGCTGTCTCTGAACAGGAAACAGACAAATACTTGAGGAAGAATAGCATCATTTGTTTCTCACTTTCCAAATTTGGGAACTATGCAATTGATTGTCATTACCCCCTTTTCAAGTAGTACATGATTTTGTAATCATACTTAGTAAATACTAATCTTGATTAGAGATTCCTTAATTTTGATTTGCCTAGGTTTAGTCCCTCTCATTTCATTGTCTGGTTCTTCAGTATTACTCCCTCCGTCCCAATAGCAAGATCTCATTTTCATTTTCGTCTATGACATATCAAAAATAGAAACAGTCAATTCTTCAAAAACTATAGGACTCACCACTTTCTATCTCTTTACTCTTGCTTTAATAATCGTGCTGAAAGCAAGTGAGATCTTACTATTGGGACGGATGGAGTAGTATTTTATCTCAAACTGGGGATGTGTACAATTTGGTAATTTTTTTTTTTATACTACTATCAAAATTTCAAAACCAGACAGTGAGATAGATACAGAATTGTTATAATTCAAGCCAAAATTTGTGATGGTACATTCCAAAGAGTAAAAGAGTATATAGGTGTAACTGTTATATACTTGAGTTTTCAATTCTATTAAATTATCTTAGGTATAAAAAGTTATTATTATTTGGATTTTGGATATGGATATGGATATTGGTGTACATATAAATGTGCAGTGAAAGCGCACCAACTACTCTATGAGTTATGTAAATTTAAAACATAATGTTTTTTTTTTGAGAGAATAAAATATAATGCATACAGAATTTATGCAAGAATACATTCATATTAATGAAATACTAGAATTTTTGAAATACAGATGAATGAAGAATATTCATACAGTCATACAGAAAAATACCTGCATAAAATATAAGGTACAAATAAGAAAAAAAAAATGTATGTACATAGTACTCGTAGTAGTTTATGTTTTTTTTTTATGGAGTATTTAATGCTAGTATTTCTTTTCCAAGTTTTGTGATGATAATTTCTATTTCCAAAATTCGTCTAAAAATGCAATTTCTATTACCAAAACTAAGCACTTTGATTGATGAATCACATAGAAGAGCGTACACCATCCTCATAATTATTATCATATCACAAAAATTGGAACTTTTCCCATTCCTTTACGTGTCTACATCTACATTATATAACTATACTCTTTTTCTTTAATCACTCTGTTTTAGTACATATTTTTTTAGATATTTTATTACATTATTTTTGAATTCGCATAACTACTCAACTTACCGATTTTGACACAAGTCTTCCAAACTTCATTATAGTTATTATTAAATAATCCTAATGTCTTTACAACATCTTGAATCTTGCTTAGAGCATGCACTATGGGTATTTAAGAACGGGGTCGAGTGGCCGCTCGCACCCCTCACCTTCAACCCCAGGGTGTCGAAGCCATAGTGGTTGGTTCCTCGTAGTGTCGAGCGGTGGAAATCGACACCACCACTATCGATCTCACCCCCCCCCCCCTTCGGTCCACGCAGCAGCGCCTCATTAGTCCGATTTTTTTTTTTCATTTTCAATTTAAAAAAAATATATAATTATAACTATAGATTCGGGATTTATATTACCCCATTATCGAATTTTCTATCAAAATCTATTCAATCATTGAGACCACATCAAAATTACATTTCCCGGCGAATCGGCAATAGATCCGGGATCTAACAAGACACGTAGTGAATGCTTAAGTACTCCACTAATTATGCATGCAGAAGAGACAAGAGGGAGAGAGAGAATCAGCTTAAAAAGGAGAGTCAAAATAATAAAAACAATACTAATGTTTAATGAATGATGGTGCAGTCCCCCACCATTTTTTTTGAGAATCAATTGTTTGGGCGCCACAAAATTAATAACTACAATTATCGAAACGTTGCCTAAACAACAAAAATCGTGTTCAATCGAATCACATCACCACTTATAACTCGTGTCTCTTTCGCCATATTTTTTAAATATAATTTTTAAATACTCCTTCCGCCGTTTAAAAAAGTCCCACTTAAATGTGATTAAGTTAGTATTTTTATTGTTAATGTTAAAGTAAATTGAGTAGAAAAATAATGTACAATAAAAAAATACTATTCACGTTTGAGTGTGACATAAAGTAAGTGTTAGTGTATTAATCTTTGATAAATAAAGAAATGAAACTTATTGAGTGAGACACCCGAAATGACAAAATATAACTTTTTGAACGGGACATAGAGAGTACTATAATTTACTTATTTTACACAATATCAAACTTATTGTGTACATTAACGATTCGTTCAAAATGTATGCACTTTGCACGTTATTACACAGAAACGCGATTTTTTTTTTTTTTTAATTTTTTTCAAGAGAAGAGAGATTAAATATCATTAATGAAATTAGCGACTTCGAATTTTCGCTACATATTAGAAAAAGAAAGAAATAATTTGGTAATGTAAAGTAAGGGGTGAACAGAAAACGTGCACGCTTAGATTTGGAAAGAAGCAGTGACGTTTGTTTATTTTCTGAAAGCAATACTAATTGAAGAAACTGTAGAAAAGATATTTGATTTGACCAAATATTTATTTCTATTCAATACTATCACTGTTCGCTTCTCTTGGGAAATGGGTTGCTTCAGATTGCAATAGCTTTTCAATTGGTTTCAACTGTAACTTACTACTGCTCCATAAAATATTACCATGCTATTATTTCAATTATTATTACCTTATAAATATTTGAAATATAATTTAGAATAAATAATTGACAAGGCATTGTTGTGGGAAAAGTTATCTCATTTTTTTTATGAACAAAAATGACAGATAAAAATTAAACAAACATAAACATACTTTTCCTTTAGTGGAACATGTACTAGTACATAAATAAAAACATAGGTAAAGAGGATTTAGTTGATCGATCTTTTTCTTTTGGCGAAATTTTGATACATTAATTTGGTTTAAAGTTTATTTTTGATTAGTTAAGAATATAATCTTTGTTTAGAATATTAATTCGATCAGCTAAGTCTTCACAAGTCTCTCCTTAATAAATATTTTTTAAATTGTAATCCCTTGCATGTGTAGTATTTTCTATGGTTTGTGTGGTAGTGTAGGTAAATATTGGATTAGTATCTTATGAAATTTAATATAAAGAGAAGAATATTAGTTCTACCAATTTGTTGTTCATTACAACAAGCAAGTAAAATTTCTTCAAAATTATACTAACTGTATCTACTTATGTATATAAACATATCCAAATACACAAAAGTTAAAATAGTGGTGTGTATCAAATATTAAATATAAAGTAATTTGTTGGGGCATAACATCAAAGTTTTTATAATTAGGAAAATAAGATTATAATTAGGATTCTATCTTCGAAGTACTTTTGCCGCTAGAAGGAAGTAGCAGATGGAAAAGTCCAATGAGTGGCAGATTTAGATTAGATGTTGATTATGTGGCAGATGAAGAGGGAGGTACAGCAGGCGTGAGGGCTATTGTACGAGATGGGGCGAATCACATTGTCTTTACTATGGTCAAGCCTGTGATTAAAGCGGCTATTGTCTTACATGGTGAGTTAAAAGCTCTTGTTCATGGAATTGTCCAGTGCATTGAAGATGATATTTCACCGGTGGAGGCCTACACTAACTCCATGCTAGCCGTTATAGGCTTATAGCTGTTGCGGATGAAAAAGAATTTAACAGCATATTGTGTGTTGATATGGTGGACTTCTTCACCATGGTTAAAGATTTCAATGTGTTTTCAGTGAATCATGTTCGACGTGAAGCAAATAAAGCGGCTCACGAACTAGCTAGTTTAACAAAGTCTTTAATGTCCAAATGTGTGTGGCATGATAGCTGGCCTCATTGGCTATTAGATATTGTCAAGTTTGATTCTAGCTAATCTATAAAAGTATGATTTTCCTTCAAAAAAAATTTTGATTCCAGCTAATCAATAAAAGTATTAACTAAATCTATATAGATGGCTACAGATAACTAAAATATTGATGACATTTAGGTCAATCTTTGAAAAAGTTGTTACAGCCCAATTACTATCAATTCAATTACTCTTTATTATCATCGTTGGGCCGAAGACCAAAATCTCTGCCTGTTATAATAAAGATTCATTTTAATAAATTGGGCCCTCTCCAAACAAAATCATATTTATGAATTTATTTATGGGTAGTTAATAAACTTATTATTTATTTTTACTATTAAAAATATTTTTTCCTGGTTGAGGAAGATCGCCCTGAATACCCTCTTCTTTCATTTTAGGTTGGAAAAAAAGTGAGCGGTGAAAATTTAATCATAAATATCTTTTATACTCACTCGACTCCAAATGAGATCTTCTATTACATTTCCATGTTGCATCTCCTACTGCATTAATAAGGGAATGACATGTGGCATGACTAAGGGTTCAAGATTTAGGGTATATATAAGGAAAATATATTCCCTAAATTTTAAACCCATAATCACGCCACGTGTCGTTCTCTTATTAATGCAATAGGAGATGCAACACTGAATGTAATAGAAGATCCGATCTGCTGCGACTCACTCATAATGTCATCCTTTCCTTTTTTAGGTGTTCTACTTATATTGTCATCTTCTAAATAAGAATAGTTTTAACTCTTTAAAATCCATCAAAAGTAATGGGATCAACCCACTTTCTATCTTTTTATCCTTATTCTTAATTTCCGAGCTTAATAGTAATATGACAATATCAATGAATCGAAAGGAATATGTAAGATGTAGCTTCTTCATCGTTTGGATGTACGTCTTCGAAATTCCGAATTATATTTTGTTGAAAGAAGTGACCTAAAAAACAAGACCAGTCAAGCAACCTCATGAAAAAAGAAATCATTTGCAGACCTATAAAGTACGGTATATATATGTGTTTTATACTTCTTCTGTCCATGATATAAATACCTATTTGGGGTTGGACACGGAGATTAATAAAGTTGGTAAAGTTGTTGTGAGTGGAATTGAGGTCACACTTGTTGAGAGTGGTAAAAGTGGATTGAAGTTAAAATTATTGTGAGTGGAATAAAGGTTACATTTATTGTGAGTGAAAAAAGTGAAATGAAGTTAAAGTTGTTGCCAGTGGAATGAAGGGTCAACTTATAGTGAGTGGAAAGAGTAAAATGAAAGTGGAAATAGTTGTAAATATAGTAAGGTCCCACTTGATTTGATTGTATAAAGTGTTGATTTAATTGTAAAAGATAAAGTAGGTATTTTCTTTGTGGATAAATATTTTGTGGTAAATAGATATTTATATCGTGAACGGAGGGAGTATTAGTATTGTTATTCAAATAAGTAAATTTAATGTAAACTTGATGTAACATGTGCACGTGGTGATGGTTTTTTTTTTTTTTTTTTTGAGCAAGGTGATGGTTTTATAACTTAGCTATGATGGTTTTATTAATTGATGGACTACTACTATACTTTGATTACTGCCAACGTCCGTATCTATACTTATTTATTAGTCTTTATTTCGTTGCTTTTTGTTTAATTACTTTACACCTACTTTTTTGCACACCTCCATATTAGCCCCCTCCCACTTAAAACCCAAATAAAAAGAAGATTATTAATTAGCCTAGGAAACAATCTCAATGAGGGTCTATAACATTCTTGAAAAAATAATTATATATATATAGGTGTAGATCTGATTAAAACTCATCTTTATATGAGTCCGTAAAAACCTGTGATAAATATCATTTACGTAATGCACAAAATACGGTACGTTAATTCAGAAACATGTTATGCACAAATCACAGTAATTTAATGCACAAATTATTTAGCACACTTTTAATGCACAAACAACATTAATCTAATGCATCAATTAATCTAGACCGTAGATTTAAAAAAAATCAATGATCCAGATTAGTTTCTAGTTCATACCTAAAGATGAGTTCCTATATAACTCTCTCCCTATATATCACGGATATAAGGATTAATATTCAAGCTTTGCAATATCTAGCACTCGCTCCATCCCAGTAGTAAAATCTCTGTTTTCTTTTTCGTTTGTCCCATTAGCATAATTCTGCTCCGAAAATGGAAACAATTAACTCTTCAAAGCGTCTAAAGCCTACCACTTTTTATCTTTTACTCTTGTTTTGTAATATTCGTGTCAAAACAAATGTAAGACTTTGCTATTGGGATAGAGAGAATACTAAATAAGTGCAACTATTCATTTGAAAAATCTCTTATTGATTTATTTTATCAAAAAATTGACTCTTTTATTTGGACCAATTAATTCAGATCAATATTTATCTATCTAGATCACGTAACCGAACACCCATAATTTAGTATTTTGAAGATAAACTTTGCTTTTTCAAATATCACAAGACTTAAGTAAGATAACCTATCAAATCCGACACATCATCAAATAACTAATATTGTAAGTATCATTTTCCACAAGTATATAATAAGATAATCATGATCAAATTGCACCAACTATGAATAAGTTGACTATAAATGTCAAGTTGAAGACAAGGGTTTCACAATTGGGACATTGCCACGTATCTAAGCAGCTTAACCGACGGTACAAATAATCCGTAGGGAAAAATTGGATTACATTCTTCAATTATCAATTAGGTATACTACTAGTAGAGCGGTCAAAAATTTGACCGTACCGACGGATCGATCCTAAAATGGAGAAATTCTTGTGTGGGTGTACATGTAGTACACCCACCACTCAGATATTAATATTTTAATATTATAATAATTATAATATTAAAATAATGTTATTGTGAGTGGTGGGTGTACTACATGTACATCCACACAAGAATTTCTCCCAAAAATGGAAGAATGTGATTGAAATAAAAGTTTAATTAAATTTTGGAACGACTTGATCCTGGTTCAAAATGAATTTATATTCGATGTCCCGATCGACCAATTTTTCACCAAATTATTATTTTGGATCAAGATATGATGCCAATTTAGCAACCCAACTAAATTTTGGATTAATACGATTTAATTAGAAAATTATCGCTGGCATGATGGGTTCAGACCGGGCTGAGTGGCTCGAAAATTTTTCGAGGCCTAATTTTTAGAATGTGACCCGGCCCGAAATTGCTTCAAATTCGCATGCCCAATTTAATTCAAAATCTAAATTCATATTGTTTAATTGAACACCCGCTAGCTAAAAAAAAAGATAAAATTCAACGTCATTATTAATACGCCAAAATTTCAATAATATACTACTATAATAATTAAGAAAATTTTCATTCAAAATCTAAATTCATATTGTTTAATTTGAACACCCGTAAGCTAAAAAAAAAGGATTAAATTCAACGTCATTATTGATAACGCCAAAATTTCAATAATATACTACTATAATAATTAAGTAAATTAATAATAGCACAATAACTTGAATGCGGCAGGTCGCACTACATGCGACCGCGCGTGGGATGCAAGCGCCAGCCTTTTTTTTTCATTTTTTTTTAAATTCCACTTATTTTTTTCCATCCTTTTTTGTTTGTCTCTTCGTTTTTTGTTTGCCGCTTCTTCTTTGGTCAAGATTTGAGTGAGGGGAACCGAAAAAGTCCAAATTGTTGCCCGTTGATTATCCTTATATTAGTAATCGGAGCGAAGGCGGAGCCGGAAAAAAAAACTAAAATTTTAAAAAAAAACTGAAATTAAAAAAAAAGAATTTGACCGGTCAACGGATCAACTCGGATTGATCGGGTCAACCCAACTCAGATCCGCTCGCAGGGATCCGATTGCATGGGAGAGTGTCTCTAATAATAAAATGAGTAATTTTGCGATGAGCATCAAGACAATTGTCTTTAAAATAATATGTGGAGTAAAAAGCAGCCCCTCTTTAAAAAGGAAAGCCCAAACATGATTGATCGGAAAGAAACTAATTCTACCAATCTATCCATATTAGCAAATACTATGATTCTTAGTTGTCAAACTGATCGGATCGGATCGGTTCGGCCAGATCAAAATCCTTTGATCGGTTCCAAAATTAATAGGACTTTCAAAATAGAAATTCGATTTGATTCAGAATTATTCATTGATAAAATAGTTGATCTCCCGGCTACTCCCAAGCCCATTGGCCTCAAATCCAATTCATGCCGAATCAGGCTAGCCCACCTTATTCTGTTGTAGGACGGTGTAATATATTCCCATTGCGTGTAGAGTAAAGGTCTCACCAATATGATAGTGAAACGATTTATTTGATAGTAGATATGTATACCTCATTATCATTAAAAAAAATGTGTCACCAATATTAGTAATCATAACAAACCCCATGCATCTAAATTTCAAAATATCTATCTTTCCCAAGTCTTATTCGAGGTAGATGATAGGATGAATTGGGACAAAGCAAAATGGCCTAAAAAATGACAGGTGGCAAACTAAATGAAAAAAGACAGTTATGAAACGTGGCATCTGCCAATAAGCAACAACTATACAAGTGGAATTTTAGTTGAGGAATATGAAATGACTAGTGAGAGAATGTCGGAAATACCATTCTTCCCTTTTCTTTTCTTTTTTCCTTTTTTTTTCTTCTTTTTCTTTCTTTTTTGTTTTGTTTTATAAGCTATTTGACGTGTCAATTTTTGGACGCCTATGCGTCCACCACTTTGATTTATTGAAGTTGCTTTTTTGTCCTATATAGGGATATATTAATTTTGTAACACTTCCTTAAAAAAACAAAAACAAAATAAAAAAAATTCTAACACAAAACTAAAATATAGTGTATATATATTTTAGTTTCAAAACTTATATGCAGCTGAAATACAAACACACACTGTTATCCTCGGATAAAAGAAAAAAAGAGAAAAACACACACACACACACCACCAAGAAAATGGATCCATCAATATAATATTCCTTTCACTATGTACGAGAAATTTCATTTCGGTTATTTTCTATATTACTCTCTCGGTCTTAATAACGATGTCTCACTATTTTTTTTCTGTTTCATTAGTACAGTGTCATACTAAAAATAAAAAATAATTAAATTTTTAAAAGCTATTAAATTCACTAATTTTTAACTTTTTATTTTTATTTCTTAATAACTGTGGCCAAAATAAATGAAACTTTACTATTGGAACAAAAAGAGTAATTGCATTTTAGTGAAATTATCTAAAATGCATTTCTCGAAGTTATTTTAAAAGTGCACGATATTAATTTTATTTTTAAAATGCGATAAACTTCTTTGCCCTGCTAAAACTAGACCACCGTATCAATTTGGCCTCACGTTTATTCGTGTTTTATCTTTGCATTCTAATTTATTAGTTTGCCCGTTTATCTAAATTTAAAATTGTTTTTTTTATATAATTTGACATTTAATAGCTTGAGATTATAAATATATATATATAGGGATTTGATCAAAATAAATTTTATATGAGAACGTGAAAATGATACATTTTAATGTATTTTTATCATATCGAAAATGCATATATTGCAGAAATGTAATGCATACATATTCTAAATCATAAATGGCAATAACTTAATGTATTAACAACATAATGTATAAACTACAATAACTTAATACAATCTCTTTGGCCTAATGGTAAAAAGTGAGTGCCTGAGACTGAGAGGTCTCAGATTCGGACCTCATGAAATGCCTTTATAGGTCGAGCCTGCCACAGTTGTACTTGAAAAATGTGGTTTACCTGCCCTGTGTGGTTTGCAGGCTACTGCACAAAGGATGGGGGTTTACCCAGTGCGCACCGAAGATAGTAGATGCGGGTTCCCACGACATAAAAAAAAATAATACAATAACTTAATGCATCGTTAAATCTGAGTCATTAATTAATAAAGATCACGAGTCTAGATTTATTCTCATTTCTCACCTAATATAACATTCTCACACAATCATCTTCATATATATCCTATTGCAAATTGAATTAAAACAAATGATATTCCAAGTTTACGTGAAAATTTGTATTTTTATTACTACTATATTATTAACTTATATACTTATATTGAATTTTGTTAACGAGCTCCTACATTTTTTTAACAACAGATATATAGCTGAATTTTTTTAAGACATTTGATTGAAATATTAACATTTCACGCATTTAAAAAAAAGATATATACTACAAGAATAGTAGAAAATCTAATTCGCACTACATATAATAGAGAAATAAGTTGAAAAGGAGAGAAAGGAAATAAGCCAAATAAATAATTAAAACTTAGAACTCAACTGATAAATGGATAAAATGGTCGGATCAAGACATTTGAAGTAATTATTCACATCCGGTTTTCAAAAAAATAAAATTAAATTAAAGAGTATTATTCACATCCCCTACAGTGTCCAAATAAATTGTAAATATTTTTAGGTATAAACAAATTATCGGTTCAAATATTCATGCCACTTTATATGTTTCAATCTTTTTTATTGTAGTGAATGATATATGTCCACTTCATATAAATAATTGGTGTATACTTTTTTTATGCCACCAAAATTATTATCCTCAAATAAATTTCCTATAATTTCTATGTATGAATTATGCTAGATCACCCAGACTTATCCTCCAAATCAAATATCTTTTCGATTTTCATGCAATAATTAGGATAAAAATAGAACTATCCACTATCTTCGATATATAGTATTACATTTTAACAGCTGGAATATTTATCTTGGAGGCAGAGAATATTAGAAATTGTCACAAGGCTAACGACTTCGTTTTGCATAACATGCACTGCATGTTGACCTTAATAATATTATGACCAAATAAAATTTACAATAAATCATTATTTACTACCTATTAAACATGATTGATTCGAAAACAATAATTCTATTCGGACATACTATGTCTGGATATACGTGCTTGAAATAGAAAAAATATTATCCGATTGCCTTCAAAATTTCTTTCTTGCTCAGACCCCCTTCCGAAATATCGATCTCATGCACACCCGCTCCCAAATTTTACTCTCATCCACACCCAAGTCCTAAACTTGTGAATTTAAATTGGGATAAAACTTTATAAATTAAAATTTAAAAAATATATGTTTATTAATAATCAAACTATCGAAACTATTAAATTAAATTATTAATTAAAAAATTCCGTCAAATCCGTATTTTTCCTATCGTATGTCTGAGTCTAAATAGCACTACCCATTTAAAAAATAGATATTTTTATCAACTACTAGTAGATAGTTATGTGGCTGAATTTGGAGTGTTCATGCATTACACATTGGTGCAAGATGGAGTTGGCGGCTACCATAACACACTTTCCCACTATTTCAGAATATTCAGCCTTTCCAAATTAATATAAAACAAGGCAAAATCTCGTATTCGACCTGCCGCGTCCAATGCAACCGCGCGTAAGGTGTATAGGGTGCACATACCTATTTATTTATTTTTTCGAATTTTTTTTATTTTCAGCCCCACGCGCCTATTTAACTTTTTTTTCGATTTTTTTTTTCAATTTTCAGAGTTTTTTTCTTTAATTTCCAGAATATCTTCCCTCTTTTTTTGTTTGCCTCTTCATTTTTTTGTTGCCGCTTCTTTTTTAGTCAAGTTTCAAGTGAGATGAGCCGAAGGCTTTAGAGCGAGCCGAAAAACTCTAAATTATTGTCTGACGATTATCCAAATATTAATAATTGGAGCGAAGGCGGAGCTGAAAAAAAATGAAATTAAAAAAAATTTGACCGAGTCAACGGGTCAACCCGACCCGGAACCAGTCGTATATGAAGCGACCAGTTGCATGCAAGTGCTTCTCATAAAATAATTACTCTCTCCGTCCCGTTATTCTTGGCATGTATTTCTTTTCGAGTTGTCCCGTTATTCTTGTCATGTTTCCTTATTTGGAAATGATTAAGAGATGATTATGGTTCAATTAATTTGTAAACGACCCACTTTACACATTTCATCCTAATTTCCCACTTCATTTTCTGTGTCATTCACTATTCTCTCTCTCTCTACCCACTTTATTTCACTATTTACTCTCTTTCTATCCACTTTATTTCACTTTAAAAACTCAACTAAACATATTTTCTACTCTTAATTATTTTCTCATTATCCTCTGTATCCAAAAGAAAGAGGTCAAGACTAGTAGAACAGAGGAGTATATATTTCCAATTAAATTCTCACTTTCCAAGTTGTCTCCCGACTCATGAGAGTTGGTGTTTACAATCAATAATTGGTAACTCTACTTGACTAATTTGAAATTGAGAGAGAGCACAGTCGGCCGGCCTTAGGCATAGGCCAAGAGTGCCACCGTCTAGGGCGCTAAGACCGGAATGAACGTATTTTTATTTTTCTTTTTCTGTATATAGTAAATCTAATTTAGAGAGTGTTTATCTGAGCTTAAAAGCTTATTAAAATAGCTTATAAGCTCCTAAATCTTTAATAATGAACAATTTATAAACTGTTTTAAGGAGCTTAAAAGTTTAGTAGTTATGTTTCTTATATTTTGGTGTTCTTTTAATCCAATAAATAATTTAATATAAATCAATCGTTGTCATCCTATGTTGCTGATTGGCTTTGCTAAACATGTCATCATACGCAAAAATTATTAAACAAAATAAGAATTCAACATGATCTTTAAGGACGTATTTTTTCCTTTTCACCTAAGACGCCCGAAATGTCGGGGCCGGCCCAAAGAGAGAGGGGATGCCCCAACATCCACCACTTATTGACGAAGAAGAGAGAGACAGTGTCGGTCACGTTAGATTCTCATACATCCCACTTTTTATTGTTTGAATTCAATCAAATAATGAAATAAATATGCATATGCCTATTCATCACCTATAGGAATGACAAGTGGCTGTATTTGAGGAAATAAACGTTACTTATACTAGATAGATTAGAGTTTCTTTGATTTGTTGTAAAAATGCACACTTCCAAAAAGATACTTTAGCTATATTCAGAACTATTCGTGATGGTTCTCAAGAATTTATTTTGAGCAACGTATGATTATTCTCCAAAATTATGTGAGTGATTGAATTGATCATAATGTAGGTTAAATTTTTACCATGAGAATTGAAAGGATTTAGCAAAATATACCACATGTTAAGAAAAAGTCTGCACAGCCTATTTCATCAAATTTTTGTCCATTATATCCCATAGTAATACTTTAATATTTTTATTCTCAAAAAGAAAAAAAAAAACTTGAATATTTTTTATAAAAGTACAATTTGTCGGATATGTTTCAATCTTTTTTTTTTTATTATTATTGTGACAATTTTTAGTAGAGAATAATTACATGATTTACTATTTATAGAGGTGCTTCAATAATTTTATATGTTTCCCAAATTATATATTTGATAGTCTAGACTGTAGATAGAGTATGCTCTTAAAAAAAAAAGATAGTCTAGAAACCCCGACAAGTTTTGCGAAATTGAGTAATATTTTTCTATTCTTTATACTTAATAGACCACATAAATGGTCTCAATAACCATGTAAATACTAGAACACTTCTATAATTTTATAAAATACTATTTTCTCCGTCCACGAAAATTAATGTCAAATTTTTACTTTGGTCCATTCACAAAAATTATAATTTTTTTATTTGAGAAAATAACTGTACATCCTTTTTACTTTATTACCTTATTTCATTTAATTATTTACATAAACACCAACCTTAGGCCCATTTTTATTAGACTGTCCACAGATATAGACACTATCGTTGCAACACAAATGTCTCTATTTCTATCTCTAATTAATTAGTTTCTGAAATTATTTTTTTCATTAATTTTCATTAAAATCTAAAATTATATTAATTGAAATAAAAAATACATTAATGAATAAAAAAATGAAAAATTAAAATAAATAAATGAAAATGTATAAAAAAGCAAAATATTGAAGAAAAAAGCGAAAACGTGAAGAGGAAAAAAATAGGGTTAATTGCACATAAATTCGTAACGTTTCACCAAATTCTCAAATTGCACACAAATTTAAAATTATGTTTCTAAAATACACAACGTTTCAATTTTTAGTAATTTTACTCCGGTGCTCGTTTTCGGATAAATTAAATCCCGCGTGGTACCCGGACTTGACATGCTAGACTCGCCGGCCGGCCAACACAACAACATCATTTTAGTGCATAAATGAAACGATGTCGTTTTAGAGAAAGGAACATTGTGTTCTCCATTGTGAAAGAGCATAAAACGACGTCGTTTCCTTTATGCGCTAAAACATCGTCGTCGTCTTGGCGTCCGACGAGTCCAGCGTGGCAAGTGCGGGTGCTACAGGGGATTTAATTTGAGCAAAAATGTGCACCGGAGTAAAATTACTGAAAATTGAAACGTTATGTATTTTAGACACATAATTTTAAATTTGTGTGCAATTTGAGAATTTAGTGAAACATTATGAATTTAGGTACAAATTAACCCGAAAAAAATACTAAAGCTATGCTCCAAGGGAGGATCGAACCTGTGCGGCTGTGCCCTCCCTTAAGAATCTAAAGCTTGAACCGCTGGGCCAAACTTTCATAAAATACATTAATGCATTGTTTTTAAAGGGGCTCGAGACTGTCTCTATCTTTAGAGACGATCTCGAGACAGCGTGGCTTGCAACACACCCGTCTCGTTCATTTTGGTTGGCTTGAGACAGCTTGGAGACGCTCCACTCTAGGGTAGCCTTACTCCACTTAAAATATCTATCTACTTTTCAATATAAAAGATGAAGGAAAAAATAATCCACCTCACATATATCTACTAAACTTTTTTTAAAACTTGTTTCACAATCTAGGAACTATGATTTTCATGGACAAAGGAAGTATAAAGTATATTGAAACTAATTAACTTTGAGAAACGCAATATTCTTATTAAATCTATTATAATTTAATTACAATAGATACAGACAGAAGTTTCTATAAATTCATTGTTAAGTGCAAAGGATGTAGCATATAAACCAACCAAATTAATATTTATTGTTAATTAACTTTGAAGTAACCTTTTCTCTTTAAACGAGTCTTGTATTACACTCTCACAACTCAAGATTCATAAAATTAAATCTATACTCATATTCAAATTGACACATATTTATAATTTTGTCACATTGATTTGTGAGGCGATCCCACTTGTGAGGCGATCTCACGCACTATGTGATACTTATATATGTTCAAAAAAACATTTGACGCACCCTTTTGTATATTATCCAAATTTTTATACTAAAAGAGGGTAATATTTTTCCTATAAAGACATACAACACATTTACAAACAAAACCCCAAAAGATTGGTGCACATCAAATCTAACTTTTGATTAATAAAATAATAATATATAACTCCACAAGGGGAAACTACATGATTGATGACCACATGCTCTACTAGTATTTTAATTTATGAAAGAATTTCCATAAAATGTAAAATCTTTCCATTTGGGGCAAAGCATCCTTGGAAGGATAACACATTTTCAATCCCTTTTGTTCGAATTAATACACGTCCCAAGCTTTGATGATAAGGTAAATTTTGTTTAATTAGTTATTAATTAATTTTTTTTGTCTCCCCTTCTCATGTGTATGCACCTCAAAAGCTGAATTCCCATTTGCTCAAGATATTATATTCTAATGCCAAAAGTTATGTTCTAAATTCTCATCCAGCCAATCACCCAATGACATTTTATTTTTTATTTTAATATTGCTTCGGAAATGGCAAACTGCCAATTCTTATAGGAATTGAGGTCAACAAATAGCACTTGCAAATTAATGATGACTACCTGGATATTTATAATATTAAAATTTTATTTTAAGTTATATTTTGTAATTACTCCCACCGTCCCATTAATAATATCACTCTTTTCCATTTCGCCCGTCTCATTTTATGATGTTCCATTCCATAATTAGAAATATTTAACCCTTTAAAAATAATGAACAAATCATTTTCTATCTTTTTATCCTTCCTCCCTAATATCGTATCGAAAAAGTGAGGGGCATTATTAATGTGACGGGAGAAATAGTATTTAATTAGGATTGATTACAACACATTAGAATTTGGTTGTGTGTGGGTGTGTTTCATAATTTGGTTTTTAATTAGTTATTGATTATTAGAGTTGATTATTTCATAATTAAGATATAATTACAATTTTCGTAAGAACAGTTAGTTATGGTTCATTATCCTATAATAATTTTTAATTTTATATAAATACTATTATTTAAGTTTATATATTTAATAGTAGGATACGAGTGAGATGCAGAAATATTGGGAAAGATGATCTAAACCGCAATCACAAAAGCCTATCAAAATTCAAGATTTTGTCACATTGAGTTGAGTAATAATTTGGCAACCTCTATTCAACTTGTATATCATCCAACCTTGGGAAAATCTTAAGAAAAATTGTTGATAGAATAGAAGGGCATGATAAAGAAAGTTGTCAATCAATTCAATTAAATATCCACTAACTAATTAAGAACTCCCTATTGAAAGAAAGAGAGTTTAAACTTCAAGAAGTGTCTATTCCAAGAAAAATGCATCTGCCTCCATCTCCCAAAAGTAAAATTTTAATTGGCATATCATTTTCCAGCTTAGTAGCAAAATTCTTTCCAACATGTTTTCTTCCTCATCTAGACACCTTTCCATAATTCTATTGCATGCAGAGATTCCTAGGAATCTTTTCAACCTCAAATCCTAGCCCTCCATTTCATCTCCCTCTATATAAAGCCCCTCACAACTTCAATCTTTCTCACAACATAAACACAGACAAACCTAGCTGCTCTCAACTGCCTTCTTCAATTCTTTTCCCATTAATTCTTGCAGATTAATTTTGTCGAAATGTCGAGGCTCAATCCAGATCCTCTGTCTGTAGGCAGAGTTGTGGGAGAAGTTGTTGACTACTTCATACCTTGTGTGAGGCTCAGTGTCACTTACAACACCAACAAGCAAGTCTGCAATGGCCATGAGCTCATGCCTTCTGTCATTATGTCCAAGCCTCGAGTCGACGTCGGTGGAGAAGACTTGAGGGCTGCTTACACTCTTGTATGTCTCATTACATTCACCAGCATTACTTACATTTCATGTGTGTGTGTGTGTGTGTGTGTTTTCTTATATTTTATGTTTGCATGGCTTTTTTTTAGGTCATGACTGATCCTGATGTTCCTGGCCCTAGTGATCCATACATGAGGGAGCATCTTCACTGGTTTGTATAAATTACTAATGTTTATATTTTATTATATTTTTTCTATTATATTTTAATTTTATGGTTTCTTTTTTCAGGATAGTTACAGATATTCCAGGCACCACTGATGTTTCTTTTGGTAAGCAAGCATAAAAAAATAAATAAAAAAAATAAAAAAAAATAACTAGTGTAACATTTTGTCATAATGTTGTTGATGGTTACCTGCAGGGAGGGAGATTATGAGCTATGAGGCTCCAAAACCGGTGATCGGCATCCATCGATACGTGTTCGTGTTGTTCAAGCAGAGAGGGAGGCAAACGGTGAGGCCACCATCTTCAAGAGATTACTTCAACACAAGGGGATTTGCAGAAGAGAATGGCTTAGGGTTGCCAGTTGCTGCAGTTTATTTCAATGCACAAAGAGAGACTGCCTGCAGAAGAAGATGATCAAACTAATCAAGAAACAAACAAAGCAAGAAACAATGATATGATAATTCTAATTATGGATTAATAATGTTTATTCTCTGTACTGATATAGTACAGACAGACAATCTGTTGTGTTTTTCATTTTCTTTCTCCTTTTCTTTTATGATTTCTGATAATTATAATAATAAAAAAATGGTCCCCACCAACTTTTTTGTTGTGTTTAAGGTTTCTGCTGATCTTATTAAGGAAGTACAGTTGAAGATACACTTGTAATAGAATTTATGTTGTTGTTTTGTTTTTGTTTTTGTTTTGTACTTTTGTTTTGCTTCTTGTTTGGAATTGTGGTCCCCCTCTTTAGAATGAGAGAATTCTTTCACTCTTTGCTTCTCTCTCATCAAAACTCTACTTCTTTCTCTTAAACGTGTCATCTAATCTATGGATGTTAATGAAAAAAAGAAAAGGATGATAAATAAAAGAAATCAAAAAAACATTTGACTTTGTGTAGATTGCAGCACATTTCTTGTTGTGTTTATACAATAAAATTTGAAGAAATATGGTGCAAGATTTTCTGCAGCTATCAACATTGAAAAAAAGCCAATCAATTATCGTCAAAACAGATTTTCACCATTTCCCTCTTGAGATACAGATTTTTACAAGCTCCTACATTTCTAAAGCAACCATGTTGTCAACCACAGTCGATCGATCGGGAGTCGTAGAAAAACACGGTACTGGAATCGAGTCGAGTTTCGAGTATCATGTATTGATCTCTGCATTGCATTGATGCTCCCTGCTGCAGCTTCTCCGACTCCAGAACATGCTTGAACAAGTAGTCTTCTCCATTCCCTCAATTTTTGCTTGCTCGTTTGGGGTAGGCTGTGCGCGATCAGGGGACTGTTGTCGGGGATGGCTTTCTCCGGAATCAAAATTGGGGCAGGGTCCTTCGGTGCACGTGCATAGAGGGAGAGCAACGGAGGGGAACGGGCTGCACGTGACGGGGCAGAAGATATCCGATGAAACAGAGTCGGAGCGTCTCTTCCTCATATCCGGTGAACCGACGGCGGCAGCTTCGGAGTCATCTTCTTGATCGCGGTGGTGGAGGACGCACGGTGTGCACAAGCTGCCGAGCGATAACGGTAGTTTGAACTCCTTCGTTGGCGAACCGGGGAGCTTGACAAAGGAGACAATGGCATGTCGACAGAGTGGACAGGGGATGGAACCGGGTGGTATTGATGATTCGGAAGGAATGTTGCTCGTTGAGCAAAGGTATAGACCGCATCTCACACAGAGTTCGTGTCCACAACCTGAAAGTTGACATCAACACCAAATATTCGACTTTGTTAGTCCTGAAAATCGAGATCTAGATAAATCTATTCGTCTACAGGCATCTGCAAATAAAGATTTCATTGAACATTCAAATAAATAATGTAAATTGCAACTTCTCCCAGTTCGGCATAATATCCTTCTACCAAACTCGATTTAGCATGATTGCGACAAACTCGTGTTCAATGTAACTCTATAAATGGCAATCTCCATGAGAACTCTAGTGAATGCACTAAATGATATTACAGTGACAAACGAAACAGAGAACCCCACTTCCACAGAAAAGATGCTAGACGAGTCTCTCCTCATCCCGTTGGAACGTGATCAGATTGTCCGAACTAAACTTTACGAGCCATAAACTAGTTTATTGAAACACGTATATCAAGTAACTGGAAAAGTTAAGAGCTTTCTACTATATCTGCAGATTAAGTCAAATAAATCATATGCAAGTGAAAGCTAATTGCTTTGATTTTTTGCACTCTGACGGACCAGTTCAGCTGCGACGAACACAAAACAAAGAAGCCTTTGGAAATTATAAAGGAAAAGAGAGCACCTTCAGCAGCTACAGTACACGGTCTCTCCAAGCAGACGGCACAAATTTCAGCATCCTCACAAGCACTAGTGGATGAAAGCAACCCATAGTCTCTGCAGCAAGCACCGAGAATTTTTAAGATCCGTGCTTCGATAAATTTATTGAAGGAAAAAGATTATAACTAATTTCACATATAACAAAACAGAACATTTCCTTGCGATACTAAAAAAAATTGTTGCACCATACCTTGCTATATTTAGCGCACTCAGGAGCGGCAATGATAAATAATTGGAGGAAGGAAACACTGGGATCGGCAGATCTGAGTTAGGGTTCAGCAGTGGCTCGAGCCAATGACGGCCCCACATCCTTGCAACGTCAAGCGGAAGCCATCTGAAACAGAACAGAATTCATCACATGTTACACAATTAAATTTGAAGTTATACATAGAGATTCACGGAGCATTTCATTACCCGTTGCAGTTTAATGCTAAACGACTAGCACCTCGTGCAAGAAGGATCTGCAGATACATAAGTGCACCTTTCATAAATATATTTTTCTTTTTTTTGGAGAATATTTCATAAATATTGTTGATTATTTGGGAAAAAAAATGTAAAAGTTGATGAATTTGAAGCAAAACATCACCTGGCAGCATTTTAAATTTCCACCGCAAGCAGCATAATGCAACGGAGTGCTTCCAGCTCCTAACAAGTCGAATGAGATAGCTTCAAGTGGTACACAAACGAGAAATTTTCCTTATAGAGAAGTTATCTATGGTGAAGAAAACGACGTACCTATCAAATCCATTGATGTTCCATAATGGAACGTGACGGCCGATACACTTGCATGAAGGTCGAGTAGGAGCTGCACGCAGTCTAAGTATCCATTCAGGGCAGACATATGAAGAGCAGTAATACCACCGTCAGCAGCCTTGTTTACAAATTTCGAGAGAGCACTGCAGTTGAACAAGGCCAAGGTATAATAAGTAGCTGGTAAAAGTTTATGCTATAGCTCAAACCAATTTGATCTCAGAAGCAAATTATGCTTTTGAGTTAAGAGAACCTAATCGAAACAAGGTTCTTGCAGAAAACCTTCCAAATATCAGTCCCTAACACGATAAAAGATCAAAGAAGAATCATCAAAGTCATCGAAATCCTAAAAGCTACACCAATCATCTAGATTGGTGGTTCTGTTTATGAATAAGTTCATCTTTTCCCTTCTCCATCAGACAGAAAGTTTGTCTATCAACAACCTCAAACATACTAATTTCTTCTCAGATTCAGTCGACCTGCTTAAACTTATGCAGTTTGGACAGTACTCAGTAGTGACATTTTATATTAAATAGAAGAGATAGGCGAACTAAGATAAGCCTACATGCTTACTCCAATATTGAAACCTTACAAGATGTCAACAAGTATGAAGAAGGTATAACACGAACCTCTGGTCAAACTTCGTTTTGGTATAAGAACCATCACTTCTGTCGCTTATCATTTTAGCATTCAAAGATTCATAAGGAGCACTTGGAACGAAATCAGCCACCACTAATCTCATACACCGCACGTGTCCATTGACCGCTGCAAAATGAAGAGCAGTCCTCCCACTTAGATAATCTGCTCTAGTAACCTGAAAGGAGACGGGACAGGAGGCGACATCATAATCTAAGGATTGTAGACGATCACCCGAAAAGATCTTACATCAAATCTATCAATGAACTGCTTATGCTAACAAACTAATTTTTTGCCAAATATTGAAAAGGAGAGAAAATGACAAAACTGGAATAAGTTTTTCAATGTGAAAACTCACATTGCATCTGAAAAGAAGAAGAGTTTGAACAATTTCCCAGTGTCCATATCTGCATGCTTGCATTAAAGCTGTCTGCAAACGCAATTTATACATATAAGTTCGCTAATTTAAGAAGAATCGAGCAAATGTTAAATCATCAAAGATGAAAATCTCCCAATAATACTCCATTACTACAATCATATTCACAAATTAATTGATCTCCTAATAAAAATAGCAAGTCTATTGATGCAGAATTCCATAATATTAATTCATCAAAGACAAAAATCACCCAATAATACTCCCTTACTGCTCATCTTTAGTCCAAACAACCATATTCACAAATTAATTGATCTCCCAATATAAAAGGCAAATTATTGATGCAGAATTTCATAATATCCATTATTTTACCTGCCCACAGTAATTTCTGGAATTTACATCAGCTCCATTTTCCAGCAACAATGCCACAATCTGAAAATTCAAAACTCCACTATTCAGAGCCTACAACCAAAACCCAACAATTTGCACAATCCCACAAAACAATTTGACATGCAAAGAAAAGGGAAAATGAAAAGTAAGAATTACGATGGGATTTCCCCAAATTCCAAAAAAAAAAAAAAAAATTTCTTGAACTGAACCTAACCTCATTGTGGCCTTTAGCAGCAGCAAAATGGAGAGGGGAATTCAAACCACCAAAAGTTGAATACTTTGCAAGGCATGGATTCCACTCCAAAAGCATCTTTGCCTCTACAAAATCTCCATCTCTTGCAGCTGACACCAATCTCTCACCAGAAGCAGAGCACCCAAATGAATTCCCCATTTTCTCTCTCCTCCTCCCAGCTTTCTCTCTCTAACTCTTTGAGCCGACTACGTGATTATGCACACACGACTGAATTTATTATAGATAAAGAAAGATAATCAGGTCAACTGTCGTTGAACAATAAGAATTGGAAGGCTTTCTTGATCTTTCTTCAAATTTTTAACAAAATCTTTAAAGAGAGAAAAAGAGAACATGAAATAGGGGGAAAAAACTAATCTTTAGTGATTCTACTGTTGTTTTTACAAAAAAGAGAAGCAGAAGTGAAGAAAAACTGTGAAATTTGGTTTTAGAAGTGAAGAAACAATCTTCAGACAAAAGACAGAAAATGTTGGTATGAAAAGTACTTTCTTGATGAAAAAATAGATAAAATGTACAGTTTGTGAGGGATTATGTTGGTTGGTCTATTCTTGTTATTGAAAACCACAAATGCCTTTGCTTTGAGAAAGCAGAAGTGGGGAAGAAAAGAGAAGAGAGCTGCGTCGTCTCTCTCTCTCTCTCTCTCTCTCTCTCTAACTAGTGTTTGTCGTCTTGGGTAGAAATTATTCTTTTCTTCCTTAAATTTTGTTCTAACAATTTTGAACGAATTATGTTTTTTTTATTCAAACACAATCTGCTGCTATTAATTAATTAATTAATTAGATAATGATATTTGGCCACACTGTGGCCAGTCATGCACGTAAAAAAAAGAAAGTTGACTGTAAAAATTGAAATAATCACATTTCCATGTTAGGATTTATGTTTCCCAATTAAGATATATTTCCATTTTCAAAATTTATATTACCATTTTTAGCTTGTATGGTCGGCCGCAGTGTGGCCGAACATCATTACCCTAATTTTAATTAATTAATTATATATAGTAGCTGGAAAATGACTGTTATAAACTTATAATTACCAATATTATGACATGTTGGGAAATTAATTAGCATCTCATCTCTATCAGAGAGCGTGATTGGATAAATCTAATTGACTAATTGCCTTTGAGTGTGTTCATAATCTACAATGATTAATGAGTGAATTTGTTGATTTCATACGTACTATATTTGATTTGAAATTGAATATGACATCAAGTTTGACCGTATCTTAGACATGCATTTCAAATTTGCATAAAATATATTTATTCCAACAATTTTAAAGGATAACCGTACTGTGCACGTTACGCTGCATAATATCTTGATTAGTGTTTCGATTTCTAATGCTATGTTGTGATTTATATACTTTAAGATGGCTACACAGGGCGTTGTGTACATGCTCTATAAGTTTTCGAAAAAATAACCCAAATAAGATTGCATGGCATTTGACGGGAAAATGTAAAGAAAATTATTCTGTTTTAACATAGTATAAATAGAAGAGATGAGACACACACCACTTAATTATCTACATAAAATCTTTGTATTTTTATTATAGAGTAAATTATCCAATGTAATACTACTATTTTTCACCAAAGTTGTAATTAACAATATAATTTTTTAAACGTTGAAACAACCCTTTCAATTTTAACACACCTAATTTTTTTTCTTTTTCCAAGAGTAATATCCCACGTGTTTTATGTAATACTACTTCTATACCAACAGGTCGAATTAAACGACATCGTATATGCAACATTATCCCAACAACTCATTAAAGCAGGTCTTTTCCCTCTCTTTTTCTGGAAATAAACGACACGAAAATTGGGTTGCAAGTGGGCAGAAAGAAAAAGAAAAGAAAGAAAAAAAAGGCACAAAATTGGGAGTCTTCCACTAGAGAGATTTGGTTATATTTTTCTTACCAAACGTGCGTGCGTATGCCTCATCCTCTTTATATTAACTAAATCAATTATTTTTGTTTGTGTTTATAATATTATAAACTAGAATTTGCATCAAATTAAGAAAGAATAAAGACATTTGGACAACAGTTTTCCGTACAACGGTGTAATATTATAATTAAATAGTCTTTCAATTTTGTTAATAATTAATATAATTTGTTTTTTATCTATAATATTCTTTCCCACCTAATTATATGTTAATCTTTAATTTTAATTAATATTTCGAATTTTCAAAAATTTGTGCATGATATTAATTTATTTTAATTAATATTAGAAATTATCATACAATTAGGTGGAAAAGAGTGTTATAGACAAAATAATAATTATATTAATTATTGAAAAAAATTGAAAGAATATTTAATTACGAATATGCCACCGTTGTCGGGACAACTGTTGTTCAAATATCAATACTCAGAAAGAAAAGCTGCCGCAATTATCTATTTTAAGATTAAGCTTTTAATTAGAATATTAATCTTAATCTCAGATTCAGGTTATCAAGATTAGGGGTGGATTAATTAGTAGAGTGCAAAATCAAATGCAGGATGGATTTGGGACCACAATAATTGTTTTTGGTTCATGAAGAAGGAATGTCATTTTTTGTTGGATGCTCTAAAAATATGGTTTTTTTTTTTTTAAATCAAACTTACCTAACTAACAAAGGTATCTGAGATTGGCAACTACCTCAAGAAAAACAAATACACAAGATTTTAATAATTACACACAGACACAGTGTTGAATAGAAATAGTGTATGTATTTGGGCCCAGGGTGATAAAGAATTTCATAAGAAATCCACAAAGAGTATAGGAAAATAGAACTAGCATAAAAACAAGACAAATTGTTAATTAAATTTTATTTTCCATGAATAATTTCTTAAATTTCATAAGGGCTTTTAAATGTACGAAAACATGCCACAATTATATTAACAACATGCTATATAATTGTGAAATAAATTACTAATTTAAAAGGAGGAGATTTCATTTTTTTTTAGGAAATTACCGTGAGGTATATATTTATATAATCAAATAAATCACTACATCACCATATAAGTGGGACCTCTACACCACAACGCAGGGTGAGACATTTACTATACCATAAGGTGGGAAATAAATTACACCGCTTGCAAGCGGAATTGAACCCAAGACATCTTATTAAGGAGAGACTTTTGGTACCTCAGTCAGCCAATTGAGTTAGGCCTCATCGGCCAGGAGAGGAGATTTCATTTTTAGAACCTAAAATTATGACATATTCATAACTCAATTATCGAACTCAAAATTATATGCTAAAAATTAAAAGTCTCATCCAAAACACACATGACACGTTAGAAGTTGGGTTAAAGATTTAAAAATTATTATTATTGTCGGTCTATTTTGCAGGTTTAACTAGCTAAATTAATTTAATTAAATGACTTCATCAAAATATTAAACGGAAAAAGAAATACACTACATTACAAATCACAATCCTCCATCGAAACTAAAAAAAGAGGTTTAAATGGAAAATATATGCAATTAGCTGAGTAAACAAAATGCGAATGTAGATAGCACACCTCAGCTTGAATTAGGAGATATGTCGTAATCCGATTATTTAAATATATGGAAAGTAGGCCTATAAACAATTTAGTCGACATGTGAAATTGTGACACTGGTCTTCAACAGTAATATATACTAATACCTAGTTGTCAACTATGTATGAAATGTGATGCAAGATTTAGTTAATTCTAATTAACATTAGTCAATTTTGTTGCAGCCAAAGTGATGTGCTTCTATCTTGAATTAAGTAGAAGTGTATTGAGTTTGCGGTGATTGAGACGGATTATAAAGTAATAGATGTGATTTTCTCCCCTTTGATTGATCTTTGGAAGTTAGGAGTTATAGTGAACAATTATAGGTCTCTTTTAAATTCTTGTAGGGGATTTTGTATCAAGCACATTCATTGGGATGTTAATGTGGTGGCACACAAAATTGCTCGTATTTGAAAAAAAAAAAAATTAGTCCACATAACCTCCAAACTTTGTGGAGGGTTTTCTTCATTTTCCATGAATTTGTTATAAATAAATTATTCTTTCGTTCTCCAGAAAATAAAATTACAATAATCATATTGTTTACACAAATTGAATTTTGAAATAGTTGGCATCCGTACCTTTTTAAATTAGGAAAAAATTTCTCACCTTTTAAGTTTTCGCAATTCGACGGAAAACAAACGACGTAGTTTTAAAAACACAAAACGTTGGCGTTTCCTTAAACACAAATACTTATATTTATATTTATTTATGTGTATAAGTGCACCGACCGAAAAACAATCTATTTTTTTCGCCGGGTTTTGCCATGTAATCATTTCCAGATTACATGTTACTGCTAATTTGGGGAAAATGATCGGAAATATCGAATTGCGAAAATTTAAAAAGTGAAAAAGTTTCACCTAATTTATTAAGGTGTGGATATAAACGAAAAAATGATATAAGGTGGGGGATTTATATACAATTAGCCTAAAAATTGATACTTATCCAATGCACGTTAGATAATACTCTCACCGTCCACGATAAATATGGTTCGATTTCCTGTTTTGGCCGTCCACGATAAGCGTTGTTCAGCCAAAAATGAACATTACCCTTTACCTATCTATTCTTGAAAGTCTTTATTACCAAATAACCTTGAATTGATTGATTCTCCACCACACATAACAAATAATGTGGGTTTCATTTTTTCACTCACAATATTTTTACCTTCTCCCACTCTCACCCACTCTCCGTTTCTTAAAATCTGTACAGATCACATTTATTGTGGACGAATGAAGCATTATTTAAATATAATTATAATTAAATTAAGAATTTTGAATATCTAGAAAAATAACATTGAAGCATAATAGTTATATAATTTAAACTATTTACCAACCACTAAAATAAGAAGAGTAAAATTAATTTATAACTATATAATATAATATAATATAATATAATATAATATAATATAATATAATATAATACTACCTCCGTCCCACATTACGTGTCTCACTTTTTATTTTGGGCGTCCCACTCTACTTGTCTCACTTTTCATTTAAGTAATAATTAAGAAATCACTTTATTCACTTTATATCACTTTATCACCACTTTATATCACTTTATGTCACATCATCACCACTTTATATCACTTTATCAATTAAAAAATGTTTTATATCATTTTATTAACTACACTAATCACACTCTTTATATCTAATCTCTTTTTTCTTAATCTCTGTGCCCGGAGGAAATAACCCAAGTAATGTGGGATGGGGGTAGTATAATATAATATATATAGGGATCTCGTGAAGATAAATTTTATATGAAAACGTGAGAATGATAAATTTTAATGTATTTTTATTACATTAGAAATGCATATATTGCAAAAATATAATGCATATATATTCAAATGCATGAACTGTAATAATTTAATGCATTAACATCATAATGCATAATTTATAATAACTTAATGCATCGTTAAAACTGAGCCATTGATTTAGAAAGACCAATGGTCCAAATTTATTCTCATTTATCACCTAAGATAGCATTCTTACATGATCATATATATATATATATATACATGACAAAATACAATGAACCCAACAAGATGCATCAATTCAATTGCACCCACTATTAATTTTCTATAAAAATTGAAGCAAAAAAAATGGAAAACTTGTGAGTCCAACTTTTGATAGCACGAGCAGGTGCGATTTATTTTAATAATGTGTATTTCGGAAAATTTTCAAATTTTAATAAAAAAAAAAAAAAGGTTCAATTTTAACACCTCCATCAATGTATTTCTACATCCCACCCTACCTTCAATAGAATTTACTGTGATGGGGTGTTAAGTCATAATGCTTTGTTTCTAACTCATCTTTCTCATTCAAATGTTGTCTGCTTTTATGTAAGCAAATTCATGATACCTGCTGCAGTTATACTTCTATGATCTTCCCTTCTCCTCTCAAGAACCCTAGAGTTGTACATTTGAATATCATCTCAAAACAACAGAAGCCAAAGTACAAATCTTTTATGCACCGAAAGCTCAAGCTCCACTTCTCTCTCTCTCTCTCTCTCTCTCTCATCCCCAAGCCTAGGCAAGAAAGCCAAGAACCACCATTGTTCACTCTGTTTTGCAGGAATCCTCAATGTCACTTTCACTAGAACTATCACCTTCATCCGAGTAAACACCATCCGACTCCTCTCCGGCGGCATTCCTATCCCTATCCCGTCCACCCTCGACATATTCTCTCCCGATGCTCCTCGTATGATCATCCAACCCGTCCCTCCGATAACTCCCCAGCTCGGGCCCCATCCGTGCGTTCCTCGGGCTGATCAGCACCAACTCCGCCAGCTTCCTCCTCGCCAGATACACCTCGTTCGCCTCCACCAGCTCGCCCTTCCTATACGCCTCCTTCAGAAACACCGTGTGCAGCTTCCCGTGATTCCCCCTCGTCGAGAGGTAGAAGATCCCCTGATGCTGCAGCACGAACTCCTTCAGCTTCTTCGGCAAGTCCATGATCATCCGGAAATGAGCGATCCGCTCCAGCGTCATCTTCCGCTCCACCGTCAGCGACAGCAGCTCGTGGATCATCGCCACCGACCGTTTCTCCATCCGCCTCTGCGCCTCCAGCGAGCGGAGGTCGTAGCCGGAGACGTCCTCGTACGGCGACCAGTACGGCAGCCGCTGCCACTTCCACACCGCGATCTTGTAATACTTCCCAATTTTGAATCCTGGCGGGAAATTTATGATGAAGGAGAAACGGATATCCTCGGCGTCGACGCCTCTCTCTCTATACTCCCGCTCCCTCACTCGCTCAATTTCACAAACAGTTAGAGTGCGATCCCTCTCCACCAACTCAATATACTTATTCCGCATCTCATCGGCGTCAAACAATCGGAAAAACTGCGGGTGCTTTAAAATTACCGAGAATTCGAAATCATCCGGCAACCCGAACTCCCTCCGCGCGATCCGGATGTGCTCCAGCCTGACCCGGCCCGTATTCGACATCATCACGAGCTTGCGCAACCGCGTCACCGCATCCGGAATCATGAGCTGGAGAGCTTCCTTCTCCTGCTGAATCTGCGCGACGGCTCTTCTGGTCAGCCGGCAGTAGAGGATCCGCTGCACCGGGTGCTCGAACACCTCGAAGACGTGGGGGAATTTGAGGACGAACCGACCCGATTCGAACTGCTTGAATCCGATTCGGCGCGAGATGCTGTCGAGGCGGGAGACGGAGATCATGTTGTTGGGCTGCGTGAGGATGAGGTCCTGAAATTTGAGGACTTTGCGCACTTTCTTCTCGATCTCCATGTAATCGTCGTAGGCGTGGTCGCGAACGCGCACTTGCTTCTTGGGGATGGAGGTAGACTTCGACATGGATCGGGCCGCCAGCGCCGGCGCCGTCGCCGTCGCCTTCGAGGTCAAAAGTTTTGCAGCGTGCGAGATTAGTGATCGCATTTTGGGGATTAGGGTTTCTGATACTGATTTTGGAGGGTGAGGTTTAACAGAAATTTGAGACGAGGCGGGAGGGGGAGAGTTTGGAAATTAGAAGTAATTCTGGGGGTAATTATGTCATTTCAACAATCTAGTAAAGATGAGTGAGAAAATCTATAATAAACAGGTGGTGTTTTTAATCTAATTTGTAATTACATTTTGAAGGGAATTTCAAGTTATATTAATTTAAGATGGGTTAATTTGGTCTAATAAGTTATGGGGAAAGAGAAGTAAGGTTGGACATTCTAATCTCCACATTAGCCATCACACACCAATGATCCTAATACTATTTTTTTTTTCTTTGTCGATTTTTGCCTACGTGCCATAAGTGTCATAATGGGTAACGATCAAGCTAAAATTATCATCATTTCGTCGCATTTGAAATGGCACAATCAAAACAGAAAAACATTCACTCTCACAAAAAGATGTGAGCTCCACTCATTTCGATTTCTTTTTTCTTTAATTAACTTTCTTTGAAATAATCATGCCGAAAAGAAGTGTGCCACTTCGAGCGAAATACATAGAATAATATTATTTTTTGGAAGATTGGATAGTAAAGTTCATGGAGTGTTTAACAAAGCAAAGGTTTTCTTGATTGCACGATATCCCAAATAATGTTAAGATCAACCAAAACAAAGAATCAAGATAAAAAGAAACGGAAAATTTAATTCAAGAAAATTACCAAAGTAAACTCTTTGTCAAGTTGAGGCATTCAAGAACTAAAACTCTTTGTTATTTCTTGTTAAGTTGTTCATCGATTCACAGTTTGCTCGCAGATACGTTTGCAAGATGTTAAATAAACAAATAAAGCATAAGCATATTAAAAATGTGTCATCTCTTGGTAAGTAAGAACTGGTCTTCAGGTTGCTTTCTCCACAAATAATACGACGTCTCGATCCACCGCCGGTTTACGAGAAATTTGTTCATGCCCACAGCCCGTTTCGATTTCTCTGTCCCGGCATCCCTGTTCACCACGTGCGTGACAGACGAATCGACATCAGGCAAGCACGTAGCCCCCAGTTCCTCCGCCATTATCCACAGGGGATCGTGCTGAGGTGTGGACTTCTTCGGGTAAATGCGGCTGAAGGCTATCCTGCAGCCCTTCAAAACTTCTCTCCGTAAAGTTTTTATCACCCGTCTCACATCCCGGTCCTCATCCATGCATCCCTGAAAGAAAAATCACGATTAACAACAAACGAGTCTACTATAAGTTCGATTTAGATGCAAAACCATTACCTCGTCAAAGAACAAACTGTGTATTTGCTTAAGAACCTTTAGAACAGTAGCCAGAGTCCCCTCGGTCTCCCTTTCATCGGTGTTCCGTTGAGAAAATGAATCCCATCTCAAGCCGAATCTCTTACAACTCGAGGCAAAAAAGTGGTATCTATCACTCAATAGCAAATTATCCGTATTCGCTTTCCACACCTAAAACGGATGAGTTCAAGATGTAAAATGATTAAGATGTAATCAAATGAGACATAGGTTCCAAGAATTCAAGTGCTCACCTCCTTTGTATTGTCAAGGATGATGACTGTGCTTTCTTCCTCCAAGAAAATGTCGAGACCCTTTTGATCCTTCCGAGTGCCATCATCGCATGAAATTATTCTGGACTGGAAGTATTCGCCTTTAGGGTCGAGTAACTTTGCCATTTTCTCAGCATAGTCGCGATCAGCCATGGTATATATATACATTTCAAACAATTTATGAGCTTCTTCCAGAAAAGTGTGCACAAATGGCCTCAACTTCGTCATCATTTTGATCTCGTCTAGCCTAATAAGGCTATCCTTCAAGGTACCTGATTATTACATAGTGAGTCGAGGAAATAATATAGAAAATGATAGAATTTAAAACTGAAAATGCAAGTAAAATCAGTGCAGAAGATTTACCAGGCAGATCATCTCTTTGGAAATACGCTTCTTCTTTCTCTTCAATATCAGTTAGCCGAGCTGAATTGAATAAGGTGTGATCTAGATCCAGAACCAAATAAAGCTTTTTCCCACGGCATTTACTCTCTAGCAAATTCTTCAAATCTTTGTCACGCACTTGAGCCATTTCATCTTTAGCAATACTCATAGTTATATCCTACAGGGGTCATAATCCACTTCATAAAAATTATACTGCATTGCTTTGTGACTCCTAGTCTCCTACACCATATAAACAGCATAAATGTACAGTGATTTTTCACCACACATGAGAGAACTTTCCGGAGTAATTTCTTACGTTTCATCCTAACTGGGAACTTTCTATTCCCAATCCTAGCTCCAAGAATGACATTGACAATACGTTTCAGCACAGCTAAGACTTACGTATATCTAATTAGTTGTTGAGGATACAGACTCCTGACAGGGGAGTTTAGCATAAAAGTAGACTAAAATGACAAAGTAATTTACGCCAGAATAAGAAGCAAAGATAGAGGTTAGGCATAATAGAACTAAACAATATGTTTTGAAAAACCTTTTTTATATATGTAAGTGGAACAGTGCAGGAATCAGCTTCCACTCGTTGCCCACACGTTATGCACAATTCTTTAACGAACCCGGGATGTTTACAGATTTTCTTCTCAGGCAATGACCCTGCACAGAAAAGTCAGATAAGGCCAACAACAACAACAACAACAACAACAACAACAACAACAACAACAACAAACAAACAAAAAAAAAAAAAAACTATCCAAAAACTAGACCCTTTTCCTACTTTCATGCTCTCCCCACTCGAATGTGTGTATAATGAGCAAGTTACCTGTCGATGAGAAACCCTCGGGGCATATCTCAACCTTCTGCCTTTTCGCTCTACAATACAGCATTTAAATCCACAATTCATTAGATGATGATCTAGATCTATGTTACATGGCATTCCTAAGTCCTAAAATTTCATAGATCTTCAAATGATTTCATGCTCATTCTGATCATTTAACTAGATATATGTAAGGCTGCCAAAGAAAATCGAAATGGTATTTTTTATAAGATCGCACAACCACAACAATAACATAACATTATGAGCATCTCAAAATTCAGATCATTTGTATCACATAAAATAACGATGCTTGGACATTAACTTCATCAGTAATCAATTTAAGTATACCTATCCAAGCCATTGTCGACATCTTCATCATCACGACTCTCCTCTTCTTCGACTACTTCATCATAATCATCATCGGAACGAACTGCTGCAAACTTATCCTTGCTTATAAGGTTTACTAGCGTACACTCTGTTGAAGCCATCTGTCATCACATCAATCAAGCAAAACATGCATTTTAGCAGCAGCGATTTTAAGAAAAGTAGCAATCGATTTTCATATTGAGCATTAACAATACTGTTTAGTATAGATTTATGTTCCAAATATATGAAATTCCATAACAGCTTAATTCAATCGATTTCTGTTACTATCAATTTTTTGTTACAAAAACAGAGTTCTTCGAAAAATTAGGGCAAAATTCATCGAAAAAATCATACATAAATCTCAGAGAATTCAAGGAAAAAAAAAAACTTGTTCTTCAAACTGGTCTCTAATAAGAAACCTATCTTCCAATTCACAAAAGCTTCCCTTCGATAAATAATGGCAAAAACAATAAACATTAATTTCTACTGCGTTGTAAATTTCTTCTGCAGAAAATTTACAGCAGAACTCAGTCATATTTCCATCATATGTAATGTTTAACGTGCTTAAACAATTTAGAGTCATACATTCTTCAAAACAAACACACAAACACGAAAAATTGGAGTTTGGGTTTAAACCGTATCTCTGAATTAAGCCTAAATTGAAGAATTAGGGTTATTTCTAGAGAGAGAAAGTTAATTCACAGTTTGGACGTGTGAATGAGAAAGATTATATAAAAAAGTAGGATTTCAATTTTTGAATGTTATATATTTTGTTGCATTAAATTAAATATGTAATATTGTTGCACACGCGCATTATTAAGTGAATATTTTATGATTTGTGCATTTCATAGGTCAAACATGTAACACTAATTAATGAGTGTGATTTACCTGACTTGAGTGGTTTATAAATTACTATACAAGGATGTGGGTTTTACCTAATGCATACCAAAATTAGCGGTTTATAAAAAACTATTCATATAATATAACTAAAAAAATTATAGATTTGATTAGATAATAGTAATTTTTAAATAAAATATGTTATATGTTGAAAATTATGAATTAGGAAGGGACTCCATGAGTTAGAGGCAACCAATTGTATGATTTTGTGATATGTGCTATATTTAATTATAATACTTGTGCATGAACTTTGTAAAATGATTTAGATTATTCTTTTGGTTCACATATCCAAGTTAAAACATGTGCTACAACATAAAATGAATTGGAGAGAGAATATAATCTTAACTAACTCTCAAATCATTAGGTTTGAGCAAATATAAACGCCAAAAGGTTTAGACAATATATAGATTTTGATAATCATAAAGTATGTAGTTGTATTAAGAGCTAGATTCCATATGGTGGTCCATGTACAAGTTTATTAGCTCTTTGAATGTCGTTGAGTTCATTTTTTTTAAATGATTATCAATAAATATTTCACTAACAACTTAAATAATTTTTTTTTTTTTATTTTCACCTGTCCAAAATGTCTTGTGTTCGAGTAGCCGATCTCGTGGCTAATTCGAAAAAAAAAGGATAATTTTTGTAAACTAAAGGTCAATTTGCAAAATAATTCCCCACCCTTTTACAAATTTTTGTTTAAAATCAAACCTTTTAATTTTTGCAAAAAAAATCTCCACCTTTTAATTTTTCTTAATTATCTCCCACATTCAATTTTTTCTCCAAATTGAAACTCAAATGGACGCCGAAAATTCGTGCATAGCGTTGTGAGTGATTTCCTTAATTTCTCAAGTTACATACGCTGGAAGAATGGAGAAAAGGATGGATAAAGATGAAAAAAATTTAGTTTGGAATCGATTTGTGCCTTAAATTGTATACATATAAGTGTTAGTTTGTCATGTAAGTATTTTCGCTGTCCAATTCAGCTTCAATTTGGAGAAAAATTTGAACATGGAAGATAATTAAAAAAAGTTAAAAGGTGGAGATTTTTTTGCAAAAATTAAAAGGTTTATTTAAAACCAGAATTTGGAAAAAGGTGGAAAATTATTTTGCAATTTATCCTAAAGTAAATGTATTTTCATAAATGTAGTGATAATTACAAATTCCGAAAGCACCGACGACAACATTAACACTATATTATGAAATTTTAGAACATAACGCGATCATCATACAATAATATATTTTAAAGTATGCCATTTTGTACTATTCATTGCCATTTTATTAGTTAATTGATTAATTAATTAATTAATATATATTTATTTATTTACTTATTTGTGACACTCTACTAGTCTACTACAACTTGTTACGTCAGCTTGTCAACATAAAGTTACCGCCATAAAAACACTCATGTATGCACATATTATTTATGATCTCGATTCAATCCGAAATCGATGAGTTTTACTTAAGATCTCAATTCAATCCGAAATCGATGAGTTTATCCGAATAAATCGAGAAAAAAATTGAGTTTAGGGCCGACGAACCCCGACACGAACCACCCGCTACAAAGTGTTGCCACACCGCCACACACAAAGCAAAATAATAACCAATGCAAGAAGATAATAATATGCAATCAACAAATAAAACTTGTACACGAGAAGAAAGAAAACACACAATATATTGTTACCAAAAATAAACTCATACTTAGGTACTAAATACAGAGAGACAGACAACCTTATACTGTGCAAGCCCTATGAGTCAATACCCGAACCACAACCCATCTTTCATTCGGGTCGGGCCCCGAATTCGACAAAAAAAACACTACCTTCTTCCCCATTTTCAAGAGGGTTTTCTCATATTTTAACCAAAAAGGTTCGTTCTTGACTCAAATTCCCGCCAAATAAAGATGATCTAATCTCCAAAAGCCAAGACAATTTCTTTCTTTCTGCCATCAGTTGCAGTGAAGGCCAGCCTTGATACCTTGTTGCGTTCGAGCGATGAGCGATTTCACGGTGTTGACGGACTCCATCGTTAGCTGGCCTGCAGGGAGATCACTCACGAGTATCTGGAACCCGATGCTCAGCAACGAGCCACTGCTGCATCCGAACTGCCCATCGTTGCAGCTCTCGGGCTTGCTCGAATCAGACAAGCTGTCCGGAAAGATTGCGAATCCCGATGGAAGGATAGGTACCGTGGAGGAGTCGCCCCCGTTCATCACCACGTTCATTTCTGCACTGGGGACTGCAGCATGAACCACGAGCGATCCGGAGGCGTCCCCACACGTTTCTTGCAAGATCAGCATGTGGCTCTGGCTCACCTCCGAGGGAGCCTGCAGGTAACAAGACAGCAAAATCAAGAAAACAAAATACGGAGAGGGATCGTTGTTCCACATGGAAATGGTTCGTTAACTCACGCTCGCTTGAAGAATCGAGATGTTGTTGTCTTGATCCCGGCCCTTGGGGATACGGAGCACGGCTTGCATAGGGCCGTCTTGAGATAAGTCATCCCAGTGGCTCCTCGTCTTCTCGTTCTGCAAAAAGTCGAGCAGGTGCTGCGGTGAGACGGGGATCCAGACGGTCGTTGAGGCACTCAAGATGACGCCGGAGGGCACGCCAGAATTGCCGGAGCTCTTACATGTCATCAGCTTCATATGATCGGCATCCTGCACCAACTCCCACTCGTCTACAGTCGAACAAACGCCGGAGCAGAAGCTACGAGTCATTCGTTGTGCCAGCTTTACAATACTCTTTTTGCCACTAGGAGAAAGTGCTGAAAGAGATGGGAGAAACATGAGAATCCATTGTCACGCGTTGCAATTTCATCGAGCAACGTACCTGAATGATCACCGGGGGAGGCAGCAGACGACATGACAGACGAGAAAAGTTCGAATTGCTTTTGCAGAGTGGTTAGCCACTTTTGAGCACCAAAGGCAACTCCGGACCTCAGCAGCGGCCGGTATAAGTGATTAACGATGCTCTCGTCGTATTGCGTGTGCTCGATCCACGTCACCTGAATCAGACCGTTCAAATTTAGAACATGATAAATAAAAACTGGCAAATATATGAAGGAGAATGAAATAACAAAGCATCATCTAAGAAAGTTTGCAAATATTCTAATCAAATTTAAAATACAGATATCAAGATCATCTACCAATATAATATTCAAAGATTATAACAAATTAAAAGTTTCATCATAGAGAAATGAATCATCAATATTAGATAAAAAAAAACACAGATCCAAAAGCAAGTCAAGATGGTTATAAACTTATAATCCAAATACTCAGATTAGAAAACACAGAGCCAAAAACTACTCTTTCAATAGTCATTGAAACCAATTACCTTGGAACAGCCATTCAGCATATCTCGAACAATGCAACCAGAAGGGAGCCTACGGCAATTGACAGGAACATTCCCAGCCATACCATGTAGTAAAGAGTCGACAGAGACGTCAACCACGGCCCACATATCCTCTCCATGCTGTTTGCAGAAGCGAATGAACTTCACTTGGCGCGCAGGTACTAAAGGTGAAGGAATTTGGAACTCGGCTTGCATCTGCATGAAACAAATCACATATGTATTCGACTTCAGATTTCTTTTCGATTTGTTATGCTGGGCAAAGTGGATGATAAGCAAGAACAACAAACATACATACCAGTTGAAGTGTGCCGTTTTTACTTCCACCGACTCCAGGAGAAATTATGTCGAGAGTTGAGGCACTCCCGATGTTCCACGGGAACAGCTCTGTCCATTGCTTCTGCACATCGATGAAAGCAGAGAGACGAAAAATCAGAACATAAACAATGGTATAAATTCGTAATCTTGAAGCTAGAAAGAGATAATTAATAGCAAAATATTTACCGGATCCATCAGAGCCTCGACAAGTGACATGCTGTTGATCATTACATCACGAGTAGCTCTCGTTGCTTCAGTTACAAAATGACTCGGCTTCTCACCGATACAAGGAGAAAACATCTTTGCATACTCCTCAAGATTCAAACATTCTCCATTTCCTTCCAAGCTTCTGAACCAGAGAGGACTATCAAGCTGGGATAGCTTCAAGAGCTCGTTGATTGCAGCCATCGCGAGCTCTATAAACAGCGACTTATCAAAAGGTGCACTAAAGTTCATCATGTTCAAAGATGGTCCATTCGGTGGCATAACAGGGAAAGCATTCGGCATCCTGTTTCCGAAATCAAGTCCCAACGGAATCCCCGAATCCAGAGAGCTCAAACCACAAAATCCATTTCTTCCGACTGAAAGATCCAAACTTGAAGGGTTCATCATTGGAGGGGGCATGGAACCATTACTCCTGCCCAAGAACTTGTCTGCTAGGTGGTGGAGACGACCGAGTTCATCCTTCAGCCTTGCGTTCTCGATCATAAGATGGTGCTGCTCGATGGGAACTTCTCCGAGAATGGCCGGACTGCCACAATTGTCACACATAGGGCTCCTCATGGCATCTTTCATTGCAATGTTCTCAATCCGGAGCTTGTCGTTTTCTTGTTTCAGAATTGAATTCTCGTGGCGCTCTAATTGAGTCTTGATCATCATAGTTAAAATCAATAATGTGCATCATCAAGAATTTCTCAAATACATTTTAAAAAAAAAAAGCCCTTAAACAAGATAATTGTACTAAGCATTGCAGAAAAGTTAAAATCAATAATGTGCATCATCAAGAAATTATATAAACATAACAGTACTAAGTCTGCAAGCAAGTTAAAATCAATAATGTACATCATCAAGAAATTCTCATAAAAATAAAAAACCAAAGCACTTAAAATGATAGTGTACTAAGCATTGCAGGCAAGTTAAATTCAATAATGTGGATAAGAAATTCTCATAACAATAGAAAAATTGAAGCCCTTAACGTGATAATAGTACCAAGCATTCATAAACACAAAAAATCGAAGCGCTTAATGTGAAAATAGTACTAAGCATTGAAGGCAAGTTAAAAACGATAATGTGCATAATCAAGAAATTCTCATGTACATAAAAAATCGAAGCCATTAACACGAAAATAGTACAATGCAGGCAAATTATTACCTTCATTTGAGTTCTTCTGTTCTGAAACCAGAATTTCACCTGCCTCCCCTCCAATCCTAGTCTCTTCCCGAGTTCTAACCTCGCCTTCTCATCGGGGTGTGGATTATCCTTGAAAGAACTACATTGCACAACTTATCAGAATTACTAAAATTTCACATAATCTAAGCAAGATAAACACTAAATCGAGCAACACATACGCTTCAAGCTCTTGAATTTGGAATGAAGTGTGCCTATGGTATTTTTTCCTTTTGGATGGTTTGTTACGAATGGCATTCTCATCGTCTCCGGATGCCCCTTCGAAGTTATCACTACCAGACCGGCTCTCAAGCTCGTCCTCCCTCGTCCGTCCGATCAATCCACTATCAAAACTCTCCCCTATCAACCCCATCTCCCCAAGATTCTCCATCTTGGGCTAATCCACAGAAAACATAAAAAAATTAATATTTCACCAATCACAACAACAAGCAACAATTAAGTACATAAACATCTCAACATGAATCCTAGAGCCACAATTAAATTTTTCACACATTAAACACACAGAGACAGTGAGAGAAGAGTGCAAAGTACATGAACATCTTAAATATCTCAACATGAATCCTAGAGCCAAAATTAAATTTTCACACACACACACACACATATACACACATAAAAATAAACACACAGAGACAGTGAGAGAAGAGGGTGCATACAAGGGCAAGAGAGAGGGGAGGAGTGGTATACAAAGGTTGAGAATAAGATGATTGGACCATTTGCAGAGTCTGAGAAATAGCAGTGGTTGGCATAACATGGTAAGAACACAAGCCATCAGCAACCATTTTTTTCTCTCCACTCTCTCTCACACAGTCACCTCTAATTTTACTCGTGAATCCCCCAAAGCTCATCTAGAGAATTTCAAAACTCAAAACTTCAAAAAAATTTCTTCCAAAATGTTTCTCTCTCTCTCTCTACTCTCTCTCATCAAGGTTGCCTCTTTCTACTCAATCCTCCTCCATATATGAATTTATGAGCAGTAAATAGTTATTATAAGACACGCAAAAGGCTAACTCCTCCCAGCAACAAGCATTCAGTGTTTCGCTATTTGATTGAATTTGGATACTCAAGAAATGAACTTATTCACCAACCAAAACACCGAGAAATTAAAGAACAGCCAAACGGGGTTGGTAGATGACAACGGAGCTTCCCTACCACAACTTTCTCTCTCTTTCTCTCTCTCATAACCATCAATAGTTGAGAAACCCTAGTTCTTTCTTCTCTCTTCAAGATTCTAGGTTTTTGACTACCAATAAAGAAGACCTTAAAATAGTATAGACTTTTTCTCAATACCTACAAATATATAATAAAATGGGAGGAAAACACATTCTTTATAGTTCTATCAGACTAAAAGGGCCTCTGCAAAAATCAAATCTGTCGCCGCTTCGCCCCTCTCTCTTTTTCTAATCAAACACTACTTTTTTTGAGCTTTTTTCGGATTCTGAAATCTTGGCTGCGAATAATGAACAAGACAACAAAAAAGCGAAAGAAAGTACGCATAAAAAGACAACCTTTTTGATTTGTAATGAAAAGAAACTCACTTCAAACAAAAAAACAAAGTCCAATGTTGCGACTTTGAGTGCGACTTTCACAGTTGAAGCTAAACACAAGCATTTTAAAAAACTATATAAAAATCAGAAAAATACAAAATCGCAGAATCGCGGATTCTCTTATTCCTCGAATTGATTAATTTTTATTTTGTCCACTTTAAAAAAATGGTTTCTTGGCAGGTTGAGAGCTGACTTACAGTCACTGGATGAGTCAATCAATTGTTTCTCTCTCTTCTTCTTTCTTACACACACACACATACATATACATACATATACATATATATATTGCAGAAGGCCCTTTTTCAAGATTGAATCTGCTGGAGAAATCAAAAACCCGGTCGCAGAGGGGAAAAAGATGGAATTTTTCGAGAAAATAAAAGAACGAGAGAAAATAGGGCCTTGAGATTGAAATTTGAGAGCTAAATTCTTGGGAAATTCATGAACGGCAGCAAAAAAATAAAAAATAAAAAAGGGAGAAATTAGTTGGAAAAGAAAATAAAATAAAATAAAAGGAAATGGATTTTATATATATGGCAATCGTGTTTGCAAGATTTCGAGATGGGTCGGAGTGGGTCCCACCTATTACCAATTAGTACGTGTGGAGTGTCTTAAAATAATCTTCCCCACGCTCGTGATCTAGCGCGTGCGTTTCATGAAGATATCGTTTTCTTTATTAAAATTTTTGTTTATTTATTTCATATATTTCGCAAGTAAATGCTTTGTTTTTTTGGGATGAATAAAATTAAATTAAACTATATAAATCAAAACAATTTAAATGAAATTTTTGAAGGTATAAAGATTTTGCCATTTTATGATCTAGGGAAAACAAGGACGTGATGTTTTGGGAATTTTCATATTTGGAATAGAAAGTCTTGCACATGGATGGATATTAGGAGTAACGTAGATCTTGATATGATAATTTTGGAAATAAAATTATGGTCGAATCTATTGGAATTTATTGTTACCTGTCGCCAATTATTTTCATATCTACTCATATTTCGTTTTTAAAGCCCATATATCCATTGTCCCAATAATACAGATAAATAAAGGTTAGTCCCATTACATACTGGTAAAAGTGAGCGCTTGAAAGTGAGAGATCTCAGATTCGAACCTCATGAAGCGCCTCTATAGATCGAGCATGTCACACATGTACTTGAAAAGTGTGGATTACCTACCTTGTATAGTTTACAGACTATTGTACAAGGGACGGGGGACACTAAAATTTCCAAGAAACATTATAAAAAAGTTCATATATTTTCGAAAAAAATTAAAAAATTACTCGGCATGTGGATAATGTAATTTTAAATGTTCCAAGCCGGATTTTTTTGAATTTGGTGGAGTTATTGAATTTTTATTGTTGTAATAGTATAATAAAGTTGTTTCGCTCTTTGGATGAGAATATAATAGTGTAATATAAGAAGTTGTTTGACTTATAAACGAAACTGATCAACTTATATAAACCGTCTCGAAAAAAATGCTGATTTTTATACATGGGACGGATGGAGTACGAACTTAGATAGCTGGAGATGGGTGTGTAATTTTTCACTTGCCACATAAACATTAAACAATATGATCTCCCGCTCTCCACGCCAACTTTTCAATTTCGGATAATTAAGTTTGAGACATTTTAGTTATATTATCTAAACGATAGTATAAAAAGCAAATTTGTTAGACAATTAATGCTTTTAGAATTCGGAAAAAGTTTGAATATTTTTCATTTTATTAATGTTAATTTTGCATAAACTTTTCATTTTATAAGAAGTCCGGTTCCTAATTTGCCAGTTATGATGCCAAAGTTATAGGAATAATCAATGCCTTTTGCAGCTTTAACATTTTTCCATCAGAAATTCTTCAAACAAAAAAACATTTTTCCATAAGAAAAAAAAAATATGTATTTAATAAAATTTTGACATGCTACTGCAGGGGCGGAGCTAGGATTTGGAATGTGACCAAGCGAGATTACGTTTATATATTTAGTCGTAAATTTGGACTGGCGAACCTATTATACAAATAAAAGTAGAGAAAAGAATAAAAAAATCGACAAAAATATAGTTATAAAAAATATATTACCCGGGCGACCGTCGGGGCACCCCCTCTGCATGCTAGTCGACAAATCAAACAAGGTTCCAACAAATTTAGCCGGGAAATTTATGATGTGTATTATATTGCAAATTTTTGAAAATAATGGATAAATTTGAGGAAATTCAACTGCGTTTACCTTGTAAGGGTAGCTAAAGAATTAAGAATCGTACACTTTCATAACTAACGTAAATAAATATCCAATCCAAATGGAAAATGTTGTGGACTACATTTGATTGAGTCGACAAAACCCTTATGTATAATTAAGATTAATATCGTATATTTATTGTATTTTCAATATTGTCGATATGTCTATCAAACCATACACTTCATAAGTCCTCAATTAATTTCAAAGCACTCAAGTAAAGTTTCTATAATGAAGGGATTTTTTTTCTAAGATTCTATTATCAAGTCACTTTTTTTTTGTCTATTAATTATTAAGTCAACTTGCAATTGCCGCCTTAGATTATACATAGGATTATATGTTAATAGAATATTAGAACTTAGTGAGAAGATCATAAACTCATTTAGATAAACTAATGTACAACTTCTTTTAACTTTTATACGTAGAGTTGACACATCTACTTAGATAAATAACCTATTAGCTTCTACCGATCATAAAATATTTCATTCTATTCATACCATTATTTTGTTCGTAAATCTATTCGATTTATAATTAATCTTACGAGATATTATGGTTCGAATCAATAGTTTTAATTAGTTTTCTCCCTTTACGCTAAAATGTTTTTTTTTTTTAATTTCAATATATACACGTATACATGACTCGAAAACCTAATTTATAAATCGGGGGAGAAGTGTTATATCAACCTTTTTTTTTTCTTTTATAACATCATAGACTTGCTTTGTTTTTGAAAAATTAGAAAGATTAAGAATAATACTCTAGAAAAGTACTTTAAATACTTAAATCAATTTAAATCTAAAAACAGTTGGGCCCATACGGGCCTACAATTAGTTGGGCCGAGATAGTATTCCTATCGCTTTTTTTATAACCTTGTAGAAACGAGATAATATTAGAAGTAAAAGATTAATTAATCGTAATTAATTTTTAAGACATTCAATTGGAAGTAATAATTAAATTAAGTTTGTTATTAATTTGAGTGATGGTAATTAAGCAAAGTTTCTATTATGAAGGGATTTTTTTTTCTAAGATTCTATTATCAACTCACTTTTCTTTTTGTCTATTATTAAATCAACTTGCAATTGCCGCCTTAAATTATACATAGGATTATATGTTAATAGAATATTAGAACTTAGTGAGAAGATCATAAACTCATTTAGATAAACTAATTAATATTATTTGTGTACTAAATTCACCGTATCTAAAATTGCAAGTACATATACGACATTGCATTAGAGGAATAAATTTATTTAATTGTGTGATTCAAAGACATTATTGAGTTTATATGTTATGGATTTCAATTTTTAATTTGTGTATAGATTTGTGATCAATCCCCAATATAACTATATTGAAATTATTGAAATTTGGTAAGAAAATAATTATCGTATATATTCATCATCTTCTTGTGTATATATACATGTCGTCTCACATATTGATATCACCATCATTCATTTTATAGTGCTTAATTTATCAACTTTCACAAAATGAAGTCCATTTCTGCAACCATATTTTGTTTCTTGGTTGCTCTTTTGCTCATAGCAACTGGTACTCTCTCTCTCTCTCTCTCTCTCTCTCTCTCTCTCTCTCTCTCTCTCTCTCTCTCTCTCTAATCTTCTATTTTTTTGGCTAATTAATTAATATCTATATTCTATAAATGATTGATCACAGGTTTGATTGAGGCAGCCCAAAAATGCAATACCAATGACGATTGCTCACTTTATTGTTTTAGACAAACTGCTGCGACAACTCCAACATGTATTAAAGGGTTTTGTACTTGTTTTTGAGATTGATATCTAAATCTAGCAAAACGAAATTTAAACATGCACCCGATAATAATGGTGATTTAGAAATTAAATCTATTTTACTTGATTATTGTAATAGTGACTTTGGTGATTATCAATGAGACCATTATAGTATTACTTTATTGTTTACTTTTGTTGTTGCAATTAAAAACGATTAACAAATTGCAATATTAGAAATATATATATATATATATATATATATATATATATATGGATTGGTTCATATAAAAACCAATCCTAGTGTGAGAACGTGAGAACAAGCTTAAATTACTTTATAATCATATTTAAATTAATATATTATCATGCTTAATTATGTTTATGTCTTTTTATATAAACATTATATTTGTATATCTATGATTATGATTATTTGAAGTAAGAATATATATCGATTCAAGCATGATTTTATATAAGCACTAACGTATTTTTGAAAAGCATGAATCTTATTAAGCATGAAATCTATAAATTTAAGCATAACTACATATTAATTTAAGCATGTTCTCACGTTCTCACATCAGGAAATGTTTTTATACTAACTCATCCCTATATATATATATATATATATATCGGATGAAAATTCTAACACGCTACTTATTCAACGAATTGGATCCGATTCCAACTGACCCAATCCTTTAAAATTTTGGATAAAGATAGTCGGACACACTTCGGTTAGCCACACGTATAAAAAAAGGAAAGTTGACAGCAAAAATGGAAATAATCACATTTCCCACTTAGGGTTTATGCTTCCTAATTAGGATTTATTTCCATTTTCAAAACCTATATTACCATTTTTAGCTTGTGTGATCGGTCACAGTGTGTCCGAATATCATTATCCTAAAATTTTATAAGTCTCATTGGACTATATTATTTTTCAGAATCATATGTTGTACTATAATTCAAGTCTATAGAGCTTTCTAAGTTATGTTGTTAAATCTAATAATTAATTGGATTGAGATTTCAGAATTAAATTGAGTTGGATTCAAGTAAATTGATATGCTGTTTGACATATCAAGATTTTTTTTTTTAAAATTTCATACTATCGTATTTTGTTGTTAATAGTTATTATAATTATTACATAATGTGATCTCTGGCTCTCCATGCCAATTTTTTAAGTTTGGATAATTAAATTCGAGACATGTAAGTTATATTATTTAAACGAAAGTATAAAAATCAATTTTTTTTTAAACAAATTTTTTTTGAGTTGAAATTCGAAATACCCACTATGGGTATAACATGTACTCTCAATACCCACTAAGATAATTTACTATCCCATATACCCACTTGGCCCACAAAGTGTAGTGTACTTTTCAGCAGCTATTTCTCTCTCTTTGACCGAGAGATTCTCGAAAGGGTCCCATTTTTTGTCTTATTATTTTTGAAAATTGAAACCCTAAACCCATAGCCATGCATATCCACTATGTAACGTATGACTATATCTCTTTACCGATTTTTCAGGGTGATTTAACCCCCACCCACCTCCTGCCAGATTCTTCAATGAGAATCAATTCCCCTCACATTAAAAATAAACGGTAAAAAACAAATTTATGCACCAATAAATTCTGAGTTCCAATACAAAATCTATACAGATCAATTGATATACATATTACTCCTCAAAATTTCTCTAAAGCCTTCTTCTCCACAATTCTTGTTCCTTCCTTGTACTAATTTTTAACACTAAACCCTAAACCCTTAACACTAAACCCCTAATCCATTGCGTCAATATCGGGTTCAAAAGCAAAAGTTAAAGGAAAAAAATCGAAGATTGATGAGGAAGGTTTAACTGAAGTCCAGCAACAACATTTACAAGAGGTAAATTTCTTACAGTTCGATTAAATATTATACAGGTCGATAGAATGTGTTTTTAAATTTAACACGGCCTGTATAGATTTTTCTCGATCTTTATAGTTTTTGTTAACACGAATATTATTATAATTAATTTAGACACATAATAGACTAGTTTTTTAGATATCTCTATGCTTTATGATTTTTATTATGCTAATTAGTTGTATGTTGATATAATTAGTTAGTCTAATGTTAATTAATCGAATAATTAATATATTTACTCTAGTTTAGTACCATAAGTAATGTTAATCATAATATAGGAAGAAAAAAAAGTATACAGGTCGGTTAAAAAGCGTACAGGTCAGGTTCTTCTTTTTTACCGCCTGTATATTTTTTTGTCGATCTTTATAGTTTTTTTTAACACAAATATTATTTTAATTAATTTAGACACATAATAGACTTGTACTTTAGATATCCATGTGCCTTTATGATTTTTATTATGGTAATTTGTTGCATGTTGATATAGTTAGTTAGTTTAATATTAATTAATCGAATAATTAATATACTTACTCTAGTTTAATACCATAAGTAATGTTAATCATAATATAGGAAGAATTTAGAGCGAAAGCCTTTATAAAAAAAAATATACATGTCGGCTAAAAAGCGTACAGGTCGGCTAAAAAGTATATTTTTTTGTCAATCTTTATAGTTTTTTTTTAAAACAAATATTGTTGTGATTAATTTAGACACATAATAGACTTGTACTTTAGATATCCATGTGCCTTTATGATTTTTATTATGGTAATTTGTTGCATGTTGATATAGTTAGTTAGCTTAATGTTAATTAATCGAAAAATTAATATATTATCTATAGTTAAATACCATAAATCATGTTAATCATAATATAGGAAAACTTAGCTTGAAAGCCTTTATAAACCAAATTATACAGGCCGTATAAAAAGCATACAGGTCGTGTGAGATTTTTTCCCGACCTGTATATTTTTCTCACGACCTGTATAGTTTCTGCTTTAATTCTGATTACATATTTAATTTTATTTAATTAATTTCTTAAGTTTATTAAATATGCATGCATAATACGGGTTGTACAAAATATATATTCTGTACAGGTGGATTGTGTTTTATATACGGGCTGTACAGAATATATTCCATGTGTATATAATTTTTTTGTAATTATGTTTTTTAATTTTTTTTAGTTCTGTTTTGTAATTGATAATTGATTTTATTTGTGTTTCAGCATGGTTGGTGTTGGGTACGGAAGACATTTCAAGAAGTGACGTGTACAGTGAACACGTACAACAAGCTCAGCATGTTGGCACTGATAGAGAAACGACTGTTAGAAGTTGGGGGTGCAGAGCTTGTTCAATCATTCTCTGTGGGTGCTTTTGGGCATTTCTTTAGAATGTATCAGGGTAAAGCGTGTGTGAAAGCGCTTCATATAGTCGTGGCTAGAGAGGTGAAAGTGGTCGGTGTTGATCCGATGGATCTTTGGTTCTGTATTGGTGATAGAAATTTGAGGTTTTCACCCTGTGAGTACGCTCTTATTTCGGGACTTATGTTTGGAGCGTCTGCATTTGATCCACACGGTGCAGATTTGTCGACGGAGAATGTGGAAGCATGTCGGGCCTTTGCTGGTGACGTCCAAATATTCAAGGACGTGTTGGATGATTTTTTGAAAGTGGATGGTTTAGAAGCACATTTATATCTTCGAGTAGCCCATGTGCTGGTCGCACAAGCAGTATTATTAGGTTGCGACGTTAGAGGCAAGATACAGTCATGGCTTTGGGTATTATCGGATGATCTCAACCGATGGAACCAATTTTCTTGGGGCGGCTATTCATACAAAGTGTTGAAGAACTATGTCTCGGCGGCACCGCGCCAAAAATCTGTTTTTGGAAAGAATTTGAGGTATAACATTTACAGGCCGGTTTGGGCACTGCAGATGTGGATGAACGAGGCTATACCTTATTTGTCAGCAATTACTGCAAAGAAAGTGGACGAATATGTTCTTCCTCGCTGTCTGAGATGGACGTTGGATCAGGCTTTGCAGCGCAATTTGGATGGGGCTTTTGTCAACGGGGTAAATTGCAGAGATTCCCTGCACCCTGAAGAACAAGAAGAAGGGATGTGGTACTGGTTCTCTTTGGTTAATGCTGAAAACTCGCTCGCGGTGAATTATGTGAAGCCCGTCAACCTACTATCCGAGGGTGAACAGCCTGAACGTCGTGCCCCAGTTCAGCGGCTTTCTAATGACCCTCCAGTGTCAGAGCTTAGCGTCGAGCCGAGTGTATATGATCTGAGAGACAGGCCCCCACCTAAAGATATGACGAAAGCTAAGAAGAGTAAAGGAAAACGTGCTCGCGTAGTGCAGTCGTCATCATCGAGCAACGGCACAGAAAAGGGCATTCGGAGAGAGGGGAGAAGAAACAAGTTCATGGAGGAATTGCGAGGCCTCGTGAGAAGTGAATTGACTACACAGTAGAGAGAGGTGTTTTTTCCGGAGATCAAGTCTTTTTTCACAGACTTGTTTAAGAAGAAGAGTAGCCGACGTTCTAGCCCGAGTGGACCTATACCACCACCGCCCAGTGCCTCAGCCCGCGAGAGTCCAGTTCACCAACCACAACAACCCTTTGTGCCAGCCCGTCATTCAGCGCCGCCGCTTCAATGCACAGTCCCCGAATGGCTTAGAAAGGGTGGCCCTCAGTATGCTTATGAACCAGATGATCCTGAGCCCATTCCGGCGACACCCACAGCTGCTCGGTTTCCTGATGAGAACCCTCAGGATGTGTTGTACAATCCCGCTGCATATGCTGATTTTGCTAAGAAGTCGTTCGGGCAGACACGACCGGATGAGCCAGGAACATGGAAGAGTATCATCGGTGGCGAAAGCTCACGCTGAGACACGAGTCTACTTCAGCAAGATCAGGAAGTTCCTCCTCTCGATCTTTACGACGAAGACAAATGGAACAGATACGACCTGTTTTTAAACAACAGAGGCTCTTGCGTGTATGTGGGAGCATTGACATGCAGCGTTAGCTACTTTCGCCGGATTGAAAACCCGAAGGCTGACATGGATCATCCAGTAAGTTTCTAAATTTTAAAGTTGGTATCATTAGTTTTACGTTGTTTTAATAAATATTTTTTTTTGTGTTTATTCTCAGGTTTTCGTCTTTGCCGTCCAGTTGTTGCAACAGCGTTTGAGGGAACGTGTCCACCTCATGGACCACATTACTGAGGCTAACACTGTCCTTTTGAACGTCGACTTCTTCGTAAGCAAGCTTTTATTTTAAATCTATTATTTTTATTTGTAATTCATTACATCTACTAATATTTTTCGTGTTTAGACGACATTCATGCACAAACTTAACAAAATGGAGAGGTCGACAAGCTTGAGTGCGAGCATCACAATGCCACTTGATGTAGGTGTTAATGTCAAAATTGGCGGCAAGCTGACACGGTAAAAAATCACTGCATACTAAAATTGAAGTTATCATTTAAATTATTTTTAATATTCTAATTATTTCTAATATTCTGATTATTACATATAGATAATAATTTCAGTACTGCTCGGTCAGCATTATTTTGTTCTCCGCATCAACATGGGTCAGTGGGTGATGGATGTGTGGGACTCAAAGTCGCACTTAGAAGATGCTCGGAGACATCGAGTAGACACACTAAAACCGTTTGCTCGTAAGTTCTGGACAATCCTGGGCAATGGAGGCTATTGGCTGATCCAGAGAAAACTGAAGGCCAAAAACAGGAGTGACAGTCTGGCTATACGGGTTCCGTCTAGGGCTACTCAGCGCGACCCTGTCACACAATTTAGACAAGATGACAGTCACAGTTGCGGTCCATTTGCGCTCATGGCCATTGAAAGAATGATCAGCGGAGCCCCGAGTATCGCATGGGGTAACCAACCAGCGAATGTCGAACTTTATAGAAGAAAAATTGCTCGTGACATTGTGTGCAACGCTGGCCAAATCCATGTTTAGTATTATTATATGTTGCATTGTACGTGCTTGTTGAAGACATTGTTTAGAGAATTTTATTTTTTAATTGTTTAGTATTATTATCATATTTTAATTGTTGCTCTACAACTGCTACATTTAATAATAATAAACATGGTAATAATAATAATAATAATAATAATAATAGAGATAGAGATAATAATAATAGAGATAGAAATAATAATAATAATAATAATAATAATAATAATAATAAAAATAATAGAGATAATAATAATAATAATAATAATAATAGTAATAATAATAATAATAATAATAATAATATTGACGATTTAAAAAAAACTGTAAAGATCATCTGAATTCTGTACAGGGCGGAGACATTGTACAACTGACCTGTACAGAATTCAGACGATCTGTACATTTTATTCTAAATTTTATTATTATTATTATTATTATTATTATTATTATTATTATTATTATTATTATTATTATTATTATTATTATAAGAGTTGATAATAATACTAATAATAATAGAGTACACATCTACCAACTTTTATAAAAAATAAACCTCATTTGTATGGACATTTATTTTTCGAGTGACCACTCTCGTGACATATAGAGCATTTTTTAGGTGCTCGTTTTTTACTGCTTGAGGCACCATCGTCGGTGGGCTGACGTCTTCTTGCAGTCAAGTTATCCAGGAACGATCGTCGACGAGTCTTGCTTGGGCGACCCGCTTGCCTAACCGGAAGCATAGGCAACATTTCAACAGCAGCAACTTGGGGAGGAATTAACCACTCATCTCTGAGAGGGACAAGATTGACCTCTAGTGAGTAAATCTGCAGTTGGGTATTTCTCATGTAGTAATCCGCCACATAATTGTATGGGTGCTGGCCATTTCGTCTGCAAATAATGAAACAGTTAATACACGGAATAAGTTATACAAAAATGTATAAATTAGAAAACAAAACTCTAATTATCCTTACTGAATTGCTGCAACGGCGTGAGAACACGGTATCAAGTCCAAATCCCACACTCGACATGGACAACTTCTCGTGTTGAGATCGACATTGACAGTCTGATTTCCGTCGTGGACTTTGAATACACCATCTCTAAAGAGAATGACAGTGTACGTTCTTGACAGTTCAACCTCAGCTGTAAGTTTAGCATTTGTCGTGCTCGTGACAAACGCAGTACTAGATGCGTATAATTGTCGTTTTTCATCAAACCACCTCTCGACGGTCATTCTAAGGGTCTCCAAACACGAACAAATTGGTATACATCTAGCAAACTTCAAAACTTTATTGAATTGCTCTGCGGCATTCGACGTCAAGTTACTATATCGCCGTCCTGGACACATACATCGAGCCCACTTCTCCGAACCAATGGACATCAGCTTGGCATGCGCTTCGGGTTTTGCCGACATTATATTGTTCATCGCTTTCTCGTAAGCTGCTCTCCTGTACGCAAATGTTGCTTTACGATACAACTTGGTGATAGACTTTCCATAAGTCACCATGCTTTTCAGTATGTGAAAGTAGCACAAGCTGTGGAATATGTCAGGATAGATGTCCCGAATGGCATTCGCAATACTAAGATGGGCGTCTGAGATGAACACCAAATCAGGGCGAGGAGGATATGCCAGCTTCAGACGACTTACAAATCATGTCCACGAGATGTAATTCTCAATTGGACCGATCCCCCATGCCAGCGGTATAAGTTGCTCGTTCCCGTCCTTTCCCATCGCAACGAACATAACTCACTTATTCTTTCCCTTTGAGTGTGTTGCATCCAATATAATCACCGGCCTAAGACAGTACTTGAATGCAACGATACAAGTTGACAACACCACAAAACAGTGTTCGAATCGGAAATCATCAGGGCTAAAACTGTAGTCAAAAATCGAACCTGGATTCTCTTTCTGGAGCATGTAGAGATACTGAGGAACCATCTTAAACGAATTGACATATCCACCATACAGCATCTCCAGAGCCTTGTTCCGTGCTCGCAGACACACATTGTAATTTGCAGCCACGCCATATTCCCGCATAAGACTTGCCATAATCAGCTTTGGTGTGATGATTTCTTTCTGATTTTTTATGCCTTTCGCAAAATGAACTGCAATCACACTAGATTCGACCTTCCTCTCCATTAGATGATGGTTCCTATTGGTTGTGCAAGTATGCGTCGGGTTGAACAGGTGAATATACCAATAATTCCCCTCTCTCCTTCCGCGCAATTCGAAAGGACACACATCTCAAAACTTGCATTTGTAAGTAACACGCCTTGAATCTAATCGATCTCTACAAAACTCAGCTCGTTGTTCCAAGTGCCACAACCCAACTGCAAGCCTCAACTGCTCTTTGTCTTTAAATAGGGAGCTCATACTCAAAGGACCCTCAGGCATGTTATCTAGAACAGTATCAACAAGCGAAGCAGCAGGTTCCAATGGAATCATGGGAACTAACAAGTTTTGTAGGTCGGCCGCTTCAGTAGCGAGCCCCGTCTCCTCGTCAACAAGGGGTGTACGACTTTTCTGCATCAGCATTGCCAGAAGCCTGTTCACACCGCCTTGAGTATGCACCTAATTAACAAATTCAGCAAGAGTTCCAATTTGCAGAGTGACTGTCTGTTCCTCTTCGTCATCAGTGTCGTCAGACTCAAATTCAGCAGAATATTCATCATCATCATCATCATCATCATCATCATCATCATCATCATCATCATCCTCCACGACAGTGGCATAGGATTGCACAGGTTGTGGCTGCAGCTCCGACGCTTGTGATTGCCCATGAGCAATGACAAGCGCTGCACTTTCAGAACTCATTTACGTCTCGCCAAGCCAATTGCATGAAGCCATACGTGTGAGGGAATCGTCGTACTGCGAGTACTGAGACGGATACACATCATCATAGACAAATTGCGAAGAAGCATTCAAATCAAAGCTAGGTCTATACACTGAATCACTAATATACAACGTAGGCTCAGACTCAGTACCACACAATCGACGAAGTTGATCATCATTACTCAATTTAAATTTTTCGACGCCGAATTGAGACGTTGAAAAATAGAATATTTCAAAATTCTCACTTAACGATCTAGACATCATTATGAAATTTATTTGTTCTTTAATGTTGGAAAAACTTATCATATCCAACGGAAGATAGAATGTGCGCTCTTCTCCGCCATTATAAACAAAATCGTCCCAAACGCCGTTGAATTTAACGCGGAACATCTTGCATTCCATCTGCCAAAACAAAACCAAAATTTAATAATTAAATAAACGTAAATAAAATTAAATTAATTTATTAAAAAATTCAGTTTTGTACAATCTAAAAATAATTATACAGGTCTTACAAAACTAATTCCGGACCTGTATAGTTTTTGTTAGATCTGTACACTTTTTTAGTTTTTAGAAAATTTTAATTAATGTTTTAAACACTCCAATTTGTAAATTTAAATGAATAAAAACAGTTTATATGGATTTACCCTCGTTTGAAGAAATGCCTATATATGGGATTTCGAATTTAGAGCGTATTTATGTAAAATACATATATTAATGTTATAAAAAGAACATAAAACATAAACATTTAAATAAATAATGTAATAAAAAAAAATTATACAGATCGCGTTAACACACTACCGACCTTTACAGTTTTTGGTCGATCTTTACAATTTTAAATTTATTCAAAAATTAACGTAAATTTTAAATACTTACATTTGCAGATGGAAATTGCAAAACAAGTGTTAATTCTCTTCTAGCTTGGATTCAACCCGTTTGAAAGATGCCTAATTAATATTTCTGTAAAATACAAACAATAATGTTATAAAAACTATATACAAAAACATAAATATATACATAAATAATATAATTCAAAAAGAAATTATATAGATCTTGTAAAAATTATACAGCTCGCGTTGACACTCTACTGACCTTTACAGATTTTGGTCGATCTTTACAATTTTAAATTTATTCAAAAATTAACGTAAATTTTAAATACTTACATTTGGAGATGAAAATTACAAAACCACTATTAATTCTCTTCTAGCTTAGCATCGACCCGTTTGAAAGATGCCTAATTGATATTTTTGTAAAATACAAACAATAAGGTTAGAAAAACTATATAAAAAAACATAAATATATAAATAAATAATATAATTAAAAATAAATTATACAGATCTTGTAAAAATTATACAGCTCGTGTTATAACACTACCGAGCTTTACAGTTTTTTGTCCATCTGTATAAATTTTTTTTGTTTTACAAAATAATAAAAAATTGTATTATGCTCACATGACTTTAGAAAACGGTAATGACTACTATAACTCTTCGATCTAATATTCGCTCAAGTTTTCTCTCTATTTTTTTCCTTCTTATGTTTGCATACAGCTCCTTCAAACTATGAATCTTATATAGGCTGAAGAATTCCAATTCAATAATGCATTCAATTTTATATCTACCCGCATGCAAAATTACTGTTAAAATTGGTACAATTTTTGCATGCATGCCAATTTTAATAGGCTTTATTCACGTGAAACTTACACATTTCTCATCCCACTCAAATAAATTTTGGCATTATTCAAAAAGCTAGTCAACTGATGAGATTGGATGCATGATTGTACCACAATTGAATAAAAAATGAGTTAAACAAATAGTAGAAAGTACACTTTATGGGCCAAGTGGGTATATGGGATAGTAAATTATCTTAATGGGTATTGAGAGTACATGTTATCCTCAAAGTGAGTATGCATGATGATTTTCTCTTTTTTTTTTTTTAGAATTTCGGCAAAAGTTTGAATATTTTTTCTTTTACTAGTGATAATCATAGTTTCTGTTATTAGCCAATTATGATGCCAAAGTTGTAGGAATAATAATCAGTGCCTTTTTGATAGATCTCTACTTTTGCAAAATGATCAATGAGCACGAATCAGAGAATTAATGCACACGAAAAGAAATAGAACGCGAGGGATTTACGTGGTTCGATCTATTGAGATAGATCTACGTCCACGGAGCGGAAATGGTGTGTTTATTGCTTGTATGCGGTATGGTTACATGAATTGTCCTCCACTCCAACCTATTCTAAGCCTCTATTTATAGGCCATTACATGTGGAACTTGATTAGGATTACAAGTCTTTTCCTACTAGTACTCTTTGGCCTTATCTTGATCATTCTTTAACCGAGCTTCTATATCTCTTTTAGAGCATGAGTTGTACTTGATGTAGGATTCTTGATTGCCTTGTTGGAGGAGTCACTTTAAGTGGGTCGAGCTGTGTAGGCCGAGTTTGCCGAGCTGCGCAGGTCGAGCCCGAGCTGCGTTGGTCGAGCCCGAGCTGTGTAGGCCGAGTGGCTAGGCCATATCCTATCACAGCCCCCCCCCCCCCAAAAGAAAGATGTAGAAGCGAGGTGGGGTGCGACTTAAGGAAGCCGAGGTTGGAGAAAAATGGGTTGCCCCTTCGGAAACTTGGCGTTGACGAAGTTTGGCTTTATTAGCTCACTTCGGAAATTGAATTTCAACAAAGTTTGGCTTTTGATAGCTCTACCTCGTCATAAGACGAGGTTTTGGCTTCGAATAGAAGACTATGTCATCGGACAAAGTTTAGGCTCTGCTCCACTTTAAGCGAAGGTCGTATCTTGGCTTTTAATGGAGGTAGGGCTCCCTTGTTTTAAACGAATGCAGTCCAGCCTCGCTTTTAACAAAGTGTCTTCGTTTTAAACAGAAGCGGCTCATACATGTTTTTAACGAAGGTCCCTTTACGCGCGTTTAGAATTTACTCCCAGTATGGAGTTTATTACCCTCGTCAGGGTTTAGAAAAATTGAGATAATAAGTACAAGCGGGAGACGGGCAAGGTATGACACACAAGGACTTGAACAAATGATAAAAGAAAAACTGAACTTACTAAGGAAAGCCGAAGTTTGAAAAAGACACCTAAAAAAACTGAACGACATAACTGAAAAACTGACTGAACTTTCCTGATGATAAGAGATACTTTATGTGACGACCCCGTCAAACTGGGGTGGAGCTTCGTCCTCGTCTTGGCCTTTTATCTGCATGGGGGGCACAGTGATTCTCCCCTCGGTTCGGCCTTTTTTTTCCCTTGCCATGAGGTCGGGCTGCATGTTTGCCGCGATTTTGGTATTCTCCTAAGGTACCATCGTGTACAAGGTTCTCAATTTCCACAGCTAAATCTCTGCAGTCCTCGGTGTCGTGGCCATGATCCTCGTGGAATTGGCAATACTGCTCTTTAGACCGTCGCTTGGATCCTCCACGTGACATTGGCTGAGGTTTCTCGAACATGTCGGTATGCAGCTCGTAGATTTCTATCCTCGGTTTTGTCAGCGGTGTGAACTGGCTCTTTTCGGGGTTCTGGCGAAGTCCCAGCCAGGATTCCATAGGTGCCCGTTGTAGTCTATCGAGGGCACTTTGGCGGCCTTGACTTCGGTCTCTACGCTCTTCCTTCCTCCGGTCTGTGGGTTCGGCCCTGTCCACTTCGCGCCTGCGCCTATCGGCTTCGTCAGCTTTTGCGAACTGGTCAGCGATACTCCAAAGCTGCCTCGCGGTGCGGGGCTCGTTTCGTACGAGCTCTCTGAATAAGGCTCCGGACTGGATAGCGTTTTGGAAGGCCGAGATGAGGACTTCGTCAGTCAAACGATCGACTTTCAGACTCTCCTTGTTGAATCTAGTCATGAAGTCGCTAATGGACTCTCCTCGACCTTGCCTAATGGTGAGCAAATGTGCCGCGGTTGTTTTCGGTTCGGCCTTTTGGAAAAACCTACGTTCGAAGGCTTGCATCAGCTCGTCGTAGGAGTCAATACTCCGAGACGGTAGGCTGTCGAACCACATCCGGGCATTATCAACCACTAGCTCAGGGAACACTTTGCACATGTAGATATCATCACTGAGCCCTTGGTTGAGCATGTTGTACTGGAATTGGGATAGAAAATTCTGCGGATCACACAATCCATTGTATGGCTTCACCGGTGGCACCTTGTAGGATGATGGGAGAGGTGTGTAGAGTATCCGGTGGGTGAAGGGAGTTGAGATCCTGCCGTAGACCTCGAACCCGCCGCCTCGGTGAGTGTCATCGTCTCGCCGAGGTGACTCAGCGTTGCGACGAGATGGGGCGGTATTACGCCGAGGTGAATGACGACTGCGGCTTCCTCGGCGCTCATCATCGCGTCCTTTGCGGCGTGGTGCAGTGTCCCGTGCGTCCATGATTTGGACGCTTTGGGACTTTTGCTGTGGTTGTGACTGAGACGCAGCTTCATGCTCTTCACCTTGGTTTGTGATCTTCTACCGGTGAGCGAACTGAAGGAATTCGTGTTGATTATGTATAATAAAATCTTTGACCGCGTTCTCCAGATCGCGAGGTTGGAGACCTAAGGCTTCTTCCTTCTGGCTGCTGCCACCGCTTTCTTGGTGGAAGTGAATTGGATTGCCGAACTGATCCACCGAGATGTTTCTCACGTCTCCTTCCGGGGTAGGACTTTGCGCGTGTCCCTTCCCCAGCCTTTGGCCGCGATTAGCACTCGGGGCCTGGCTGGGATTGGTTTGGTCGGCGTCTGTCTCGCCATCGGTGTCGGTCTCGCCGGCTTCCGGGATTTGCAGATTTGCGAGAAGGGTGTTTTTCTGGCGGTTCTCCTTCTCCTTAGCGGCGGCAGCAGCAGCGTCAATATCAGATTTGCTTGTGGTAGATCGTGTGTTTTTCCCTGCCATCGTCGATAGCAGATTGTGATTTGCAAAATTTGATCGGAATGCATGGATTTAAGTTTCCCACAGACGGCGCCAATGATAGATCTCTACTTTTGCAAAATGATCAATGAGCACGAATCAGGGAATTAATGCACACGAAAAGAAATAGAACGCGAGGGATTTACGTGGTTCGATCTATTGAGATAGATCTACGTCCACGGAGCGGAAATAGTGTGTTTATTGCTTGTATGCGGTATGATTACATGAATTGTCCTCCACTCCAACCTATTCTAAGCCTCTATTTATAGGCCATTACATGTGGAACTTGATTAGGATTACAAGTCTTTTCCTACTAGGACTCTTTGGCCTTATCTTGATCATTCTTTAACCGAGCTTCTATATCTCTTTTAGAGCCTGAGTTGTACTTGATGTAGGATTCTTGATTGCCTTGTTGGAGGAGTCCCTTTAAGTGGGCCGAGCTGTGTAGGCCGAGTTTGCCGAGCTGCGCAGGTCGAGCCCGAGCTGTGTTGGTCGAGCCCGAGCTATATTGGTCGAGCCCGAGCTGTGTAGGCCGAGGGGCTAGGCCATATCCTATCACTTTTGCAGCTTTAACATTTTTCTATAAGAAAAAAAAATATTTATTTAATTAAATTTTGACATGCTAGTCGACAAATCAAACAAGGTTCCAACAACCTAAGCTTTACAAATTTAGCCGGGAAATTTATGATGTGTATTATATTGAAATTTTTTGAAAGTAATGTGTATAAATTTGAGGAAATTCAATTGCGTTTACCTTGTAAAAGTAGCTAAAGAATTAAGAATCGTACACTTTCATAACTAAATAAAATAAATTACAGTGCTATTTGTACATACTATGTCCAGACATACGATGGTAAAAATAGGGATTCGACGGAATTTTTTAATTAATAATTTAATTTCATAGTTTCGACAATTTGATTATTAATAAACATACTTTTTTTAAACTTTAATTATAAAGTTTATCCCAATTTAAAATCACAAGTTTAGGAGTTGGGTGTGGATGAGAGTAAAATTTGGGAGCAGATGTGCATGAGATTGATATTGCGGAAGGATGTCTCAATAGGAAAGAAATTTTGAAGTCAATCGGACAATTTTTTAACTATTTCAAACACGTATGTTCAGATATAGTATGTCCGAATAGAATTATTGTTAAAGATAAATATCCAATAGAAAAGGAAAATGTTGTGGACTACGTTTGATGGAGTCGACAAAACCCCTGTGTATAATTTAAGATGATTAATATCCTTTTTTGTCATAATATAGTGTTTACTATATTTTGCTCCGACAAAACAGTTTAAAACATTAAACTACTTTAGCCTAGATATAGTATATGCTACATTAGCAGCTATCGACATTAAACATATTATGTACAATTATCTCAAATAAAAAAAATTTATAGCATGTGTACAATTGGATACTAATGTACAACTACTTTTAATTTTTATACGTAGAGTTGACACATCTACTTAGATAAGTAACCTATTAGTTTTTGTCAATCATAAAATATTTCATTCTGTTCATACCATTATTTTGTTGGTAAGTTTATTCGATTTATAAATATACCCTTTTCCATCCTTTAATGTCACACAAAATTCATCTTCTTCTTTATTGAGACAGCTGAGAAAGAGTCTCATTTCAATCTAAAAGCCTACTCAGAAAATAAATAAATAAATTCAATCTAAAAGCAGTTGGGCCCATATGGGCCTTCAAGTAATTGGGCCAAAATACTAAGTTCTATCGCTTTTTTGGAAGGTGCTATAGAAACGAGATATAATAATAGATGTAAAAGATTAATCGTAATTAATTTTTCAGACATTCAATTGGAAATAATAATTAAATTAAATTTGTTATCAATTTGAGGGATGGTAATTAAGTAAAGTTTCTATTATGAAGTTTTTTTTTTTTTTTTTTTTTTTTTTTTTTTTTTTTTTTTAAGATTCTATTGTAGTGGACAGAAGTACTTGGTACTACAATCACTGGAGGAAAATCCGTCTATTAGTCCAAAACAAATGATCGATTCAAATTGGCCCAACTTGTTAAGCAAATTCGCTCGTCCAGCCTGATAAATCATAAACCAAGATGGACCAAACCAGGTTGGATATTTCACAGTCAATAACCAACTTGGACTTGCGATCAGGTTGTATATATTCTATTCACGACCAACCTGGCCCAAAAACTAAGTTGGGTATTATTTCACACACAATTTGGGTCCATCAAACTAGTCGAATAACCAAGTTGGCTTAGCCAAAAAAAATACACCTGACAACCCTAAAATGTGTATCAAGCCGATCCACCTAGTTGGAACGGTCAAGGATCAAATCTTTACGATTCAACTAAAATCGTAACAGTGGGGAGCATAGGTCGTGGGCGGATAAGATCGGAGCCGAACCTGTACAACTGGCTATCTTCTATATATGTAATCTGACTAAATCACAACCATATACGCTGAATACAACTCGCATAATCACTCTTACTCTCACGATCTCTCTACTTCCGCCGCCTTTCCAACTCGCTCTCACACACTGGATTAAGCCAGCTTGGGTTACTCCGCCACCAGCTTGTCATTACTACTTACTCATGGTCACCGTTTTCACCCTCCAAACTGCAACCGGCAACTTGAAATAACCATTGCCTCCAACTTGTCTTTCTCTCTTATCAGTCTTCTTTATCATTCCATTTTAATAATCCGGTACTAACTTGAGCGTCGGAAGCTCTACGGTCAACACTCCCTCCCGGTGCTCAACTTAGGGCTCTTACGTGTTCTTGTGTTGACAGGTTGCTAGTGCCCAACCGATCCGAACGTGCCGACGTCATCCTCAATTATAGATCTAGCCTCTACATCTATTATCGAGTCACTTGCAATTGCGGCCTTAGATTATACTAGTACGTAGGATTATATTTTACTAATAGAATATTAAAACTTATTGAGAAGATCATAAACTCAAATAAGATAAACTAATTAATATTATATGTGTACTAAATCACCATATCTAAATTGCAATTACATAACCAGATACGACATGCATTAGAGGAATAATATATATAATTGTGATTTAAAGACATTGAGTTTAATATGGATTTCAATTTTTAATTTATGTATAGATTGCGATCAATTCCCAATATAATTATACCTACATTATTGAAATTGGTAAGAAAATAATGATCATATATAGTCATCATCTTCTTGTATATATACATGTCGTCTCACATATTGATCTCGTTTTTGAGATTGATATCTAAGTCTAGTAAAACAAAATTTATTGTTGTTGCTCCACATATTGTTTCTATAATATGTAATGCAAACTCTGATGTAAATCATTTTCCTCTATGAAATGAATTTTCAGGTTTCCCTTAAAAAAAAAGAAATTTTTTTTATCTATTTTACTTTATCGCTGTAATAGTGACTTTGGTGATTATCAATGAGAGCATTCTAGTACTTCATTGTTTTACTAGTATTTATTATTGCAATTAAAAATTATTAACAAATTGCATTACAACAAATTATACCCGTGAAAATTCTAACACGCTTCTTAATCGACGAATTGGATCCGATTCCGACTGACCCGACCCGTTATCAGTATACGGAGCCAAACCATATTTTAAACTATAAATTATCACGTAAATTTTAATTTAAAATTGCTAAATCATTCAAACATGACAATTTTCTAGGACAACCCATTATGTATTGCGATATGTAAACATAAATAGATCTACAAATTAAATTATATCTTAAACAAAACAAAAAATTGTTAATGAGTTTATTTTTTTATTTTTTTATTTTTTTATTTTTTTTATATCGTGGGAACCCGCAGCCGCTACCTTCGATGCGCACTGGGTAAACCCCCGTTTAATTTGCGTTCGTGTGGTGCTTGTATATGTATGGTACTAGTATTGTAACCCTCGCGTTGCAGGAGAGTACTCCCTTAATTAAAAAAATTAACATTGCAATATAGAATAACATAAACTTAGGAATTTAAAGAACAAACTTAAATGATAGTCATCAATATAAGAAAAATCTAAACGTGTGGAAACCGAAGAGTCTGACGAATTTGGGCATACTATAAACTTACACCACATTTTGAGTGGAAAAACTTGGCAAACTTCTTTATTTTAGTAGTATATTTTCATTTTCACTTCTCCAATTATGATATATTTTTATTTTCATAACTTATATTAATATTTTGAAATCGGTAAGGGAATATTATTGTTTAGTGTTGTGTTGATTATATTAGCTACGACACTTTATTTAACTAATTAAAGTTGTATGTACGAAAGCTATTCAATTTTAAGAATAAATTGTAAACTAATATTTCATTATCTGAGTTATACCAATAATAAAAAATGCCATTCTATTCATACCATCATCTTGTTCGTAAATTTATTTCATTTACATATAATTAAATAAATTATGTTTATTCGTATCAATAGTCAGCTTCCGAGCTATTATGGTTCGAATCAATAGTTTTTACTTTTCCCGGCCAATTTACTCATTTACCTGGGTGAAATTTCGTATCATGTGCAATACCCAATTCATAACTTATGTTTATTTGTATCAATCGTCCGTTTGGTGCGCGATGGGTAAAATTTCGTTCATGTGCAATACCCAATTCATATAGGGCAAATAAACTATACTTTAAAAGCACAGATATGACTGACTCGATTAGTAAAACTTTCTAGCATCAAGTCACTTGCAAATTGCAATTGCCTTTGGTACATTTCAATGAAATATCATTAAAACTTAATGAGAAGAGAATCATATTCTCATTCAGATACACTAATTAATACTATTTGTATACTAAATTCACCATATCTAAAATTGCAATTACATAATTCCATACCAGATGCGTCTATGCATTAGAGGCATAACTTTTTTTTTTTTTTTAGAGAATTAGAGTGACAATTTATTTAATTGTGTTTCAAAGACACAAAGAAATTGACTTTACCATGGATTTCAAATTTTAATTCATGCAAAGATTTATTGACATTTTTGAGATATGGTAAGAAAATATATTCATCATCTTCTTGTATCATACCTATAAATATACATATCTCTCTCTCTCTCTCTCTCTCTCTCTCTCTCTCTCTCTCTCTCTCTCTCTCATTGTATAATTTCTTTTGAACAGGTATGAGTGATGGGGCTCCCAAATGCAAGACTAACGACGATTGTCAACTTCATTGTTTTAGACAACCGGTTGCGACAACCCCAACATGTATTAAAGGGTTTTGCACTTGTTTTTGAGATTATTCATGTAAACATGCACCCAATAATAGGATGTGCATGGTGTTTACTATTTTATTCATCTAAAAAAAATACTATGACGTTTTAACTAATTAAAATATTTATCTAGAAATGGCATCTAGTTTACTTTATTTATTATTGTAAGAATGAACTTTGCAAGGTGATTATCAATGAGAACATTCTATTACCGATTATGGATATCTTGATATATATACATATTTTTAGAATTATGGATATCTTTATAAGAATTTTGGGAAATTAAATTAGGCGTGATGTGGCCGGCCACATTGAAATATGTAGTACTCCCTCCCCGTCCTGTTCAACATGTCTTATTTCTTTTCGGTACGGAGATTAAGAATAAAGAGATTAAATGCAAAAGATGTGTTTAGTTATTTTTTATAGAGTGTGAGTGCATTTTTACTGTTCATATATAACATCAAAGTAGTGTACACATAGTATTTGAACACTAAAATATTATCTAATCTTTATCAAAAAAGGAAACGAGTCAAATTGAGTGAGTGCCCTAAAAAAAAGTGAACCAAATTGAACGGGACGAAAAGAGTAAATAAGTACGTAAATCGTATAAGTAACCATACGTGGAGATATAGCTCATATAGTAAAGAAAAAATATCCGCAGTTGTGCGTGAGTTATGAAATTAAAGAAAAATGACTGTGACATGGTGGTAAATTGGTAATTAATAGAATAATAAAGATATGCCATACATGTGGCTGGCCATGCACGTTATCAAAAATAATTGTAAAAATAAAAATAATCATATTTTAAATTATGAGACGTATCATTTTAATTTGTGTGAGATCACTATGTGTCAAAATAATACAAATAAAAATGTGCGTTGAGATCACTATATGTCAAAATAACACTAATAAAAATATACGTATATTAGTCTAATGGTAAAGTAGTTAATATTCAGACTAAAGGTTATCGGTGCGAATCCACCAGCACACATTATTTAAAATTTCTGGTAATATTGTTAACAAAAAAACACTAATAGAAACTTATTTTAAATGCTTTAAATCAATCTCACGCCAAAAGCTATTGGGTCGATGTAGGACATTCTACAACATTTGGGCCGATAACATTGTTTTACTATATAAATTCGTAGTCCACTTTATTTTATCTGTAATAAAATTCTATTTTTAGTAGGGAAATTAGAGAATATTGAAGTTTTAATGTAAGCATTATCTTTTACCTTCTTTTGCGATGTAGTTAGTTCTCATAATTTTAAAATGTTTACATAAATATAATAAAATAGTAGTAATAAATAAACTCCCTTTCTTCTTCTTTTTATGTTGTGCGAATTCGCAATCGCTACTTTCGATACGCATTAGGTAAACTCCTATTTATGATCAATAGCTTGTAAACGAGTCCAAAGTTTTTTTAGGCTCATAACTTTGGGTGTTTTGCAAATGTAGGACAAATTTTTGCGAGCGTCCAACTATAGAACAATTTTTTTTATATTTTGACAGCTGTAGGACAAATTGAGCCCGATTAGGCTAAATCACTTATGCATCTCACGTGATTTAGGCGGTCAAAACCCAAACAAATGTTTCCCATTGGTGTCTTTTTTTGAGAACATGCCATAAATACCTTAAGAGTATAATCCAAATAAAATTTTAACATATAAACTATAGGATATTATACAGAAACTTACTACTAGTTCTTAGCAAATTGTAAATAAACGGTTTATGAAATCTGATATATAAAAACTCGAGAAACACATTCTTTTAATGACAGTTAACAATAAAAATATAAACATTTAATCACACGAAATAATATTAGTAATAACAATAATAATATTAGTAATAAGGAAATCTTAAGATACCCCCGTAATATTAATATAAATAATATGTTATGGAGAATATTAAATATTAATTGTAAAGTTAGTTCTCAAAATGAAGAAGGCAAGGTTGATGGTAAAGATCCAAAATATTTGAGAGTATATGGTCTGAATTACACCAACATCTTTATATATTGATCAAGTCTTTGCATGCTATTGTATATTCAAAGCATATTTAGAATAACAGATACTTCATCCGACTCATTGAAATTGTCATGTTACTGTTTGTCAAATAGGTTAAGAATAATGGTAAAAAGATATAAATGAGCGGGTTCCATTACTTTTGGAAGATTTTGAAAGATTAAAACTTTCTTTATTTGATAGATGACAATATAAGTGAGACATGTAAATAAAGAAATGTTAACAATATATATCGGAGTACATGTTTTCACTATATAATCTGATACCACGTACTCAATCACAATTTGGGGACTCAAATCACTTTGAGAGGTTAATAACATGCCTCCATCTCGAATTAATGTAGAATAAAATTTGATATGTTTGTGACATACTCACTCTGTCCCGTTCAATAAGTCTCATTTTGTCATTTTAGGTGTCTCATTTAATAAGTCTCATTTTCTTATTTGGCAAAGATTAACACACTAAAACTCACTTTATATCACACTCAGACGTGAACAATGTTGTTTACTTTATTGTACAGTGTTTTTCCACTCAACACACTTTAACATCAATAATAAAATACTACATTAATCACACTCTATCTTTTTTTTCTTAATCTGCGTACATATCCTAAATGTAACTTGTTGAGTGAGATAGAGGAAGTATAAAATATTAACATTAGTTCTGAACTAAGGGAGTACTAATTAAATTGAGAGGAGAAGAGTTCACATTAATCAACAAACGTTGTGGAGCGTTAATTCGAGGGCTCACGAAGATTCCAAATTGAATCAATTTGTTTTTTTTTTTTTTTTTTTTTAACACTTCGTCTCTATCAAGTAGCTTCGTGGATTATTGTCGTATAGAAAAAGGCATGTGAAATGTGATATTTAAATGTAGTAATAAATCATTAATTTAACTTGAAAAAGAAATAAATCATAAATCGCTAGAACCAACTAATGCACTAACAATCGAAAAATGGCTTCTTTTGGTTTTGGTCTATTCAATTATGAATATGAGAATATGAATATCTCAACTACTTTCTACTTCAAAACAGATTTTGCCGCCTGTATCTCTACCAAAATGAACGGTGTGATCGTGCGGCTGAAATTATTCCAGCTGTCGTCATCATCTGCATCTAAATTCTACACGTCATTATATTTAGAATATAGTATTTCTTCTAGTTTCTTGTACTACGTGGCAGTTCTCTCGTCTTATCAAATCATTTGCATATTGATTCTATATACTTTTTTTTTTCTTTTTGTAGTAAATTGATTTCACTACTAGTCATTGAGCTTTAAAATATAAAATATTAGTAGTTGTTTTTACTCCAAGAATTGAGCATACACAATATACGTGCGATCATTAATTTAAGGGTGCGTTTACTTTGTTAGAAAATTTTTTATTAAAAAAATATTAACATTTTTATTCTTTTCTTATCTCATATTTGCTAGGTTGGAAAAGAAAATTATCACAAGGTCGCCTCACTCCTTCCTATTTTTATGACTTTTATTCATTGAAAAATATTTTCACACCACTAACCAAAGAAAATATTATTCAATATTGGAGAAAAAATAATAGAAAAGGGGCTGCCTGAAAAAGTTATCCACCCTGTCCGAATTTTTTTTTCTATCAAAGTAAACATGTGAAAAAGATAGAAAATGAGAGAAAATATTCATTTTCCACCATTTTTCATCAAAGTAAACAGACTAAGAGTATTGATATTCGGACAACAGTTGTCCGGACAACGATAGTATATTCATAATCAAATACTCTTTCAATTCTTTTCAATAATTATTATACTTAGTGTTTTATCTATAATACCCTTTTCGACTTAATTGTATGCTAATTTCTAATATTAATTAAAATAAATTAATATCATGCACAAATTTTAGAAAATTTGAAATATTAATTAATTTAAAGATTAACATATAATTAGGTGGAAATGATATTATAGACAAAACACTAATTATATTAATTATTAAAAAATATTGAAAGATTATTTAATTACGAATATTACACCGTTGTCCAGACAACTGTTGTCCAAATATCTTTATTCTTAATTTAATGCGAGAATTTATGATACTATTATAATATACTACTCCTTCTGTTCAAATAGCAAGATCCCTCTATATATAATGAATTAATTCATTTTACGACTTTATCATAGTAAAGACCTCATCGTCCGTTGATATCAATTAGTATCAAATTCAACCCCATATTAACAATGTCGGTAAGATTAAATTAGAAAAATCTCTAAGAAAAAATGGAAGGGAAGAAACATGACGGCAAAGAAACTAGTCATCAAAGATTTATTACAACTGCAAAATTGTTTTACCCATTAGCTATTTAGAGTGAGTTGTAACATACTTTTCATAATCCCGAGTTAAAGCAATTTCGTTTTAACTTCAAATTTACGTTAAATGCTTGAAAAGATAATAAGATAGGGATTTTAAATTTGCTATTTCAAAAAACATAAATGGAAAAAAAAGAAATAAAAAACAGAAGAAAGTACGCCATATTTCATTTATTTACTTATTAAATTTCATCCTCGTTTTAACCAAAATTTGATGTCGACGGAGTAGGAAAATATTCTCTTTGTAGGGAACTCCCCTGTCTTTTTATGTCAATAGAGAGAGAAAATAAAAGAAAAAGAAATCTCTTTGATTTTGATAGAAAGAGTGAATTCTCTCAACATTTTCAAATTCAATAATGACAAATGAATAACTTTTGTCTGAACAATTATCGGTTTTAGGTTTCAAAATCGATCCAGCTAATATTATTTAAAATTATCGGTTTCTTTTTTTTGAAATTCGGTCCAACCAATTACTTACACCTATTATTTTCTTTTTTCTATAAATAATTTTATTAATTGACTATAAATTATATTTTAATCGATTTTAGCATAACCTTTCGTTCGAGCTTAATTAAGGGATACAATAGTAAAACAAGAAAATAAAAAAACCGACGATTTTAAATAATATTGGTTGGACCGATTTTCAAGCTTCAAATCGATTAGTTGTCCGTTTATCATTACCCAAACTTTAAAATTATACTAGTATTAAATTAAAGTTAAGCATTAAAGATTTTATATATGCCTTAAATAGCCATTTATAGATTTGCCAGTTATAGTCTTATGACTCTTATCTTTGTAACTTACTACTACTAGTACTTAATAAGGTCGTATTTTCCGATTAAAAAAAAGTTGCATGTTTAATTGAAGTTATATCAACTGATAAATTTTACGCAGTCGAAAATTATGATTTGATTAAATCGAGAAATAAACCCAAGAATAAAGTCTATTCGACCTAATTTATACTATAGAACTCAATATATACATTGCATTATCCTTCTCTTTACGTTTGTAACATATTATAGCACTAATGTATAACCCGTTGAAATTCGACGGGATCACTTGACATTATGATATTTTACTTTAAAATTATAATTAGATACTACTGTATAATTATAGAATGTTGAATTGTCGTAATTTTGTGTTAATCATTGTAGTCGGGAAAAAAGAAGCATTTTTGGCGTTTGAACTCAAAATTAAGCAAGCACGACCTTAATAAAAAAAAAACTTCGTCCACCCTTAGTAGGATTCTCAAATTGAATTGATCACAAAAATATTTACCCTCACTTAAATATTTCTCAAAATTTACACTTTCTTAAATTATTTTTATATCGCAAATTGAGTTGAGCCCACAAACTTTATAAAACAATTAGTAGAAAATAGGAGATCTACTATATACATTTGTAAAGTAAGAACATAATACTTTCAGAAAATTATAAAAGGAAATTATGAATAACTAGTTTAATTTAATATTTTCAGAAAAATATAAAAGGAAAAGAAAATTATGAATAATAGGGGTGTATACGAGCCGAGCCGAGCCGAACACTGCTAGGCTCGAGCTCGACTCGTTAGAAATATTTAAGGCTTGAGCTCGATTTGAGCTTTGTGTTTCGAGCTCAAGCTTGGCTCGACAGATATCAACCAAGTTCGAGCTCGGCTTGCTATATATTCATTTGGTCCGAGCTTGAACGTTCAAGCTCGGTTCGATAATCTAAAAATTATAAATTTATTAATTTATATTAATATTAAAAAGTAATAAAATAAAAAATATTTATTAAAAGTATTAAAAAATTCGTGAACATGTTCGTTTAGAAGATTCACGAAAATGTTCGCGAGCTAGCTCGTTTAGTATCGAATTTGAACGTGTTCGCGAGCCTCACGAGCCGAACATAGGTAAGCTCGAGCTCGGCTCGAAAAAAATATCGAGCTCGGTTTAAGGCTCAAGCTCGGCTCGTTTAGTAAATGAACGAACTTCGAACGAACTTTTTTCGAGCCGAACTTCGAATAGCTCGCGAACCATTTGACTCGTATACAACCCTATGAATAACTAGTTTAGCACTCTACTCGCACTCTAAACTGTCAAAATAGTTTAACACTAGCATGTACTACGGTATACGAAGAGAGGGGTCGAAGGCGTGGGTTGAAGGGCTAGACGCATCCTCCGCTAGACACACCTTAGGTTGAGGCCATAGTGGCGCTTAGACCCAGCCTTAGGTCGAAGGGTGTGTCGAAGGCTGGGTCTAAATATCGACACACCCTTCGACTCCGCCAGTCAGCAACATGGGGACACGTGGCGTGTCCCCATTATCCGATGTAATTTTTTTTTTCTGAATTAAAATAAAAAATAAAAAATGAGCAACGGCTATATACAATTCACCAGCAATGGCTATACAACGACTATCCCTCATTTTTCACTATATATACCCCTTCATCCATATCACACCACCACACCAATTTATCCAATTCATTCATCATACAAATTCACTCTTTTTTTCAAAAAAATAAAAAATGAGTTGACGGGTGCGAGCTACAATCATGAAGAGGCGGAGGAGCGCCGCCTCCGACGTGCGCAGTTGGCTCAGCGAGCCACGGAGCACCAAATAGTGGCCGGGTCTGATTCGTCGGATGACGACAACGACCTGGATATGAGGACGTACCTGCACCAGAATCGTGAGGAGGCCGAACAACGCCTCCGACGAGATTATTTTGTTGACCACCCTACATGGTGTGATGTTGTCTTCCGCCGGCGATTTCGAATGAGCAATGGTTTGTTCTTGAGAATTGCTCAAACTCTTGAGGCTCGAGAACATTTTTTTTTCAGCAACACCCGGATGCCACCGGAAGATTGGGGTTTCACGTGTGGGTGAAGTGCACCGTTTCTCTGAGGCAACTCGCTAATGGTGGAGCACTCGATCAGTACGACGAATATCTGCACTGTGGAGATACAACGGGCAATACGATCCTCAAGAATTTTTGTCGGGCCATCATATCTACTTTCGGCGACTACTATTTGAGGCGGCCAAACGAGGCTGACATCGTCCGGATCACTGCATTGCATGAGAGGACGCATGACTTTCCCGGAATGCTTGGAAGCATTGATTGTATGCACTGGCAATGGAAGAATTGTCCAATGGGTTGGAGAGGAATGTACACTGGACGAAAGGGTTATCCAACTCTCATCCTTGAAGCTGTCGCCTCCTAGGATTTGTGGATTTGGCATGCTTTTTTCGGTGTCGCCGGCTCTCTGAACGACATTAACGTGCTCAATCAGTCCCTTGTCTTCAACGACGTCCTCAATGGTAGAACGCCGTCAACTGCTTTCATTGCAAACGGCCGCCGGCACCGTATGGGATATGATCTCGCCGACGGCATCTATCCGAAGTGGGCCTCTTTTGTGAAGATGCTCAATGTTCCAACAGATCCGAAGAGACAGCGATTCTCTTGGATGCAAGAAGCTGCACGTAAAGGCGTTGAAAAGGCTTTCGGCATCCTCTAAGTTCGTTTGGCAATCATAAAAGGCCCTGCTCGCATGTGGTTTCAGGAGCATTTATGTGATGTCATGTATGCCTGCATCATTCTGCATAATATGATTATTGAAGATGAAGGACCTAGAGCAACTGAATTCAATGCTGAATCGAGTGCAATGGGCGATATAAACGTGAACAGGGCACCAGTCCATCAAGGGGCGCCAGTGCCACTCCGCCGATATATTGAAAGACAAGCTCAGATTCAGGATGCACGTGCCCACGACCGCCTTATGGAGGATATGATTGAAGAGATTTGGACACATTTTGGTCCACTTCGCGAGTAATTATTGTGTTTTTATTTATTTCTTAATTATTATATTTTTTTTAGTTATTGTCTTTTTTTTTAAATTGAATAAAATTGTCAGTTATTAATTTTTGAATTTAAAATAATTTTTTATAATATATATTACAAATAAAAAAGATAACAATAAAATAAAATCTATTCAATCATTAAAATCACGCTACCTAGTACTTTAGTTTAGGTCTTGCTCAATTTTATTATAGTAAAAAAATCAACTTAAATTTAACTTAACACCATCAATCATTAAAATTATGTTTTCTAGTACTTTAACCTAAGTCTAGTAATACCACCGCGGTGGATGATCTAACTTACATAGCTTCAGAAAATTAAAACTGGTCAGTTTACCTCCAAATCTCGACCGCTTTCCCCGTCCTCTCTGCTTCGCACTCCCACCAAATTCCGACACACCACCAATAAAATTCAGCCACGTCATCCCTTCAAACATTCCAGTCGTTACATTTCGAGGGAATACCATGGACATCGTCACAGGTGATCCAAACTTCGCCGCGCATAAACTCTAACAAGATCACTATTGCCTCTCTCTCTCTCTCTCTCTCTCTAGGCCCCAATGGCACAATGCACGTTCTCTCTCCCCCTCTCCATCTTAAAACCCACTAATCCCACTTCACTACACGATTATTGCCGAGATTTAACACCAATTAATCCGACAGTTTCATTTTGAAAAACTTCCCCCATATTTACAGAGAGAGAGAGAGGAAGCTGAAACAGCAGCTATGGCTATGAGGGGGCAGGACATCGAGAGCAGGGCGGAGAAGGGGCTTAACAACAACACGTCGGCGGAAAACACTCACGCGTTTGAAGAGAGAGAGAGGACCTGGATATCATGGCTGATTCCGGTGTTCGTGGCTGCCAACGTCGCGATGTTCCTCGTCGTGATGTTCTTCAATAACTGCCCGAAGCGTATCAGAAGCAGAGGCGTCGGAGATGGCGACGGTAAATGCGTCGCGAGGTTTCTCGGCCGCTTCTCGTTTCAGCCTCTTTCCGAGAATCCTTCCTTCGGCCCTTCTTCTTCTACGTAAGAATCATTTTTTTTGGTAATTCTCTCTATGTTCTGAGCTGAATTTTCTGTTTAGTTTTGTAAAAATTGTTTCTTTTGATGTTTTTTGTCCAATTCTTGAGGTGTTTTTCCCTCCGCAGTAATTTCTTTTTATTTATGTATGATTTTGTTTTTAATTTTTTTGGCGTTGACGCCTTCGTTTTTGCTGTGAATTGGAATATTCTGGATGAAAGATCGAATTTTGAGTTTTGAGTTTGTGTGAAAATATTTTCTTGAAATTTGGAGGGAAACTCTCTTCGTCTCTGTTCTTTCTTGTTTTATGATTACTGCAGAATTAGTAACTGCCCTTTTTGTTAGAATGTTGATGATCATTGTTTGTGAATTGGTGGAATGAAATCTGTTGTTGTTGGCTAAGAGGTGATGATTTTGCTTTGCAGAAAATTTGAGAAGTTTCAGTCATTTTCTTAGATCACAAGATATAAGAGTTGAGATTTTTGTTTCCTATAATGGAACAGATAGATCTTTATTAGTACTAGTTATAGGATTGTAGCTCGAATTATTTGTGAGCCTACTCTTGATTTAATCTACAAGATGAGACTTTTATAGTAGTTTATTCAATTATTATCAAGTTTGTTGTAGCTTCAATAAGTTTCTTATAGACCTATGAATAAGTTTCAACGTTATAGAAGCTATCCAATAATTAATGATGCTAATGGAGAAGATTATTTTTTGTATTTATCGTGACCGTGGATTTGAATATTTGATGATATGATTCTAGATTCAAATGATCTTGTTTGAAAGATTCATGCTTCTTTTAGAGTACTATTTGGAGATGCCTACGTTTCAGTTGTCATTGGATGTTTACTTCTCAAACTCCGAAGTCGTTTTTTTTGCGAATAAGTGTGGTGTCATATGGTTTAAGTCTGGTTTTCAAGATTTCTTCGCACGAATTATCTGATCATGCAAACTAGGAAAACGGAAACATTAGTAATGAATCGAAACCTTTGTTTTGTGTAATAACGAAGGTTGGAGAGATTTGGTGGACTTAATTGGGATAAGGTGGTGCATCATCATCAAGGCTGGAGGCTTATCTCGTGTATCTGGTTACACGCGGGTGTAATCCATTTGCTCGCGAATATGCTCAGCCTCGTCTTCATTGGTATACGCCTCGAGCAGAATTTTGGCTTTGGTAAGAGCGATCACCTTCATAATTTCTTATGGTTCTCAAAACATGCTTTTATGTTATTTATCTTGATAATGAATTTTTATATTTGCCTTCAAGTACGCATCGGCTTAATCTATCTGTTATCGGGATTTGGTGGGAGTGTGCTATCTGCGTTGTTCATACGTAACAGTATCTCTGTTGGTGCATCTGGTGCACTTTTCGGGCTTCTCGGAGCGATGCTTGCAGAGTTGATTACGAACTGGACTATATATACGAACAAGGTTGAGTAATCGTGTAATTATTCTTCATCGCCGTTTGCTTCGTTTGTGAAATTGAGTCGTGAGATGTGCTTGTTTCGTTCGGTTTTTCATTTTTTGCAGGTTGCAGCACTTTTGACAATTATAGTGATAGTTCTGATAAATTTAGCCGTTGGGATTCTTCCTCACGTCGACAACTTTGCTCATATCGGTGGATTCCTTACCGGCATTCTACTCGGCTTCATCCTCCTGCCTCGTCCGCAGTTCGGGTGGTTGGAACGCCACAATCCGGCTGCTGGGGTTCGTCTGAGATCCAAATATAAGGGGTACCAGTACGTGCTGCTCGTTGTCTCACTGGTGCTGCTGATTGCGGGGTGAGTATCACGTTTTTCTTACGTTCACGATTAAGATCTCCGGCTTGTTGCAGACGAAAAGGGATGTAACTATCTATGATCTGTCTCGAAATGCAGGTTTAGTGTTGGGTTGGTTATGCTATTTCGAGGAGTCAACGCATACGAGCGTTGCCATTGGTGTCGGTACCTGAACTGCGTCCCGACGTCCAAATGGAAGTGCAACAGCACTTGAACGGCGATGATTCGACGTCGGAACGTGTAAATGCAAGTTGTAGTTGGGATTATTGGTGTTTCTAATTGTTGTTTTTGTTTTGAAGAATTTGTTTCTTAGTCTCTTGTTTTTCCTACAGACATGCTAGGTTTAGGTCTCACTTGTGAATCATGCTTTTGAAAATTTGATTATATTTATGTTATAAATTTCTGCTATATTAACATTATGAATTTACAAGAAAACAATTTATAAGCTTAAAATCATCTCAAATTTACAATGTCATCAAACAATACACATGCACATTATTCTTAGTATTACCAGATTTCCAGCAGCAATCCTCTTCTTGTAATGGTGAAGAGGAAGTCGTGCAAGATTTCTGACAGTGGAATTTCATACACAAAATTCGTGTAAAATCGCAGTCGAAACGGGCTTCTAAAATCTGTAGCCATACGACGACGAGCAAATGCCATGAGGAGCCGGAGTACGAGCAGCTTGCCTCTTGTAGTTGGATGGACGAGCGTAGCCCTTCTCCGATACGGCATCCGATTCCCAAGCGTTTCGACCAAAAGTCGAGCTCACCCCAAGCTCGTCCAGCCGCATCCTCTGCTTCGGGGCGCTCAGAGACCGAACTTTAGCCCGAGATGACTCCGTATTCGCCATGTAGCTAGGGTGACCGAGGTAATCACCGTACAAGCTTCTCGAGCACTCGCTTCTTGATGGAGTAAACATCCCTCTGGGGTTGCTGGCTGGTCGAGACGAGGCCGAATGGACTCTAGGGCTACTTTCGGCTGTCCAAACTGCAACGTGATCGACCTCCATTGCTGATACTTCAGATGCTACTTCCTCGGAGGAAATACTAGGGTTCGGTTTCTGAAGTTTCGAGGAGAGTCTGGAGAAGGAGCTGATCTTTGGACATTCCTGCCTCATCTCGTTCCTTGCAGGAGAGGCTCGATCACTTTGCCTGGTGGGTTGACGAGGCTTCCATGTGTCTATCTCGAGTATCTTGTCACTTCCGTGGCTGGTGGTGTCGTGGGATGTAGCGTGGCGGCTGTTCCACGAATATTGCTCGATCCACTGATTCAACCAGTTCGACTCTATGTGGGACCTACTGCTCATACGCGGTTGCTGAACGACACATGACATATTAAGCACATTTTTACGAATCTCGGTTTAACTATAAGCTACCGACTGAAAAATGCTAGCAAAATCATAGTAGTTAGTTAATTACCTTCGTAGTGTGTCCACCGTTTCTAGCATTCTCCGGCCACTGATAATAGTTTCTCGAGTTCACAACTCCCTGCAGTAAATTCACACAAACCACGATATAAGCTACACGAACAATGTTAAAACGTAAGCATGATGCAAGGATTGGTACTATCTGCTCCCTCCGACCCACTCATATTGTCATCATTTCCTTATTTAGCTGTCCCACTCATATTGTTATCTTCCAAATAAGAAAAGTTTTAACCCTTTAAAATCCTCCAAAAGTGACTTTCTATCTTTTTACCCTTATTCTTAACTTCCATGGCGAACAGTAACATGACAATATCAATAATTCTATTATATTTCTTGAACTTACCGAAGGTGGATAGTTGGAGAATTTGATGTTCGACTTAGAGGAACCCGGTACGTGAAATCTATGTGCAGATGCTCGTGCCTGGATACGAGCCATTGCTTGCATACGACGAAGCATATCCGCACTTTGCCTTCGGACAATGTGACCTCTCACTAGAGCTTGAAGCTTCACTAGTCCCTTAAGTGCCCTTAATGCCCTCCTAGCCTATAACAAAGCCACCAACAATCAATCTCTCTCTCTCTCTCAACAATCAAATTCAGAGATATCAAAATCTTACAACAAATGCAGCAAAATTCTAGCTTAGACAACATTGTAAACACAGACAGAACAAGAAAATGCCAAGTTTGTGAAAAAGAATACAATTGACTAGAATTGTTACATTGGTTTCAAAATGTAACTACTAAAGTTTCAAACTACGTGAAAATTTGTTTGGACACTTATTGTCCGAATTAATAATATATGGTTAGAAGTTGGAATTAATCAAATCTAAAAGCTTTGTTATTAAAAATAAACTAACAAAATGTTCAAATCTTGCAACTTATTCAAAAATAAGTATTGATCAAACATTTAATTATTTGTTGGAGAACATAGTAAAAACAAGGGAATTATATTCTGGAATTTAAATTTATATTTAAAAGATCAAATATGAAAAAAATTAAATTAAATTAAACGAAAAATTACACATACCAAATATGCCCGGAAAGCAGACTGAATCTTGATAACCGCCGCCACGCGCCGCCAATCAGTGCTAACGTACGCCGGGGCATTTCTCCCGCTCCCAGAGCTACTGGTCAGCCTAACCACCTCGGCCGCCGCCTGGGCAGCGGCAAGAGCGGCCTCCGCTACCGCCGCCGTCGCCGCCGCGACGGCTATTGCATGCTGGTTAGCATCGACATAGGGAGTCGCCGGAGGGTCAGAATTCTTGAGCTTATAATCGGCGGATTTGGAAAGAGCCCAGATGCTCTTAGATGGCGGCGCGGCGGCGGAGGAAGAGTCCGGCGGCGGCGACTTCTTGGAGCCGAGAAGTGAACGGAACCACTTGGCGGTTTTACTTTTACCCATGTCTCATTATGGCGAATGAAGCTTAGCTGTGGGCAGCAATGGCTGTATTTATTGGGTTTGGGAAGACGCGCGGGGAGGAGGCCGGTGGCGGCGACGCGCGGCGGAGTTGTGGTGGTGGTTGGGTGTTGGGACCCCGGCATTATAAAGTAGACGACAAGTGACAGGTAATGACTAATGAGTCTTTTTTCGGTCCAAATATTTTATATATTCAAGAAAATTTAAAAATTTTCTAGTCTTCTTTTTTTGTTTTTGACTTTGTTATTAATTTAATATTATGGTGCTCACTGCTCCACTCCTCTATTTTAACATTGATTTTATGGAGATTGATATTTTTTTCGGTGTATTTTGTGGAACTGCAGCCGTATATGATTCCAAAATCGATGTTCAAATAAAATACTAGAAAATAGTATTTTTCCGTTCACGAAAATTATAGTTAGATTTAAATTTAGGTCAGTTCACAAAATTTATATTAGCATTTCAAGGAAATGACGTTACACACTATTTAATTTTATAACCTTAATTTTTTCAATATTTATCAACTTTGTTACTCTATTTAAAACACCTACCTACTATTCAATACAAAAAGTGAGGAGTATAATAAATAGTCCATCCTACACATCTACTTAACTTTTCTTAAAATCCGCACCACAATCTAAAAACTATAATTATCGTGAACGTAGAAATATATATTATTATACTAGTATAGTAGAAACCTTAAAAAAGTTCGGTTTAGAACTCTTCAAGGCAATTACTCTAGTGGAATTCATAACTGCTAGCAAAATCGTGTGTGATGCTCTCTTTTTTCAAAAATTGATCAGTTCGAATCGATCTCGAGTTATTATTAATATTAGTTGTTATCGAATCCCAGATGCTATTGATTAGTTTAAAAGTTAATTATATTCGTCGTGCAGCCAATTACGTGGCTCATCACCTTGATAAAATTTCTACAAATTTATATCCCTCATGTTTGAGTTGAATCCCCAACTTTTATGGTTAGCCTTTCCAAGTTTCCTTCTTCTTGTTCTTAATATAAACCCTCTACATATTTCTATCCCTCAAGGTAGCTTTTTTTTTTTTTTTGTAAGTTTATGGAGAAACGTTCCATTGGAGAAAAATGAAAAGATAAAATTATAAAATCTCCCTCATTTTTGGGGTATACCCATTCTAAAATTTTTAAGTACAGTACCTTTTTTTTTTTTTAGAATAAAGTCCAGTACTTAAAGCTTAGCTACTTTACAAAAATTTAATATTCCGTAGAATATAATTTCAATGCTCACTTCCCTCCTCAAGACGTTGTCGGCGTCGATTCAATACAACAAAAAATTGCTAGTGAGTCTTTCGTTGCACGTTTTCAACCTCATTTTTCACTATTTTTTATGTCTTTTTTTCAAGACGAACATATTGTACAAATGTACTATTTGAGGCAGGGGCAAACCTATGGGGGAGCCCCGGCCCCCTCCCATTTCTTTTTTCCTTTCCTTTATACTTAAAATCAATCTCCGTGCATTTACGATATGAAGAAATACTTTACGAAAAAATAATTTAATGTGCAAAATAAGAATATATTTAAATTGAGTTCGATAAAACCCGTTTATAAAAGAGAAAAAGTTACGTAACCCAATCATACAATAATGAGTTAGGCTGTGGGCAGCGGCGCGCATGCGAGCGCCCTCGTTGCCCCATCGAGCTCTCCCATCACGCTTGGAAACCATTGTGGAGCGCGGAGCTCGCGAGCGCACGCTCCAGTGAGCGAGCTCAAGCTATGGTGCTCGCAAGGCCACGTGGTGACCGCTGATTGGTCGCGCGCGTAGCTATTGCGACAATGGTCACCATTTAATTTTATTTTTTCAATTTTAGGCAAAAAACATAAATTTAGGCAAAAAGCGATGATGATGAAGACGATAATGAACAAAATTAGGCAAAAAGCGATAATAATGAATTTTCCAGGCAAAAAATAATAATAATAATAAAGACACAAAGAATCAGGCAAAGACAAACATTAGGCAAAAAGAATCAAGCAAAAAAATAGGCAAATATCATGCAGAATAGGCTTAAAAAAAATCAGGCAATGCAACATCAACTCGGCAGTGAATTTGGCCAAGGACGCCGACGAGGAGTAGTTGTTTTTTATATTTAATGTAGTATTTTAATTTTATTGTAATAGTGTAATATTTTTATTTGGATAAAATGATTTTTTTTAACATTAAACATATTTTTTAATTTAAAAAAAAAACTTGTGAGCTCCACAAATTGAGAGCTCGCCAATACAGTTCACAACTTGAGCGCGCGCTGGGCCCACCAAGAAAGCGATCGAGCGCCCAAAGCGAGCTCGCCGCTGCTACGAGTCTTAGAGACGAAAAAATTTCGGTCCACCCTTTGAGGTGCATACTAGGTACTTCTTTATGCCTTAAAAAATATTGGGAATTATTATATTTCAAAAAGTAACCTAAATAAACACATTCGCTATTTTTTGTAAATTGAGAAAAGGGTAATAAGAAACGAGCACCCTCTCTCTCACCCTTACATCAACACATGGGTGAAAGATACCATTAAACTACAATGTTTATGATTATTTTCTTATATATAATAAATTTATCAAAGTGGGAATCCCATGTTTCAAATTTTTTGCTGGAAAAAGTTATGCTAGCACTCTGTATACATGTCCATTCATTAGCAAGCACTAATTATGATAACAATTGAGTAAACATAGTATATTTAAAGAAACTCGGAAAAATATTTTTAGAGAAAAAATAGAAAATCATAAACAAGTAAAAAAGGCCAAGTTGTGAGCCTGTTTAGTATTCTGAATTTTGAGATTTGGGCCTAAATTAGTATGGGCTATTTAGCCCCAAAATACCTTCTCATTTCCAGCCCATTCATATTGATATAATTTTGATCTTGATAACTATCATTAATTATTATTGTGATTTTTACAATTGGATAAAACATTTGTATTGCAAAGGGGATTTTCAATTGCATGTTTGTGTAACATTCTCTATAGATTTTGCTGGACTAATGATTTTAGAAATATAAGTATGAAAGTAAGGTTTATTACACCAAATTAGGATATATAATTATTTTCAAAATTGACATATTTTATTAATTTAAATGGCAAATATCACACAAATAAGCAATAAAAAATCCGAATTCAACGATGGCCCAACAGGGACAAATCTATTCGGAGCTGATGAATTGCATTTTACGAATTTTTACAGATCAAAGTTTTGAAACTATTAAATAATCTACTTATTTATATAGTTTAGCTTGATAGATGAGTCCCCACCACATTCAAACGATTTTAAATCAAATCAAGAAATCATCACTACACATCAAAGTACTTATACATTCATTCACTTTGTATTCCTATAATCAAAGAAGAAAAACCAACACCAAAAACTCAACAATTCTTGTTGTAAAGAAATGACAAACAAATCAAGACAAAAAATGAAGAAAAAATAACTATGTAAGTAAAATTAATTAAATTTCATCTGCAGAAGCTGGCGCTGTCCAATACAACTTGACTCCAAATAGAAGCTTCTCTCTCTCTAAAGGTCCATCCTCATGATCCACAATTCGACTATCCCAATTCAATCCATCTGCAATTCTCTTCACCTTCAACAACACATCTACATCGTCTCGAATGATCAAACCGCCTTCCGGTCTTAAAATCCGATCAATTTCTAACATAATATCTTCGATTTCACACCTAATACAATAAAAAAAGCCCATTTAGTTACATTTAAAAAAAACGAGCATGTTCAGGAGCAAATAGACAGTCTACTTACCTATCTTGGTAGAGTGTAAAGATCGAGTCAGCATGGATGAGGTCGTACGTTCTAGGGTAAGTCGACATGGCCTCACACCTAAAACAAATCGATCGAATTGATCAAACACAATATGAAGGGGAAATAGGTCAAAATAATCATTGAAATGAAAATATATTTGTACCAGTTTTGATAAGTCCCGACCAATCCTCGTTCGTAGATGGCGCCTAGCGTGTTAACCCTAGCCTCGACCGGGACTATATTCATCACCCAGAGAGGATCTTGGACCAAACTAGCAGCGAATCCACCCAAGAACGCGTTCATGTCAAGAATGTTCCGATACCTCCCATCCTTTCCAAGCTGGTTGTTGATGTTCTTGTAATACACGACTCTCTTATGCCATAGCTGCGAGTCTTTCTTGAAAGTCTCGGGTGTAATTCCATTGATACTCCCCTTACTAATCCTCGGAGGCACTGCTTCCAATCTACGCGGCCATTTCTCCACTGCGCCTCCGGCTACCTCCCCTGCATCAGAAACTTCAGGCAACGGGGTCAAACACGTCTCCAAGCTCGTGTACCTACATTAATTACATCAAATACAAATACACAATGTCAGATATATATGTACATTCATGCGAACAAATCAGATTCCAAACGAGCACCGGTGAGTAAGGATCACAAACCATGCTTTATCGGGATCTTGTGCAGGACAAAACGAAGGGTGATTCTTCGCAATCCTTTTCAACTTCTTGCAACTCAAATGATTGAGAGGCTTTTGCCAAATAGAGATATCATTTCTCTCCACCAACTTTTTCCAACATAAACTCTTTGTAACATTTTGAATCTGCATTTGCTCTGCATTCAAATCATCCATTGTCCTCTCCCATCCCCTCCAATGTTTCTTCCAATTGATCGGTGGGCCCGAGAGGATCCAGTATCCACCCGGCCTCAAAACCCGATCAACTTCCATCAAGTACGCGCCATCTATTGCAGCAACCAACGAATGTAGTCAAACAACAATGCATGATCAAACATAATCTAACATAACCAAATGTGTTATAATCAAGAGCCTCGTACCATATTGGCCCCACGGGATGAGGCAACGAGAACAATGAGCCATGTCGAAGGCCCTTGATGGGTACGGGAGCCTCTTGGAGGCAATGACACCGATCAAAGCAGGGACTCCTCGTTCTAGAGCGAACTGCACTTGTGCTTCGTGTGTATCTCGTGGTGCAAACGACATCGTTATGATGTTTCGTGACAGAAGATAAGCTCCCCAACTTGCAACCTATAAAACCAGAAAGCCATACATTATTCCAAAGCTACATTCTTATGTGTATTTCCAAAGCTCCCTCTCGGTCTAAATTCTATTCCCTAACTACAACTACAATAATTTGATTGAAATATAATAAAATTTAACTTTTATACAGACACACACACAAACAAGATGTCAAACCAAACCATTCATTAGTAGAACTAAAATCAAAGTATATGTGAGACCTTTTTTGATAAATTACTAGGAAGTCAGATTCAAGAAACCTAAATTTCACATAAATATTTTGTCGAAATTTTCAAATTCTTTTTGTCTCGTTATCCTCATCTTGTATGTCATTATATAATATATATTGGTATATTGCACCATTTTTCTTTTATTAATTTTATTTTTTTAAGTAACTAATACTTAATTGTGACTTACTCTATCCTAATTTAAAATTAATAAACCCTATAATTGGAATTATAAAATAAATTTCAATTGAAAATTAACAAACTCTAACAAAAAAACATTTTAATAAAAAATAATTGACCCTAATTATATTAATTAAATTCTAATTAGAAATTATTTATAAACCATAATTGGTATTAATAAATCCAATTAAGATCAAATTAACCCTAATCCCTTAATTACTTTATGTCCCTCTTAATTACTCCCTGATTCTTTTTCCCCTTAAGTTACAACGTGCGCACACATGACTCGAACCCTTAACTTCAAAGTTAGAGGGAAAACGTCTTACTTACTGAGTACTAATTACTCCCTAATTGAATTAACACTACATAAAGTTGGTCGTACCAAAATTTTTGCCTTAATAGATGTAGTGTGTGATTCAAAATTTTAGTACAGTTAAAATTGAGAATATTATATTTGAGCATTGATATTTGGACAACAGTTGTCCGAATAGGGTGACATATTCGTAATTAAATGCTTTTTCAATTTTTTTCAATAATTAAATACTTAATGTTATGTCTATAACACCCTTTTCCATTTAATTGTATGCTAATTTTTAATATTAATTTAAATAAATTAATATCAGGCACAAATTTTTGAAAATTCAAAATATTAATTAAATTTAAAGATTAATATATAATTAGGTGGAAAAGGGTATTATAAATAAAATACTAATTATATTAATTATTAAAAAATTAAAAAATTATTTAATTATGAATATTACACCGACAACTGTTGTTCAAATATCTTATCATGTGACATGATGTATATACTAGGCTTCATGCACGGACTTCTTGTCTATATAAAGGTGTTTCATTTCTTAAGGCAAATCAATATTTCATAAATAAAGACAAAAGGTGGTTACATATTCCTCACAAACAAATCTACATTTGCCTTTTATCACAATTCACGCATTTTACCGCACACACGTGTCCATATCAACCGAAAATGGCAGATATTTCCACCTCATCCTTTGCTGCCTAATTTCTATTATCACCAAATCTCATCCCTAATCTCACACATAATTATCTGTAAAAGATATAATTATCCTTAAAATCCAAATATCTTTTACAGATCACTTCGAATTTATTATAAGCAAATCAAGCAATAAATTTCAAGTGAAAATTGACCTGAAAACTTTCCGTTATAACAGAATATATTTTCGGCAAAAAGATATATTTTCAAGTTTTCATCACGTAGCATACTTTTTTGCTATTAACTTACGAACTTTAAAAAAGTCCTCTAAAATAAGGAAAGATTATCGCAAGATTATTGAGTTAATTTAGTGTTAATACATAAGTAATTTGTAGAATTCTGATTTGTGTTTAAATACATTAATCCCATCTCACGAGAAATTAAAAAAAAAAAATTGATGTATAGTTCGTATATTAAGACACCAATTTTATAATTCACGAGAAAAATCAGAATTTGAAAATTGTTTGTGAATTTACCTCAAACTAATCCAAAATTATTTGATGTTATGTTAAAAATAAAATTATAATTAATTGAATTAATGTAACTAAAAATAAAAGGTTAATTAGTTAGAAAAAAATGAAGGTTAATTACCCCGCAGCCGGTATCAATGGCGGTGCGAATGGAGCCGTCTCTGAGATTGATCAACTTTCCGATATCGTCGATGTAGGCGTCGGCGCCGTTGGGGAACATGGTGCCGCCGCCGGGGAATTTGAACCGGTCGCCCTCGAACCGGATCCAGTTCTGGACCGCTTTCTCGACCGTCAGCTCCTTGTGCGGCACGTTGGCGTACCACGCGAGGTCGCGGCTGAGCGGCCACTTGAACGGATTCCGGTAGCCGTGCGGCGCCGGAATCCGGCACTTCAGCAGCTCGCTCTTCTCCGGGCAGTGGCGCTCGCGGTAGATCAGCCGGTCGCGGTCGAACTTCAGCGACCGCTCCTGGTCCTCGCACGGCGTGTACTCGCTGTATCTGACGTGGCATGGCGGGAACGCCTTGATCGCGGCGGCGGAGGTGGTGGCCACGCCGTCGTCGGCGCTGTGGTGGGTGGCGAAGTCGAGGCGCGGGGTGGCGGATGAGGAGGAATGTGGTTTTGCGGCGGGGGCGGCGGTGGTGTTTTGGGAGGTGGTGAAGCAGTTGATGGTGGTGCCGAGGGTAGGGGTGGCGGAGGAGGTGGCGGCGCCGCCGTGCTGCCAGGCGCCGAAGAGGTAGGAGAGGGAGCAGAGGATTGTTATGATGGCGAGAGGGTAGAGTTTTGATTTCTTGATGAAGGAGATGGCGGCGGCGGCGGTGGTGGCGTTGGGTGTTGGTTTAGAGAGAGGAGTGTAGTGTGGTGGGCTTGGACCCCCCATTGATATATCTTTCAATGCAAGAATCTCTCTCTCTCTCTCTCTCTCTCTCTCTCTCTCTCACTGTGAGGTGATGAGTTTATAGAAGTAGAATTCTTGGTGGGATGCTTGCTTGTTAATTAGAGCTTTGAGGAGTGTGGAGGGGGAGACAAGTTAAGAATCAAGTAGGACATGTGAGAAGTGAGAGTGTGTGTGTGTGTGAGAAAGAGAGAGAGAGAGAGAGATGAGACTTATTTGGGGATGATTTGTTTTGGTGAAACACACTTTTGATAACAAAAAAACATGGAATTCAAACCGATAAGAACAGAAGAATGTACAAATACGTTAAATAGTTGGCTCTAATTTGGATGTGACTATTCTCTTTTATGTGATTTGCAAGACTGTCCGCGGTGTCTGTCTTCATGGATGTCTCGAGGCACTCAATCTATGGAGACAGCCCAATGCAGTATCCACTATCTCGAGATTGTCAATGATATATTGACAAAATTAATAAACTAATTAGATGCAGACACCTCATAGAGACAGTTTCACTGCAGCTGACTGTCTCTATTTCCATCACACTCCATATAGACACCTCATAGAGTCATATAGACACCTCATAGAGATACTGCCACTGCGGATTAGAGACACTATTACTGTCTCTATACGTGAATGAAGATTGATTTAGTAAGAAATTAGAGGTTATGACATCAAAAAATTTTCAAATTTAAAAATGATATGTATCCTTAATAATCACAAAATATAGATATATAAGTAAAATATTGATTGATATAACTGGAGCGAATTTTTAATTTTATGTTATGGATTTTAAACATGTGGGGCTTTTTTTTTGGTAATATATTTATGTTATTGTGTAGCATTCACGATATCAAAGCAATATATAGCTGTCTGGTGGGATCTTTTATAATTTTCATACCATAAAACGTGTATTATATAATTTATATAATGAAATATTCAATTGAAATCTGAATGACAAATGAAATATTTCATAAATAATGGAAGTAGGTAGAGAGAGAGAGATAAATTTATGTTTGACAAGAAAATTTGAATGCACAAAGATAAAACAAAAAAAGAGAAACAAAAAGAAAATTATTATTCTCGCAATTTATGTTATAGATCAGTACAATTAACATGAACAAGTATGCATTCTAGATTTTGATAAGAATCATAAAGTCATATTTTTCATTTGCAATTAAACACAAAAAGAGAAATTGAGAAAAAAAAATTAATGTAACACGCAGTCAAACGCGTTTACATTAATTTTAGTGTGTATCTTTAATTGTTAAGTAACAACAGTCTTGATTCAAAAAATACAGATTATGTATTGATTGTAGTACCATATTAGTTTATGGTATGGATACATAATTTAAAAGTGACGTTGATAATAAATAAAATTGCAAAAAAAAAAATCTTTATTTAACTAATTAATCCTTTCTTCTTCAACAAAAAAAGGTGGATAAATATATCCCCATTTGCCCTATTACTTAATTGTGACGCCAGCTGCAGCACTTCTTTTTCTTTTTGGTTGATTCATTTTTGGAGCTGTTTTAAATATTACTATATCAATAAATGAATGTCACATAGTAATAGTAATAATATCAATAAGCATAAGAGAATGAAAACGCGGGCAAAATTCTTTGCTTTATCAGATTATTTTCTTTTGTAGTATGTCTTTGTCAGCATTTTAAACTCAAGAGATATAGTGGGCCCCACTGGGTCCCACTTTTTCTTTTCAGTTCTCAGAGATTTTCTTTAATTTTTTGCTCATTGATTAATGGTTTAATTGCCAAAAAAATTCCCCATTTTTTTCAAAATTCATGTTTTAATTAATTCCCACCTTTAAAATCTGCCTCTAAATTCCCAACCTTTTTAATTTTATCTGATTTTTCCTACGGTTATATTTTTCGGTGGCACTCATGCTGACATGTTCATTTAAGTTGCCGACGTGGCTTACGTGTGGCACTCGTAACAAAAGAACGTCGTTTAATGGTAAATAAAGACTTAGGTTAATTGCCAAATAATTCCTGACTTTTTTATAAATTCTGATTTTAATCCTCATCTTTTTAGTCTGGTTCCAAATTCTCCACCTTTTAATTTTTTTGATTATTCCCACGGCGATAATTTTCCTCAAATTAACGTTGAGCATTTTGTTGACTGCACTGACCCGTCCTCGAACCGGTAATTCATCCCAGAGAGACGCTTGACGGCACACTAATGGCGCTCAGAAAGAGAATGCACAAACTGAAATAATTTGTTGACTGTGAAAGAGGGTTCACCGCAAATACCAATTTGTCTCATTATTGCCGAGATGCCAAGCACAAGGAATGCTGAAAGAGAACGTCACTTCCCTCAACGTAAAGCCTCGACAAACTGTAAGGTTGAGGCCCTTACGGTGCCTTGCCTTAACTATTTGTAGCTCTTGTTGCTTCTTTAGAGAAGAGAGATGTAACTACTCCTATTCTTTACCCTTGGTGAGTGAGGGATACCAAAGGGATATCCCGAAACACTATTCTGCTCGATAAACTGCTTCATAAATGGAGAAAGGATCATACCAACCGATTCACAAACTCAACGAAAACCGTACTTCTACTTGGCAAGCCCCATGAAGGGCATTTAGCGATGAGCATTATTTTGAGGGTGTGGTGTCGTCATCTGACCAATCGGCTCGGACACCACACCGCTCGGGCCGACCCATTTTGTCTCGCCCTAAATGGAATGGCTCTCTTAGTTGCGCTACGCCCCGACCCGAGTCCCCACGTCCGATGCAATGACATTCGTTTCCGAATACATTGTCGACCTGGGCCTTACACGACATTCCGTTGCTGGATTGAAAGGTACTTGCTAATCGGATAGCGGACTTCGTCTTCAAAGCATTGATACCAAACAAAAGTCTTTTTAAAGGGCTTTCAGCGTGATAAATGGGTTACCTTGTTCTTCTTCCTCTTCCAAAGGGGTGTCACTTTACTGATACGCGGTGTTCAAAACAAATTCCATTTGCAATCGAAAATACTTCAACATTACAACACCAACAAACAAAAGTCCTAAAACCAAAATGCTCAGCGTTAATTTGAGGAAAATTATCGCCGTGGGAATAATAAGAAAAATTAAAAGGTGGAGAATTTGGAGGCAGACTAATTATTTGACAATTAACCTAAGTCTTTATTTACCATTAAACGACATCGTTTTGTTACGAGTGCCACACGTAAGCCACGTCAACAAATTAAATGACATGTCAGCATAAGTCCCACCGAAAATATGACCGTGGAAAAATAAAATTAAATTAAAAGGTTGAAAATTTAGAGACAGATTTCAAAGGTGAGGATTAAAACAAAAATTTTGAAAAAGGTGGGAAATTTTTTAACAATTATCCATTAATTAATCATCAATAAAATCTCAGTTGTGGATTTCAGGGAAGTCAAAAATATAAACAACTAGTATTTGTTTTTGCTCATTAATTAACAACACATACGATATAATTTAGGGAAGTCAAATATAAGTATCACCAATGTCAATAAAATTTTTGTATGTGATAATAAGATAATATCAAATTATACGTCGTGCCTCTACCGATAAAATGTCAAATATGGCTACAATAATTTCAAATTCTTCTCTCTAATTTTTAAAAAATATCTTCTTCTTTGTTGATTCAAAATTACAATCAGCCTGATTATCAATCTGATTATACATTCTTAACAAATAGAGAGAAAATTACTTCAATATTAAACCCTCAAAACAAGACTAGTCCGACTCAACGGGCTTACTCTATTTCGAAACACACCTCAAAATTTTAGGTCAGATAAAATTTCAAGTCGGTCTAGACTTGTCAACAATAAGTCAAACCATAGCCGCCTGGCCAACTATTTTTTACATATTGATTATATTTTGGACTTTGTTAGATCTCAAATTTTGCAGCTTCATAGGATTTCGGCACGACCCAGTTTTAGGTCATATGGAATTCCGGTCGGTATGCACTATGGATCGATATAGATGATGTTTTGAATCTGATTGGACGTCGAATTTTCCGGCTTAACGAAATTTCGGCCCTACCTGATCTTTCGCCACTCTCTTGCCCTCAACTTGCAGACAAATAGAAACACAAATTGTTATCACTCGAATACATACTGCATAAAAGATATTCTACGTCATTGTTTATAGTAAAGTAATTAACAACTATAGATTTCATGGTATTAAAAAAGGATATTTGCATGTCCATCATCGTTGTCGTAACGGAGACTCGAAAAATGTAGTTTCATATTAATAATTATATCATATGCATAAACGATTAGAGAATATCTTCGAAAGTGGAGAAGAGTTGAGTTACTGATCTCAATGAAGGATTTGTGCTTTTTGTCAATTTCTTTATTGAGAAACGGTATTTAATTGGAAATTTTGCGTTTTGTATTTTCTAAATGAAGACTGCTTATCCATGGAATTCAACCACATTAAATGTCATTTAATTCTGTGTTGAATTTTTCTAAAATGAAAGGATAAGTATGGTAATTATATAGTTTCCCAATTCACATACAATATCTATGGTGAAATTGAAAATTAATCTTACATGTGAAACAATTGCGTGTTACGTCTGTTTAAGTTGTCCTTTTTTTTTTTTTTTTTAATGTCATGTACACAAACCATATACATATGCATGAAATAAAAACTACAATAATGACAAACGGACAACTATTGTCAAGACAGCTACCGATTTTAGTCTTGAAAATCAATTCAACTAATACTCCGGTTAAAACCGGAGTATTATTTAAAACCGTTGGGTTTTTTCTTTAAAATCGGTCCAGCCAATTCCTTACATCCATCATTTTATTTTTTGTAAATAATTTTTTTAATTGATTATAAATTATATTTTAATCGATTTTAGCATAACCTTTCGTTCGAGCTTAATTAAGGGATACAATAGTAAAACAAGAAGAAAAAAAACGGCGGTTTTTAAATAATATTGGTTGGACCGATTTTCAAATTTAAAACCGATTAGTTGTCCGTTTATCATTACCCACTAAAAACTAATATACTAACCTGGTGTTTGATTTGTAGAATATAATAAATATGATTGTAAGAAGTATATTAGTGATTAATAATCTAATCAAATTTAAAATGTTAAATTATCACTTAATTGGTAGATAAAAATACGAGCCACTTTTTCATGACGAGCAAAGTTATTTAAACGAAATATTTCTTCCTATATATTCATTTTATATGTCTTCCTAAGCTCAACTACGCTTATTAAAAAAAAAAGAAAGTTTTACCAAATATGACCTCATCTAATATTATTAGTATATCTTAATAACACCGGGAGATCCATCCGGAAATTTAAAGTGAATTGAGAATACGGTAGCTATTTAGACACGGTAACATAAATTAAAAATGGTAATATAGGTTATAAAAATGTAAATATATTTTATTTGAGGCAGCATAAATTTTAAAAGGAAATGTGATTATTTCAATATTTATAGAATTACAGTCAAATTTCTTTTACTTTACGCGTGTGGGTGTGGCTGACCACAGTATGATAAAAATAGATTTATTGATAAGAATAATCATATTGTTTGTAATTAATGGAAGCTAATTAACTGAGGGTATGCTATACCAATAAAATCAAAACGACAAGTAAAATTAAAAAAAAAAAAAAAGAGGAAAACTTAAAATGTCTTATATAAAGAATGGGAGGGAGTATATGATTAAGTTTGATTATTTTATCAATCAAACCTTGTAATCAAGTAAATCAAAAACCACCATAAGAATGATAATTAAAAAAAAAAAAATAAGATAAGGTCAAACTTTGTGATGCTATATTCTATACTAAGCAATGAATATGTATTTCAATCCATTGTCATGGGGGAAATACTAATTTTTTCTACTAACACATGTAACATTAATTTTCAATTACAACATGAATTTTTATTTATATCATATTTGATTGTCCCGAGTAAAGACTAATGCGATTCTCTCTCTCTCTCTCTCTCTCTCTCTCTCTCTCTCTCTCTCCAGTCCAGATACCAAGGTGGCAAGGTTGACATAGCCATAATCGGTACAATAAAAGATGAAAAATTTGGGATGTTGCATAGTTTAATTAATTATAGTAATAGTTCTTGGATCATGGATTCATCATTCATGCTTACACATTCCGTTGAAGCAAAATACTATATTTACAGAATGCTGCCAGCCTGCCATCTACTAGTATTTTATTAATGGACCTATCGATTTTTTCAAATTGATCAAAATAATAATTTTTTCATTAACATGTGAACTTGTAATTAATCGAAAGTTGGTGTATTTAGCGGCTATTATTTCTTTAATTCATCTGGAATTTATAAGTGAGTTTGTATGTTATTTCATCAAAATTGATGATATTGGTGTTTCTTGTGATCAGATATCCTATACATTTTGGTGCCAATAAACTATTTGTATCCAACTTTGCACATTTCTTTTTTAAATTTCAATGTTCTTGTGTTAATAATTAGTTTTATTTTGAGAATAAAAAGTTAACGTTCATAAAAAATTATATGGGCGAAAAATTACTTGGTTTTCTTATTTAACCGTCCTAACAAATTAATCTAATATTCAATATAAAATATACAACACATAATAAACACTCTCAAGATATCTCATCATAAGTTACTCAATATGCCATATCAAAAAGTTGTTTTCTTTCTCTTGCTTCTCTTAATTTGTCAAAAATACCCTCCAAAATTATTCCTCTTTTCCAATTTTATTATACATTTTTTTAGTATTTATGTCAAACCTCAATTCATTAAGCTTACAAATAAAATACATATCTTTTGGGCTATAATCATGATCCACAATTCCACCATATGGGTTCGATTTATATGTGCTACAAGTTTCGTGCTTTTAAAAATAATATTGGGCTTGCAAATATAATCCAAATATCTTGGGCTCAATAACAAATGTCTAGGCTTAAGAAAATACTTTCATGCTGACTTTTCTAGTCAAGAAATTGACAATCAGATCATTTTGTTATTATTATTATTATAGGTGGGATCTCTATACCACAATGTGGAGAAGACCTTTTTTTTTTTGGACGGTAATTTTAACCATTTTTCAATTATAGGCCAAAATTTTGCGGCTTTCAATTTTAGCACAATATCTAAAATATTGATCAATTTTAGGACAATATCTAAAATATTGATCAATTTTAGGACAAAATTGAGCCCGATCAGGCTAAGTCGTACTTCACTCTCTCGTGAACTCAAATCTTTGGCCAGATTCCCACTTGGTTGCCAACTAGGCGGTCCATTCATCAATTGTATATATTATTATTACATAAAAATTAATTATTCACCCTACAAAATAAACCCGTCCAGAAAAAGAAAACAAAAACACACAACAACCACCCCAAAGTTGAAGAACCCTAGTCACAATCGATTGCAAATCAGAATTTTTACTACCCTTACTAAATGTAATTGACATAATCGACTCTTGGGGCGGCTGCGGTGTGGTTTTGTTTTCTTTTTCTAGATGAGTTTACTTTGTATGGTGAATAATTAATTTTTGTTTGTAATAATAATATATACAATTGATGAATGGACCGCCTAGTTGGCAACCAAGTGGGAATCGAGCCAAAGATTTGATTCACGAGAGGGTGAAATGCGACTTAGCCCGATCGGGCTCAATTTTGTCCTAAAATTGATCAATATTTTAGATATTGTACTAAAATTGATTAATATTTTAGCTATTGTCCTAAAATTGAAAGCCCGTAAAATTTTGGCCTATAATTGAAAAACAACAAAAGTTACCGTCCTAAAAAAACGTTCTTCTCCCACAATGTGGGTAGATATGATAATGGATTTTAGATCTGGTCCAGATTCGGTATTCCAGATTCATTTTTTAGGATATGGATATCAAAAATTTGGATCCGATAAATCTGGGTCGGATCAGAACAAAGTGTCGAAAAAATGGATTTGGATCTGGATTAAAATTTTTAGATCCAAATCTGCTCCAGATTCGTTCTAGGACCCGGTCTATAATATATGTATAAATTTATTTTTTTATTTGTATATAGTATATAATATATAATACATATATTCTCATTCTAAGATTAATTTTGAAGAATGAAGACTAGAAGTTGAAGTCTTATTTTGGATTATTGTAATGATGTATATTGTTTATTGACTTACTTTTGAACTTTTAAATTATTGTAGAAGTTTATATATAGTGCGTCATTCTTGATAGTTTGCATTAAAAAAAAAAGTAAAAATACTATGGACCTGGATCTAGACTCGAAATCCATAGATCTTATGGATCTGGATATGGAATTAATATTCTGGACCCAATAGATCCGGACCGGATTCGGACTAAACATTCAAAAATCGGATCTAGATCTGGACTAAACAAATTCGGTCCAAATTCGGCCCATTGTCATCCCTAAATGTGGGACCACTACTACACCACCACGCAGGGTGGGACAACTACTCTACCATAAGGTGGGAAATAACTACACCGCTTGCAAACGATATTGAATCCAAGGCCTCTCATTAAGGAGAGACTTGTGATATCTCAGCCAGCCAATTGAGTTAGGCCTTGTCGGCTCCAGTAATTAAATAGTTAGTAGTATATTCTTTGAAAATTAAAAAAAAAATGTTGTATTGAAGACTTGCGTAGCTACTTAATAACTTGCTTTAGAGAATATTTGATTTGAATGTAGTTGTGATTAATTTTCATTTATACACGAATATTCCTATTAATGGCTTCCCACATCACAAATTTTTGTATGTGATATATGCAATAACTCTTAGTCATTAATTCATTACAAAGAAATTATATAGGGAAACTAGATTTTTCGTATCGATTTGTTGAATTAAACTCCAACAAAATGGAAAGAGATGAATGCGATAAAGTTTTGAAAGGCTCAACACCAACTGAAATTGCTGAATATTTCAAGACTATTTTGCCTGATCTTGGAGATGATGCTGAAGATGTTCTAATACGTCAGGTATATATATTTGGGTGTAAATACACACTTTGATCGATTACATGAACTTCTATGTTTTTTGTTATCCCAAATTAAAATTGACACGGTGACACTTCAGCCATCAAAACGACGTCGTTTTGGTTTCAGAAAAAAAAAAAAATCTTATAAATCCACCTCATTTCACACAATCTCTCTCTCTCTCTCTCTCTCTCTCTCTCTCTCTCTCTCTCTCTCTCTCTCTCTCTCTCTCTCTCTCTCTCTCTCTCTCTCTCTCTCTCTCTCTCTGTTTTTTAAATCCACATCATTTTTCCTATTATGACAGGAAAGTGTGTATGAGTACATCCGAAGCTTGGATTATGGGCAATCGAGCACAAATAATAACATTAATTTTGTTGAATCTCAAGTGGCTGATGATGAAGCCTTAGCAAGAGCATTGAAGATGAGTGAGGAGAGCTTCAATGATCTCCACATTTCTCCTCCCACTTCCCGTGGTAATAATATTATGTTTTCACGAGTCGCACCAACAATCGCAACTTTTATTAAAACTCGTGACGCTCCAAAATAATTTGTTATTGAGAAACGGAGATATAGTACAATTTTACACATGCCCACATGAAAACAAAATTCCGATTGTCGGAAAAAATATTGGGCATGTTTATATACACCAAAATCAGAATGCGGTATTAGATTTGTACAATTTTTCTATTATAGAGTTGCATGTTCATATTCTATATATCTTTGTTACTATTCTATTTTGATTATAACTATGATATCATTACTTACTCTAATTTCCAAGGATACATATAATATTCATATCGTTGGCATGAGATAAAAATCATTTATATATATACATCATTTAAATTTAATACTTTTATGTACATCGCAAGTACCATTATGCTAGCTACATATGAATGTTTTCATTTTTTATGTGACAGATAATACAAGATCAAATGTGACGCGACCGGTACTCATCTATCATGCTCGTCCTAATTAATAAATTAATTACAAATTATTACATATTCGAAATATAAGCATTAATTTGCTAATATTTTGCAGGCAAGTGTATGTCTAGGCGTTAAACGTAATGAAATTGATCCGGACAGAATGACTTATGAGGTTCGTCTGTACTCGAGAAATTTTATTATACATATCAATAATTCTATTCGGACATACTATGTCTGGACATACGTACTTGAAATAGGAAAAAAATTGTCCGATTGCCTGCAAAATTTCTTTACTACTTAGACCCCCTTCCGAAATATCGATCTCATGCACACCCGCTTCCAAATTTTACTCTCATTCACACCCAATTCCTAAACTTGCGAATTTAAATTGGGATGAAATTAACTTTATAATTAAAATTCAAAAAGAGTATGTTTATTAATAACCAAACTATCGAAACTATGAAATTAAATTATTAGTTAAAAAATTCCGTCGAATCCCTATTTTTTCCATCGTATGTCTGGACATAGTATTTATTCATTACGATGGAATATTCCCATCGAATTATTGTTCGAATTTTATAATATAGATTCTTTTTGTTATCGATTGAAGCCCGAAAATAAAACTCATCTTATCGATCAATAATATTTGTAATTTATTGATTTTTAAAAATTTATATTCTTCCAGCAATTGCAATCACTAGGAGATGCTGTTGGACATGAGAGCAAAGGACTTTCTAAGGAAGTAATTTCAAAGTTACCAACTTCCAAGCACAAAGTTGGGTTATCAAAGAAAGAAGAAAATGAAAAGTATGATTTAATTAATTTATTCAACTCATAGTATTGTCAATTTATATTTAAGTTTTATTCAATTAGTAGCTTCTATTTAATTTAATTGTATGTTGAGTGCCATGCTTCTTTCTCTCGTCTTCTCTTTATTAAAACTTTTTTGTTGAAAGAGCGAGAAAAGAAAATTAAAAAATTAACTTTTAAATTGGAGAATATGTACTTTAGAATGTTAGATAGTATATATTTATTCTTTTAATTATTTCATTAACGACTACAATTTTTTTACAAGTGCCATTTCTTTTTAAAGGTGCGTAATATGTTGCGTTGAATTCAAGAAAGGGGACACCGTGACCAGTTTGCCTTGTGCACATAGCTATCACTCCGATTGTATCACCAAGTGGCTCCAAGTCAAGAAGGTGAGTATCGAGGTCATTTTGTCGTAGGGTTCATTCCCCACTGCTAGAATTGACAAAGTCATCGAGTCAGATTGTCTCGACCCGACCCAAAATCTATCACACTTGGTATTTTTAGAATCCAATCCTGCTCGAAATTAGGTCGTGCCTAATTTCGAATGTTCTTTAATTAAACAAAATGTGTAACATATAAATTTATTATATAGTGAAACTATATATTTGTCTCATATTGCAGGATTGCCCCGTGTGTCAAAAAGAGGTGCAATAATATAATATGGGAGGCTGCCAACATTTCTGCCATAACCAAATCAATATTTAATAAAATTAATTGGGACGACTCTTGCTTTACATATTTACTTATCGAACTATGTTTGGATGACTCTTCGATTTTTACTATAAATTAAACAGAGAAGCATTAATATATTATTACACAATTCATTGGTATAAAAATTAACCAATAATCTTGTTACGTGTTAAAATTGCATGGAAACATTTTATGGTAAGTTGTACTTGAACTATTGATTTGTTATATGTATATAGAATAGCAAAGGGCAAAACGTTTTGAATATTATTTACCTATATAGATATGCAAAATATGAGTTATGTATATATAGTGTTTGTTATCTATTGAGTTTATGTTTTAAGAAGGGATCTGGTTGAGATGACACGTTCAAATAAGACAATATCAATGAAATAGGACGGTGGGAGAATTATTAATTACTCCTTCCGTCCCATCGAATACGGGCTGTTTTTCATTTTGGGACGTCTCACTATACTTGACATGTTTTCTTTAAAAAAAACAATTAGTGTATATATGTGACCCACCATCCCATCTAAACCCTACTAATCTACTCCCACTACACACTATCCACCATTCCATCTATGCATTCACACTACACTAAACACTCTTTTTATACCCAATACCTTTTTTCTTAGTCTTCGTGCCCATATGAACTAGGCCGTATTCGGCGGGACGGAGGAAGTATAAGAATACAATTAACATGAACACATGTATATTCTAGATTTTGATTTAACAATCAGGAAAATGATGATTTGGGAGAGGGGAATAGCTATATTCTTTTCTCTTCGAACATGGGCATCAAAGAAATTTTTCGGAGCTCTAGCTAGTTTATATGTTACCTCATCGGCATCTCGCCTGGTATGTTTAACACTAAAATTCATGTTCGAGAGCAACTGACGACAATGAAAAACAATTATGCCCGATTCAAACTTGTCGACATCGTTCATGGTGGTAACAATTTATAGACATGTTTAGAATCCAGTCCGTAACATTGGCCTAAAACTACGAATAAAACCAGTTCCATTGTTAGTAATTAATACTCCATCCGTCCATAAAATGGTTGCCACATTGTGAACGACACGGATTTTAAGAAAATGGTAGATAGTAGTGAATTATAATGAGTATTGTTGTGAGTGGAGTAGCAAAATTGGCAACAATTTCGTGGACAAACTTAAGTAGCAAAAGAAAAAGAGAAGGACTCCTGTACAGACGTATGTACAGTGGAAATGGATCCTGCCCCGCCCACGTGTCCCCCCCCCCCCCCCCCTTTTTTTCTAATTTCTAGATTTTTTTTCCGACGGAGCTTTCGGCTCCGATTTTACAGCTCCGCTTTTGCTCCGATTACTAAAATAAGGATAATCGGCGGATAACAATTTGGATTTTTTTGGCTCGCTCCAGGGCCTTTGGCTCTCCTCACTCGAATCTTGACAAAAAAAAAAGCGACAAACAAAAAAAGAAGGATGAAAAAAACTGGAAAAAAAAAAACTCGGTCAAAGGACGTTGACCCGAGTCGGGTCGCGGGTATCTGTACCGTGCAGATTCTGCACAAAAGTTTTTGTCAAATTAAAAATGCAATTAAGACCAAAAATTAGAATTAGAGAAAAAATTAATATGACCCGGCAGTCACAATTAAGTGATATGGCAACTCAACGGGGAGATTTAATTAGCCATCTTTTCTCTTGAAAATTATTAAAGGATTAATTTCCGCTAAAGTAACGTATTTGAATTTTTTATTTTAAATTTTCAACGATACTTTTAAACAGTCCTACGAAATAATTACTCATACTACAATTAAACCGTGAAATTTCACACGTATTTGATCTTTTAATGCAATTTATTTAATGATAAAATAGATAAATATCACTTATATATTTAATGATAAAATAGATAAACCGTGAAATTTCACACGTATTTGACTTTAATGTCTACTAATAGTTTATGGAATTTGAAGAACTACTTTTTTCTCAAGCTGACGTTATTTTTCGTTTTAAATTCAATATAGAACTGTCCTAGTATTTTTATTAAATCAAAAAACAATTATGTTGCAAGGACAAATATAAAAATTAGTATAAGTTTTACATAGAGTAACAAAAAATATAGGGACTTTCCGTACGACAAGGCCCAATATATAGTATATTTTTGAGATTGCTAGGCTCAGTATGTATTAAAAGCACAAATTAAATTAATTTTCGTTAAAATTGAATTAAACCGAACAAATTGACCTATGTCCAAAATCGAAATTGAACTAAAGAAAAAAGTAGTATTCGGTTTATAGTTAATTTAAAAGCTTTAACTAAGAGAAAAACAGCCGTTAAAGGATCCCAATCGAATAATTCAACTTATACAAATATATTGCTGCTATTGTTCTACTGTGATTATTCCTGCCTAGATAATTAATTAAGTGATTCACATCGTTTCAATCTGAATTTTGATTTTGTTAATCTAGAATTGTATTTATTTGCTGCAATTTGTTTTAATTGATCGGAAGGTGCGGCGGCCTATTGGGGGGAAGCGGAGATAGCAGAGACGGCGGGGGTGGATAGAGGTGCGGCGAACACAAATTATAAAATTTTGTTTATATAGTTCAATATGATTCGGTTTATTTTGGCGAAAAGACTAAGAAAAATTGGTACTATAAGGTATAATAATAAAGGGTAATGATATTCGGCTACAGTATGGCCAGCCACATGCATAAACAAAAGAAAGTTGACTGTAAAAATGGAAATAATCACATTTCTCCCTTAGAATTTATGCTTCTTAATTAGGGTATATTTTCATTTTCAAAACCTATATTACCAATATCAATATCCAATAATAAATTACATTTTTAACTTAATTCTTTTCCATGAAAGAAAACAAAGTTCATATTGAACAAGACATGACCAAAAAAGGAAAACATGTCATATTGAACGGGAAGGAGAGGATTGAGTATCTACTCAACCATGTGCCTTTTCTATGCGAGTGACATGAAATTATGAAAATTATTGCGATCAATAAATACCAATAATTATCTAATTATTCGACATCTTATCATTAATTAACTTGATTATATCTGCTGATAATAGCTTACAATTGATTAATTATTGTAACATTGATTACCTTGATAAGGAAGTTGGCTGAGCTAATTAAATATACAGCCTTTGATTTGACGACCCCAGACCATGCTATTCACGTTCTTTATAATACAACCTAATATTCTTGACTTTGTTATTATTTTATTAAAATCCAATTTTAATAATTTCCTAGTGATTTGCGACATGATCAAGACGTGAAGTTTAAACAGATGGACTAAATAGGAAAGCGATCTGAGAAATGATTGGTCGGAGCTTTTAAATAATATTATATACTGATATTAATTAATTATTATAATTTGATGAGACCAGTGTATTCAAACAATATAGTAAAATTTTTGAAGAATTTTAGACGATAGAGAAAATATTCTTATCATGTATATATCATGCTAAATTAAACATGCAAAACTTAATATATGGTTTACTATCGAGAAGCCTAGTGAACTCATTCTTATTTTCAATTTATTTTTTACTTGAATATATATGGTTCTAGAGTTAGGAAAATGTTATAATATTTGGAGAGCTTATTTTGCCCAATGTTGCTCATGGATTATTTAGTTCATATATATTTAATTATATGTCACAATATTATGGTGTGTGATTCATTTGAACTAAATCTATTATTATATAAACGAAAACGACTTTTCGTAAAAAAAATTCTATGTGGCACCCCTCATATTCCTCAATTCCTATTTATCTAAATTCTCGAATTTTCTGAATTTAAAATCAATATTTATCATATTTATATTCTACATATTATATATATGATATGGAAACAAAATCTTAACAAGATCAAATTTTCAAAATCAATATCTATCATATTTTCATTTATTCTGGTAATTTGTGCAATATTAATTTGAATTCATATATTCAAATTCTAACGACTGTAACAATTTTTATCTATTTAGATTTATTAATATCTATTTATATATATTCACAATATATGTAGGTTTTTGTTGTTGTAGGTTGTATATAAAATTGACGTGATGTATTAAAATAGTATCCGCTAACCAATGTAAAATTGTTTTTCCTATTTTTGATATGAAGTTTTTTTTTAGATCAATCATCGTCGTCGTCGTCATCATCATCATCATCATCATCATCATCATCATCATATTGTTATTATTATTATTATTATTATTATTATTATTATAATTATATCTATCTATTTATATATATATTATTAATAGAAAGATATATAATGACTAAAGGGGTACGTACTCAATGTTTACAAAGAGAAGTGGGATAAACTTACAATCTAGAAGGTATATAATCATCTCTTGGGTTAAAACATGAAGGCAAATTATTGTGTGAAACCCGTCTCACTGTCTCACAGTGAGACGGGGCCAGCGACTGTTGGAATTCGTCACGTCCAAATCCCCGTCGGTGTTGGGACCCAACCGGCACTGTTTTTTTTTTTTTTTTCGATTCTCAGCTCATATGCACTGAAACGTATATTTATATGCATTACACCGTATAACAACTAAGTATATTGACATGCACTACATTTTATTTTTTATAAATATTCTTTTCCCCTATTTTTTTAGATGCACCACGTAGTGTATTCATATAGACAACCATGTTTACCGAGATGCACTACGTTATGTTTTCATATGCACATTCTTTGCCGCTTCTTCTTTGGTCAAGATTCGAGCGAAGGGAGCTGAAAAATCCAAATTGTGGCCCGATGATTATCCTTACATTAGCAATCGGAGCGAAGACGGAGCCTTCGGCTCTGCTGTAAAAAAGAAAAATAAAACCTTATTTAAACTATTAAGTGATTTCTTTATTTAATTTAATTAAAGGGAAATCGTTTTGGGCACTAACAATAAATGGTTTGTTTGTGGAAACAATAAATGGTTTGAAAAAAAAAAAAAAAAAAAACTTCGAATCATATAACCACCAGAACTCTTCAGTCATAAATTAAAATTAGCTTCTAATTACATTTCAGTATGACCGTTACTAATCCGCTGGCTACATTTCAGTACCAATCTCTCAACTTGTGACAACCCACTGAGCTGATGTGTCTATATACAAAGAGATTTCAAATTCTTTCAGAGACGGCGCTTTATGCAATCGGTGAACCGAGTTTACTATTTGTATATACTTGCACTTTTCCAGATCATATGGTCCTTATTCCCAAGGCTTCTGCATTCCAGGTTCAGCTTTGATAAGGTTAGAATTGAAATTGAGATAACGGGTGTGCTTCCACAAATTTGACCATCGGGAAGAAAGAACACTAGTGGATGTGGCCTCCCTCAAGGACATAAAGGACAGTATGAAAATGATAATATCATCTGGGAACCGACTTATCATATCAGCTCCATTCTCATCAGGCAACTCGGTTATCATATCAGCAGCTCCATTCTCATCAGGCAACTCAGTTATCATATCAACTCCATCCTCGAGCACACTATCAAGCAAAACAACGATCCAAGAAAATAGAAAAAAACAATCAAATAACAATATAGAAACGAAAGCAACACATAAAAGCTGCTTACTACATTCTTTTATGCTTACATCGATATCACAGGCAGTTGGTCAAAGGAGCAAAGGCAGATCCATTATCCTCGACATGCATTTATGGTTTTGAATCATTTGAATTTTGAGATGCGTGTTTTATATGCACATCTCGTTTTGCTTATATCTTAGTACTAATTATTGATCAATTGTATTTTTCTAGAGAAGTAAATAGTTTTGAGCAATTCTGCAAGAACTTTGCCTGCCAAAGCATACAATACTACTTCAAAGACAATCGTGTCTCTGCTTTAATATAGTGTCAGCGTTAAACATACACCATTATCATCGCCATCGTCATGTCATCAAAAAAATAATACTAGCATTGTTTTAATACTTATGTAGAACTACAAAGTACGAAACGTTCTAACTGGATTAATATCGGTGGATCATTTATCAATCATTCACTAAATGATAAATAACTACAATTGATGAGATACACAATTAAATACCGAAAACTCTAATATTTAAAAATAGTAACGAGAACAACCGGAAAAGTGAAAACAATACCAGATATAATTTGATCATTATTACCAAATCCAAAATCTTTGTACACAGAACCAATCCTGAATGCTAAATACAGCCTTGGGGTAAATGAAATCCGATACATAAATCGGTTAATAAAGGAAACAAAAAGTCTTTTACTGCAATGCTAAATAGAACTTTTAATTGCAGCAAAAACCGTCAATTATTTTGGATCTAATTCATTGTGGCTTGCATCAACTATATACAAGAAACAGCATAAACGTTCGAAATAAGAATCAACTATCAAGAGAAAAGACAGCAATAACTCTGAGATCTCGAGATTACCTTCCTGAGCAAAATTGAAACTCTTCCCATCCATCCATCACTGCTTCAATCAATTTCTATACAGAAATAGATCTGGCAAATTATAAACAAAGAAATTATTAAAAAAGCAGGATTGAATGATCTATGATCAAAATTTATCTTTCTATCTAAATCATTATAAAATCTTGTATAATTAACGGAGGGATAATATTGTACTTCCTCCCTTGATAGTGGACGGTTATTTCCCATGAATTATGTATAATCATCCGTTCTTTTTTCATATCAATTTAATTATGTAATGTCATTTCTCTCATCACCTCTCCACACCATGAAATGAAAATCACTTCAAAGTAAAATATTTGATCTAGAGTTACAGAAAAAAGAAAAAACAAACCTAAGAACACACAAAACAAATTTTAAAATGTCATAAACATAATGCATTATATCACATGCATTCTTTCATGCATACTAAAACGTATTACTAGTGCATTGGTGGTTATTTCAAAAATTATGATATGATTAATTGAAAGATTAATAATCTGCCATTATTGTATTACATTACATATTATTCTATTGAAGATGACACTACATAAATTACATTATTTTAATAGTGCATTACAAGTTGTGCAAAAATGTATTAACAATAAATACTAAATAATGCATAGAATAATATGCGCTGTTAACTTTGTACGTTCGAGTTACATGTATAATTAGAAGTGCATTATAATACTAAAATGAATGCATTAAAACAAACAATTATAACTTGTGCTCGTCACACAAATTATAGTGCAGTAATCTACGCTAAATGCATTACAATTACAAACCAACAAATACATTTACATTTTTTTAAAAAAATAAAAAAATACATATGTGTTTCATATTTGTTTTTAAAAAAAATATGTTTTTAACATTATGTACGTGTAGTGGGTTCAATAATCTTGGGAATCATGTTAACCAAACCCACGATTTTCATTTTTCCAATTCGGTTTTTTTTTTTTACTTTCTTGCCCTTTTACACTTCCAACATTGACGGTTTTTCATAGAAAAACAATAAAATATATTTATTAAGTTAATATATATGCCGTTAGATTAGATGTGTGATCAAAGGTTCATAACACTTCTTATTTCTTATGCTAAAAGAATTTTACATGTGAACTCAACCCTATATATATATATATATGTCAAGTTGAACATGATAGAGGAAGTATACACTAAGTAATTGGACCCAAAAGATTTCATTCTCGATATGTATATTACAAATAAAGTTAAGAAAACGTTTTAATTGTACATATTTGCCCAAAGATTAAATTAATTTTCGTTAAACTGAATTAAACCAAACAAACTCACCTATGTCCATAATCGAAAATTGAACTGAAGCCAACAATATTCGGTGTATAGTTAAACCCTCCTTTCGTCCCGTTCAATATGATTCAGTTTATTTTGGTGTGGAGACTAAGAAATATTGGTACTATTAGGTATATATAGGGATGGCAATCGGGTACGGCGTGTACGGATAGTGAATATCCATACTCATACCCACGAGCCAAACCCATACCCATACCCATACCCATCCATACCCGCGATGGGTATTTTTCTCTACCCATACCCACCGCCCGCGGGTATCCGCCACCCGTCAGATACCCGCGTACCCGCTACCCGTGGGTACCCGCCTACCCACCACCTATTGGATACCCACCACCCGCGAATCGGAATTTAATCAAATAAATTACAATTTAACACAAAATAAAAGATTAACCACCAAAGTTCAAATCCATAAAAATAATCTACAAAGTTCAAATCCATACCAATATCTGGTCCAAATATATATTATATACATTATATAATAATCGGGTAGTAGTCGGGTTTTTCGTGGATATTTCTCGGGTATTTTTAGCGGGTATTTTTAGCGGGTAAACGGGTATCGTGGGTATGGATAGTAACTATCCATACCCATACCCACGAACTAAATGGGTAGTATTTTCTAACCATGAAGCTATCCATGGATATCAAATGGCCCTCAAACCCGCACCTATTAGGGTCGGGTACCCGCGGGTATCGGGTACCCGCGGGTAAATTGCCATCCCTAGGTATATAAAGTGCTAATAAATTACATTTTTAACTAAAATCTTTTCATAAAAGAAAACAGACCATATTGAAAAAGTGGTCAAATGGGAGTTGACCCGGATCAAACCCGGGTCAAACGGGTCGGGTCGAGTCGGGGGCGGGTGTTGCACAGTGCAAATATTATACCCAAGTTTGTGTCTTGATTAATTATTGTAACATTGATTACCTTGATAAGGAGTTGGCTGAGCTAATTAAATATATAGCCTTTGATTTGACGACCCCAGGCCATGCTATTCACGCTCTTTAGAATACAAACTAATTTTATTGACTTTGCTAGTATTATTTTATTAAAATCCAATTTTAATAATTTCCTAGTGATTTGCGACATGATCAAGACGTGAAGTTTAAACAGATGGACTAAATAGGAAAGCGATCTGAGAAATGATTGGTCAGAGCTTTTAAATAATATTATATACTGATATTAATTAATTATTTAGCCTCGGTTTTTTATATTAGTTCCTTAGGTTATTGTTGTCGACCTTCAAAATCGTGAGGTTGATATTGTATAAACCATGTATGTTGAGATGGAAAATCAATTAAACTAGCTATTAATTTATTTAATTTCAGCTAAAATGTACGTAAATCGTGTGTAGTAAAACTTTTGAAGAATTTTAAAAGATAGAGAAAATATTCTTATCATGTTTATTTAAACACGCAACAAAAATTCAATATATGTTTTACTAGCGAGAATAGTGAACTCATTCTTATTTTCAATTTATTTTATACTCGAATATATATGGTTTTAGAGTTGGAAAATGTTATTTGGAGAACTTATTTTGCCCAATGTTGCGCGTGATTATTTGGTTCATGTATATATTTAATTATATGTCACAATATTGTGGTGTGTGATTCATTTGAACTAAATTCATCTTAAAAATATCATGGTGTGTGATTAAAAAGGGCCTCATTTTTCAGATGGAGAAAAAAATAGAATGCATGGGTTCCCATCTTTATTAGGAGACAAAATAATTAATTTTTGAATGCATATGCATATCACATGCATGGGCAACCACGTCGTCGCCATAGAATTATTTTTAATTGATTAATTCATCGGAAATGTCTGCATCGTATATCTTGCTGGAACTTGTATTACTATATGGTGTCAACAAAAAGAAAAGAAAAAAAATATTGGATGAAATTCATGTCATGTGTAATTAATATCATTTAAACATATATGTGCGAATTGACACTTAAGCTTGTAATACAATACGAAAAAAAAAAAACTCTAAATTAAATAGGGATGGCATGTCACATGTGATATATTTTTTTAAGGTCAAAATAGCAAGATATATATAATTACCGCAAGGGGTACTAAATGTTTATAAAGAGAACTAGAATAAAATTACAATCTAGCTAGAAGGTAAATAATCTCTCGGGTTAAACACTAATCTGATAATGGGAAACTAAAAGAATTAGGAAAGTGTGCCTATTTTCAAAAATTAATCCACACCTTCCACATTTTTTACAATATCTGAATCAATTTCAATAAGCTCTAAATTCTCCAAATATTGTATTGCCAAATTAAATTTAGTACATTTATTTTTCAACTTTCCTTGGCCATATTAATGATGAAATATCCGAAATATCACATGTGATGATACACACCATAAATCAGTGCGAGGCTCCTGGAATTTAAGACGTATATATATATATATATATATAGATATATGATGGTTTCAGTCACGAGTGAACTGGTGTATGGGTGGGAAAATACACCAGTAACGATTTTTCTTTTTGAAACTTACTTGCAATTCGAACTACTCAGTTCGTATTGTTCAACAACTAAGAAAGTCAGTCGCAGTTGTCACACAGTTAGGTGCACAGTTGACTTCTTTGACTGAGAGTCAACTGTGTAATCTTTACTGAGGTTTTGAAAGAGTTTTGCAATGCGGAATATGGTGGATATTAGACTCGTTACTTTACTGGAAAATCTCTTTTAACGCAAAGGTCAAGTTTGCGAACACTTAGTTCAATTTAATAAAAACTTGTTATGCAAAGTCAGACAGTTAGAACATAAACTGAAACTTAAATACTGGAAAATAAATGCGACACAATATTTTTACGTTGTTAAGAGATGAATTCCTACGTCCACGACTAGCCTTTTGGGCTAGCAATCCACTAGATAAGTTTGCGTGTACTTATCAAACGTTGAGGTTTGGTTTGCGGGCACCAAACAGCCTAGACAATTCGATTGCGGGTTCGAACTAAACCTTACAACACTTTTACGAGCAAGTGTAAAACCTATCTTAGATTGCGGGTTCTAAGGGACGTAGTTTCTTTGATTATTCAAAGGGATCTAAGAAAAAGGTGTTGGGGTTTTTCCAACTATGAAACCTTCAACACTTAGAAAAGTGGATGTTTCTTTCTAAGGCGTTAAGACTTAATCTATTATAGAGAATCTGCTTCGATATTGCAAGAATGAAAACTTCTAGACTCGAAACAGGCTTTGAGAAACTAGAAGGAAGCTAAGGAGGAGGCCTAAAAACTCTCTGCTACTTTGCTTCTGAACACTTGCTTTTTTCTTGCTCGAAGATGCTACTTGATGTTTGCTTCTTTGCATGTGGATTCAGTGGTCTTCTCGCAATGGTGAAGACCTCTATTTATAGAGAGGGAGATCAAAGAGTCGTTTGACCTCTGCTATAAAGCATGACACTTCACATACTCCTTTACAAACTTTCCCGAAATGATAATTGCGAGCCTTGTTTTATGCATGTCTGTGATGTCAGTCCATTTAAGGAATTTTTCAGGTTGTCTTGTACTTCTGAACAAATTTGAATTTGAATTCAAGCTCTTCTTTTTCCTTCGTGTTCCAAGTCTCCTTTCTTCGACTCCTAGACGTCTGACTTCAACAGATGCATGAACTGCATAGTTTAGTTCCAAAGTCAACTGAGTTATGGTCCGACTGACCAACTCGAACTTGAACTGCCAAGTCAGACTGATTACTCATCTACTCAGTTGGGATCAATTAGGTTTTGGTAGAAATCAAAATCTTTTAGTAATTTTCCCAATAATATATATAATAATTGCATTTAATTATTGTGTGACAACCTTAGCCAAATTGGCAAGGGAAGATTTTCTTCAACTACCCCAAGGATTTGGTTCCTTTATACTACTTCAACGCCACAATCCTTCATTCTTGGGGTATATTATAAAAGCTACAAGTTGTCTTATCTATATATTACTAGTACGTATACATGCGCGTATATATAAGAGCTAGCTACGTATATATAAATACAAAATAAATATAAACAAGTATACATACACAGAATATATAAACAAATATAAAGAATCTTGGAAAAGTTTCTTGTCCACACCACTCTATACAAGAGGCCTTAATGCCTTATATTCCAAACCCACCAATATTGGCTATCATACTCTCTCTCTCTCTCTCTCTCTCTCTCTCTCTCTCTCTCTCTCTTCAAAGCTAGCCAGTTTCCTCTCTGTGCAAGAAATCTATCTATATTCCTGCCAGAGCCTCTTATAACATTCCCATCATAATTTGACAAAAAAAAAAAGTTGTTTGGTGATATATGTTTATGGATTATGGGGGCTGGTTTTTCCGGCGTAGCGGCGGAGAAGAATTCCGGCCTTGCAGAGCTGCCGGAGAGCTGCGTTGCTTGGATTCTTTCACGTTTGGAGCCATCGGAGATCTGCAGAGTGGCGCGTGTCAACACTACTTTCCATAGAGCTTCTTTATCAGATAGCATTTGGGAATCAAAATTACCAGAAAATCACCAGATTCTTGTGAAGAAGCTGTTTGCCGATGCAGCTTTGACCAAGAAGGAAATTTATGCTAGGTTATCCACTCCTCTCCACTTTGCCTCCCACACTAAGGTACAACAACTACTCCGAGAGAGAGAGAGAGAGAGAGAGAGAGAGAGAGAGAGAGAGGGAGAGAGAGAGATCATGTTTCACGTGATTTGTCAAGTATGGGTTATACTCGGTGAATAATTCTAAAAGTAATTAGGTAAATTAATTAAGAATGGGCCCATGAATAATTGTTCATAATTATATGATTATGAAATTATTTGTATTTTAAAATTTATATGATTATTAATTTCGGAGCCCGTCTTTATAGGAAACAAGAACAAATTAATCTGGATCATTGATTTTTTGATCTATCATCTATTATCCAAATTTAGCGGTACATTAAGTTAAGTAATTTATGCATTTAAGTTTACTACAATTTATGCATCATCCAACATTATAAAAAGGCATTGTTGTCTCCTTCCTATATAAGGAATTGTGTTCCTACCTGATTTTATCCCTATATCTAAACTTATTTATTTGAAACGATATTTATTTAGTAGTATTATTTATTTATTTATTATTGCAGGAAGTTTGGTTGGACGAAAAGAGAGGAGGAATGAGTGCTGCAATTTCATGGAAAGGATTGAAAATTACAGGCATAGATGATCGCAGATATTGGAGCCACATCTCAACTCATGAATCAAGGTTAATGAATGTATATATATGCAGTCATTAATTATCAATATTACAACTTTTTTAATATGTCTAGAAATATATTAATTTAAGGAAACAAAATTAATATCACTCATCAATCATTGCATTTCCATCAATATATATAGATAATTAACTGAAACTTAAGATCAATTACAATTTAACCAGCATGTATACATTTCTTCAAAATTCTGCTTTAATATTCTTAATTTATGATCTATCTGTCAGGTAAAAAAAAAAAAAATGTAAACTGTTGTTATGGTTGCTTACTTGGATCGATAGTCAAAATTCTTACAAAAATTATGTCGGATTTTTCGCTATCTTTGACATTCTTTTTTAAATTTAGCTATTTATATTAATCTAAGTGAAGTTGAGTTAATTAAAATAATCAGTCGAAATGTCTGTCTTGCCTCAAAAAATTGAATACCATCAGTTGAAAATTATCTAAGTTATGCATTAATTACTTGTTAATATGTCGTCTAACGAGATATCCTCGTTTTAATAAAGAAAAAAAATTCCAAATTAATTGATTACAGAAATTAATTTAATTTACCAAATTTCAAACCAATTAATTAGGTTTTTTTATTAACAAAAAAAAATATCACGAGGGTTGGATATTTATAGCAGCAAAATATCTAAAGACAAAATTAAATTCATCTTTTAACGTTATTATAATGATTAACCTAAAATCCAATTTTCACAGATTTCACACAGTTGCTTATCTCCAGCAAACATGGTGGCTAGAAATAGAAGGCAGCTTCGAATTCGACTTTCCGGTCGGCACGTATGGCCTCTACTTCCGGCTACAGCTCGGCCGGCCTTCCACCGGCCGAGGAAACGTAGAAAAAATACATGGTTGGGATGTAAAGCCAGTCACATTTCAATTAGAATCATCAAATTCTGGCCATTCAAAATCTGAGCATTTCTTGAAGCAACAAGGCAAATGGGAATACCATCATGTTGGAGATTTTGAGGTTCAGAATTCTAACATTCCTACGTGGCTCAAGTTCTCTATGACTCAGATCGACTGTACACACACTAAAGGTGGACTGTGTGTGGATTCAGTGTTTGTATTTCCCACAAATCATGAGCTGCAAAGGTTTTAGTTATTTATTGAAGGGTTTGTTTTAGATTAACCTAATTTGTATGTTATGTGAATTTTGTGATATGTGACTTTTTTTTACTAATATTAGTTACTAAATAATTTATTAGAAATTGAAGTTAATATTGTCGAGAGCTATGATGCACGAATTCTCTAAAAATTAGCACCTTGCAGTATTGGATACCCGTAGGGTGCAGGTGCATGTGCGATTCGCGTGGGATTCGCCACGTGGCCAATCTTGAAGAAAAAAAAAAATCGGATACACGAATCCGGTGCGTGAAAAACAAGAATCCGATACATGTAGGGTGCATATTGTTTATTTTCTTGAAAATTTGATATTTTGGGGGCATTTTTGCAAAATTTTATCAATTTCTTACTATGTATTTAATTAGATTACTTTATTGAAAATAATTGAATTTTAAGTAATGACATATTATTTATATATTTTAAAATTCATATATAAAAAATATTATAAAATATTAATAAATAGATGTATCCTTCTCGAATCGCACCCTATAATTTTAAAAAAGTTTATATCCCTATATCAGTATCGTATCGCCCTCGCATCCGCACCCCGCACCTATACAACATAGATCGAGAGCTTTTTAATTAACTTGTATACATGCATTTATTCAAAAAAAAAAAAACAACAACAACAACAACAAAAACAACTAACTTGCATACATGTGTTTTGACTAAATTATGGGTCCGACTTTTGATAATTTCGTCACTGACTTTTGTAGTGTCGTTTATTTGAATTACGGTATATAAAATTATCTACTTTATAATAATGTGTTGTTTATTTAATTTATCTTATTTAATAATTAGCGTGTATTTGATGCCCACTATATCCCTTTAAAATTAATTAAATGTTACGTTCCTTCTATATTTTGTAACCTTTTCAAATTCCAATAGAATTATAGGAATATATGTGGAAAAATTCAAATAAGTTTGCGTAGATTAATAAGTTGGTGTCAAGTTTTGGGGCGTGTGTTTGTAAGCTGTGTGTTAATGTATAGTTGAAATATATCAAATTACTATTCCTTCAGTCCCGAAATAATTGGCTCATTTCATTTGGGTACGGGGTATTAAAATGAAGGGTAAAAATTAGTTAAATTGGTATGGCCCACAACTTTTGAAAGATTAATTATTTCTTTATATGGAAACAAGCCACTTGTTATGGGACATCCTATGAAAAACGAGTCACTTGTTCCGGGACGGTGGGAATATTATATATGCATTTAATATGGGCCAATTTTTTCATAAGAAAACACTTTATAATTTTTTGCTATAAACATATGGTTATCAAGAATATTTATACATTTATTTAATTTATCATGAATCGGCTAGCCAAAAAACCGAAGGGTTAGGGTTAGGATAAACAATTTGTAGCCCGAGAAAAAAATGAGCCCGATTAACCCGAACCGAGAATAGTCCGAGACCGATAAGATTGGTCCCAAAATCAAACAGGTTAACTGATTGACATCCCTAATTTTACGGGCTATAGAGTATTCAAATCACTTAAGTATTTCCTGCTAAAGAAAATCACTAAAGAATTATCAATTTTTAATTTTTGTACAGTCCTTCCTTTTGAATTTAACGTCATTTTTTATTTTTTTTTATCCATCAAATAATAGATATATATATATATAATAATAATAATAATAATAATATAATAATAATAATAATAATAGAATATATGCTGAGGAGTTAAGACATGATCAAGTAGATATCAAATTAGATATAAAAACAATTTATACCACAATTGGAAGTCCATCGATAATATAATATATATTTTTTATTTATGCTAACTCCATATTTAATAAATTAGCATGGACAGCTTTAGATTGGTTAAACTAAAATATTCAATAAAAATAAAACTAATTAAATTGATTATACAAAATAATTATGAGATGAGAAAATACACATTTATATTGAGTATTTATATAGGTACGTCAATAATAGAATCTTATTAAAAAATGAGGTGAGATAATAAAATTTATTAGTCCATATATAATTGAATACCAATTTTCGTAGGCGTTTATCTTTCTTTTACCTACGTTTGTATGTGTGATTGTTCATATCCTTTGGATATATCTAATTTATTAAAATATTACTTAATTAGTTCTTGATACCAAAAAGGATTTGTATGTAATTGTATTCGTTTCACACTTTCATGTTATTGATGAAAAAATATTAAAATCCTATGACTTCGGAAAATTTGAGAATTTAGATAAATGAAAATAAATAAATTTAAGGGGTGCCATATAGAATTTATGCAGATAGAGTATTTTCGTTTATATAATATATATAATATATAGATGTAGATAGATAGATAGATTCTTACTATAATCATTTTGTATCCATAAAATCTATAATAGTTAATATTTCTAAAGCTTCTATAATTAAATATGGAATTAAAAATCTCTCCAAAACTTTGAGATTTTTAGCGTAAACTATCAAATCGAATTTCATACAATATGAGATTTTTTTAGAGTTCATTTAATTTTAAAGAAATTTTCATATAATATATATATACAATAAATTCTAGAATTTTAATTTTGTTCATAATCCATATATATTTTGATGAGTATAAATCCATATTAAATTGCTACAGAACTTGCAGCTAGCTATCAAATGCATATTCATTAGCCAGCCAGAAAGATAATAAAAAGCTAAACTACTATGATAAACTGAAAAGAAAAGAAAAAAAAAAAAAAAAAAACTTAATCTCGACTAGGTATTCCTCTTCTCCCCAGCAATGCAATTGGTAGGAGAAACCAAACTGTCTATGCATGCAATAACTTCATTTGGCATGTATTCATCATTGTGTAAGTGGGTGTTTGGGTGAGCTTAAAAGCTCATTAAAATAACTTATAAGCTCTTAAATTCTTAGTAATAAATAACTTATAAGCTGATTTAAGGAGTTTAAAAGCTTAGCCAAACACCCTTTAAGTCTTAAGAAACTTAATCTCTCTCTCTCTCTAAAGCAATACTTGGCCACCCTGAATAATAACTTGACGTCCCTTTTAATTGTATCATCACACCTAGGACGAAATCCGAAAGGACTCAAAATAGATTTATTAAATGATTTCTCAATTATTGATTTATAGATTTGTTAGAATTAGAATTAGAATTAGAATTGATTTATAGATTTATTAGAATTAGAATTGTATTGATTGATTTATAGATTTATTAGAATTAGAATTGTATTTATTGATTTATCGATTTATTGATTGATTTATTAGAATTAGAATTGTATTGATTGATTTATAGATTTATTGTATTGATTTATAGATTTATTAGAATTAGAATTGTATTTATTAGATTGATTTATAGATTTATTAGAATTAGAATTGTATTTATTAGATTGATTTCATAAGTGACAACAGGACAAACCAAAACAAAATACTTTTTCTTACTAGGTGCGATTCGCTGAACATAGATCCAATTTTTCCATTTTTTTTATTCCTTGGTAGTTTGTTTTCCTGTTCCCGGTGGTATCAAAACGCCACTATGTCAGGATATCTTATTTGTCTCGCCAGGAAAATGGATATTTCCATAAAATATTTTAAGTTCAATTCTTTTTTTTGTGTGCTTACATCTGATTAACCCATACTTTAAAGGTCCACCACAATTTATGGTCTAGTCTTTGTGGCAAGTTGTATAAATGGCACAACCTTTAAATTGTATAGAAAAAAAAACATGATACAAGTTACATTATTGGCAATCGGTCTTGCCATAATTTCAAACACAGTTTTTTAACTTTATCTTAAAGGTATTATTGTAAATTATGTAGATTCCGTCATTCAAATATCTTAACCGATTATTTCGAACTTCTTTCATGAACAGTTGCTGTGAAAACCTTCCCAATCGATGTACCCTCGTGAATTAATTAGTTGTGACAACAACCGTAAATTTGTTGGTGGAGGTTTGTAAGGTTAGACGGAGATATACAAAATTAATAGGGTTAACTGTAAATCAAGGCACAACCTTTTTATGCATTTGTAATATAAATAGCACCATTTTTTCCATTGGCATTATCTCATGATCTACAATTAATGAAGACATCAAGCACGTTTAGATTGATTGGGCACTTGCAACCTCTTAACACAAAAAATGTAACAACCCTAGGTAGCGACTGATGGGGGTGTCGATCGTGGAATCTCCGACGCTCAAGTTAGTTTGTTGAAATTGTAAATAGAAATTAAGTAAAAATTGATAATAGAAATAGTAGATGAGAAGTGACAGATTTGGGGTGTTTGGAGGATGGAAACGGTGACACCGAGTTGTAGTAATGGAAGGTTGGTGGCGAAGATTACTCAGGTTGTCTATATCCGGCCTGTGAGAGCAAGAAGATAAGGCAGTTGAGATAGAGAGAATTCGTGAGATAATGAGAGTATGAGCGATTTGCAAGTTGTTTGGTTGCAAGCTGTATAATTGATTGTATGGTGGGTGCAAGCCCTATAACAGTTTGTATAGTGTATAAATGTAAGCCATACCGTATGACATGTAATAATTAGGTATATCGTAATGCAGATGCAAGCTGTTCGAAAGCCGGATGTAAGTGAAAAAAGAGGGAATGTATAGTTAAGAATGAATGTGGAGGTTGGGCTATTTTCATAGAAGATGAGCCGTTAGGGTTTAACAAGCTGACCTTATCTATCCCATGCCCTATACGCCCAAGTCATATCTATTTAGATGGAACCGTGTGATAAGATCTTTGATCATGCTAACTAAACGAATTTGCCTGATACACCTTTCAAGATTGATGGTTGTATTCTTTAACTATGTCAACTTGGTTAATTGGCTTGGTGCGCCTTTTAGGATTGCTGGTTTGGTAATTTGATCATGTCAGCTTGGGGCTAGCTTGATGGTCCAGACTGAGTGTGAAGTATTTAAATTGGCCGTTAGTACATGTTGGACTTGAAATGAAATATCCAGCTTGGGTTAATCCAGGTTAGTTTTGAATATGAAATATTCAACTTGGATCAGTCCAAATTGATCTATAGCTTATCAGGTTGGACGGGCGACTCTGCCTAACTGATTAGGCTAGCTTGGAATGTTTATTGGGCTTAGACTGAGCAAACGGAATACAACTATGCAAGAGTGGAAATATATACAAACGGATGGAGACGAGATTAAAAGTGGGGGATATATATATAATCGAGGTGGGATTGACGTTTTAGTTTTTTGAATGCAGCAGAAAGATAAAGGAGGGCTACACTCTTAAAATAAATAAATAAATAAATAAAATGATGTATAAAAAAACGAAATTTTAGATGGTGTTGGTCAATAATAGAATCTTATGTTCTAATCAACATGCATTTACGTGTTGCTAATATATACTCCATTCGTTCCATGAGGCTTGACCTGTTTCTTTTGGACACGAGGTTTAAGGAGGAAAATAATTAAGAGTAGAAGGTATGTTTAGTGGAGTTTTCAAAGTAAAATAAAATGAGTAGAGAGAGATTGAATTGTGAAATAAAGTGGAATAAAGAGGGGGAATAGTGCATGACACAGAAAATGAGGTGAAAAAGTAGAATGAAAGGTTTACAGTGTATTGCTTGACAAATTAATTGGACTATAATCATTTCCTAACTATTTCTAAAAAAGAAAACATGACAAAAATAACGCGACAATCCAAAAAGAAATTCTCCCTCCGTCCAATTTATATGTACCCATTTGGGAGGTGAAGTTTTAAGAAAGCTAATAAAGTGGTAGTTGGTGGAATAAAGGTGTATTTGAGGGGTAGTTAGTGATGGGCCCATAGTGAAAAAAGGTAGTGATAAAGTGGTAGTTAATGGAATAAAATATGTTAGTGGTGGGTCCATAGTGAAAAAAAGGTAGAAAATAAGGTGAAGTAATGAGGGTAGATGGGTAAAAATGTTAAAGTTGGTACATATAAATTGGACAAAAAAATTGTGATAAGTGGATACATATAAATTGGATAGAGGGAGACAGGGAGTACATGTCATTAATAACAGGACAAATGGAGTAGTTTGTAAAGAATATATTACTAATTTAATCAGCATTCCATATGACGCACTATATAGAAGAGTCCAATAATATTTTTCTTTTCCTTTTTCTTTTGTTCCATTTATAATATCTAATTTTTAAAAATAAAAATATTTAACTCTTCAAAAATGATGGAGCTTACTATTTTTAATTATTTTACTCTTATTCTTAATAATCATGTCAATAAAGTAATAAATATTATCAATGAGCTAGATGGGGAGAGTAATATAATACTAGTACATTTTTTTCGCAATACGAGAAAACTAAAAAATTATGTAATGCATGGTTAGAATCGTGTCGATATTGTACTAAATTTCTTTGTGTTTTAATGGACTAATTTAAGATGATTCTAGTTTTTAGTTTAAAATCTTATTGAATAAAATAAAGATAATTCTAAACATAATCTCCATTCTACTCTTTATAGCCTTTTTATTTTAATAAGTAATTAAAAATATGTTAATTTTACTATATTGCCCTTAATTGGCATCAAATTTTAAATCACAATTTAGCCAAATACATCGTTTAGCCCCCGACTCTTTTAACACAAACGAAGATGCCTTTCGTCGGCGAAGTCAAATGCCTGCTGAAGGAGAATTGATGAAGGGTTCCTCATTGTGCGGATAAATTTATAGAGACATGGTTTGTGCCATCTATGAACGATCGGCCTTTGGATCCATATATCCCAAGGTAGTACGCACATATGTATTTATGACGATGCGGAGAGTGGGAGTGACTCCCCACTTGAAGAACCGGGGGTAACACGGTAGGTGAGCTATGTCGCGCAAAGTTAAAAATGTTTTTGCATATGCATGAGATGAATGTTGTCTTTTTAAAGTTATTGCCCGTGTTTATGTAATGAGCATGCCTTATCTTTCAAATGTCTTTACAAAATATTTTTTTCGATAAGGGGCACGAACCCAAAATGTTTCTTTTCAAACCAGGTTGAGTGACAAACGATATGGAGGTGTGTTGGCATCGAAGATGTTTTGGATGATGATTACTCGAATCACCATCTCCCTTTCTTAATGAATGTATGACTGTATATTAAGTCATAAGTACAAGCTCAACGTTTCTTTATGCTTCGACTAAGCCTATCGCTGTTAATCTTAATCAATGCTTCTGCAGTGCGAGGCATGATGACCAAGCTAGGTTAATGATGTAAGTTAACGAAACCTCCTCGATCTTCCCCAAAGCCTATGTACACAAGGCAAATTCTCTAGTGAGACAGGTCTCACATTGTGAGACCGGGTTGACTTGGTCTGGATCCGGGTTGACCCGGTCAACCGTTGAATTTTTTTTTTTTTTGAATTTTTTTTCGATTTTTTTTGGCAATAAGTCCATATGCACATCACCATATATTCATATGCACTGCACTTTATGTTCATATGCACAATCTTTTTTCACTTGTTTTATTTTAATCATGTCATATGCACTTCAAAGTGTATCCACATGCACAAGCATGTTGACCGATATGCACCATATTGTATTTCTATATGCACAACTAATTTTTTATTTTTGTTTTTTAAATTTCCAAATTTATTTTGCACTCGTTTTTTTTTTTGTTTGTTTGCCTCTTAGTTGTTTTGTTTGCCGCTTCTTCTTTGGTCAAGATTCGAGCGAGGGGAGCGAAGGCCTCGGAGCGAGCCAAAAAAGTCCAAATTGTTACCCGACGATTATATTTATATTAGTAATCGGAGCGAAGGCGGAGCCGTAAAATTGGAGCCAAAGGCAGAGCCGTAAAATCGGAGCCGAAGGCTCCATCGGAAAAAAAAAACTGTAAATAAAAAAAATGAAAAAAAAAACTAGAAAAGGTTGGTGCATATAGATACTCTTCGGTGTGCATATGAACATTAAGTGGTGTGCATATGAATATATGGTGGTGTGCATATGGACATATTGCAAAAAGAAAAAAAAATCGGAAAAAAAGCGCATGCACAACACGCGCCACGCGTGAAGCGCGCACGTGCAGAGCACGCGCCACACGTGCGTCTCACATAGTGAGACGCATCTCACCAGAGACTGACTAAAAAAAAGTCCCTCTCCCACCTATGTCTACTATACTCCTACCTGTGCTTCACCACCTTCTTCAGAAAATTAACATATCAGCAGAGACTGAATCTTCTCGTCAGATTCGTAAGATCCACACCCGTAGTGACACTGCTCTTGGCTTATGATCGATACTTCTGTGATGTCTTACCTCAGATCTTGATTGTCGCTTTTATCTATGTTGGAATTCTCCATCTGATTTGAGAATCGAGCTGAAAAAATGAAGCATGCATGGTATTGATGTTGATTATCGAAGAAAAGATAAACTTCATTGATAAGGAAATTGTGCTTTTACATTCAAGCAAAGAAAATCAATGTAACAGTAGTCTTAGCTGCTATATATAGTTGCAACTTCAGTACAAAGAAATACAAAGATGGAATGCGTGCTAATCACGCTGGTAAGTCATCCACGTGACAATAAAAGTCATCATTGGATATAGCGGATCGAGCTTTGCTTCAACATCCACGATTGAGAGTTATATATGAGGTGGCAATATCCTCCAACTCTTCCAGCTCATGCACACGTACTGCTTCTTCATTCCTATACCCCCCCTCAAGATGAGCATGGATATCTGCCATGCCGATCTTGGACAATAGCATCCGAAATCGAGGACCATCCAATGCCTTAGTAAACAAATCTCCCAACTTCAATGTCGTAGAAATATGCAAAGGAGTCAAGAAACCAACCTTAAACTGATCTCTGACAACATGACAGTCAATCTCCAAGTGCTTTGTTCTTTCATGAAACACTTGGTTCTTTGTTATGTGAATTGCTGCTTGATTATCGCAGTACAAAGGAATAGGGACAGTAAGAGGTAATTGGAAATCTTTGATGAGATAAGAGAGCCAAACCAATTCTCTTATTGTTGATCCAAGTGCTCTGTACTTAGCTTTAACTGAAGAAGTAGAAACGGTGGTCTGTTTTTTGCAACGCCATGAGATCAATAATCCTCCCAAAAAAATACAGTATCGAGTCAAGGACCTCCTAGAAGTGGAACAAGCAACCTAATCTGCATCTCCATATGCTTTTAGATCAAATGAGGAACGAGCTTAATAGAAAAGACATAGTGATGGACACCCCTTTAGATATTTAATCACATGCAGAGCACCCTCCCAATGATGTGTACAAAGTTTAGATACATATTGACTTAACTGTTGAACAACGTATGATAAATCTGGACGAGTTAGATTGAGGTATAAAATTTTGCCAACACTTTTGATGAGCTCAAGTATGTATTTGCGCTGATTCAAAAAAGTTCCAACAGTACCTCAAACCAACTCCATTCCCAGAAAAAAACTTGACTTCACCAAGATCTTTGATGGTGAATGCCATATCTAAAAACTTCTTGAGCTTATCAATAAGATCTGCAGAGGGACTAGTGATTAAAACATCGTACACATAGACTAAAACGCAGATGAAATCCTCACCTGAGCCTTTAACAAACAAGCAATGGTCACTCGAAGTTTGTGTAAAACCATACTTGGAAAGCTTCTTGCAGAATTCCACATTCCATCCTCTAGAAGCTTGCTTTAAACCATACAAACTTTTAACAAGTTTGGAAACATGTCCAGATTTAGCTTTGTGTATCCTCGAGGTGGCTTCATGTATATATTATCATGCAAGAAATCGTGGAGAAATGCATTGTTCACATCAATTTGGTGCAAATGCCAACCTAAACTAGTAGCAACTGAAATAAGAAATCGTACAGTAACTAGCTTGGCTACTGGAGAAAATACCTCTTGATAGTCAATATCATACTGTTGAGTGTATCCCTTTGCTACTAACCTAGCTTTAAGCCTCTCCACACTGCCATCAGCTCGAAGCTTTACCTTATGCACCCATTTTGATCCAATAACTTTCTTTTCTTCTGGTAGAGTGGTGAGTTCCCAAGTGTGATTATTTTCAATAGCCTCAAGCTCTTGATTCATAGCCTGAACCCATGCAACTGATCTACTTGCTTCAGCAAATGATGTAGGCTCACGAACAAAATCAGCATTCACCAAGAAAGTTCTATATGTAGCTGTAAAAACATGAGATTGAACAAATGGGAAATGTAGGTGGAGTCAATAATCTAGATTCTGTGTTAGGTAGTGATACACATTGAATGCTTCCCACATAATCATGTAGCCAGGTAGGAGGATTTCGAGAGCGAGTACCTCTTCTTAAATGCTCCTCAGACATATGGGTATCATGATCCATCTATACACAAGGAGAAGGAATTATCTCCTCAGAATGAATTATCTCCTCAGAACTTGATTCAGCATCAGCCATGGCATCATCCATTATCTCTGTTCTGGAATCTGAATTAATCTTTGAGCTTTCTACCATCTCCTCATCAACAATCTCTTCAGGGACTATATCCATCAACTTGGGAACCGAAATATCAAGTGTATCAGTGTGAGATCTATCACTATAAGCAGGAATATGTGGTAAAAAAAACTTGACATCTTTGGAGGTGAACAATACCTCATTATTCATATCATATAATAAGTATCCTTTCTGATCAATAGCAGAACCAAGAAATATGCATTTCACACTTCTTTCATCAAATTTAACTCGGTGTGGAGATAAATTCACAGCAAAAGCAAGACATCCAAAAGGTTGAATATGAGAAATATCTGGTTCTTTCTTAATAACAGAGTGAATGGACAACTCCAATTCAAAACTTTACTTGGAATTCTATTTAATATCCAAGTAGCAGCTAGTATGGACTGTGGCCAGAAACACTTAGGTACAGAATTCTAAAACATCAATGATCTAGCAACTTGAAGCAAAGTAACTATACCATTCTGTTGAGGGCTATAGACACAAGATTTTTGATGGATAATTCCTTGTGCTAAACAGAAAGCAGACATAGAATTATTAACAAATTATATACCATTGTCAGTTCTTAAACCCTTCACTTGCAATCCAAATTGAGTTTGAATCATGCGGATAAAACCAGTGAGTATCACAAAAACTTGACTCTTACTCTTGAGTAGATAAGTCCATATACTTCTACCGTGATCCTCTACTATTGTCAAAATATATCTAGTATTTGTAATATTTTGGCAATTATATGGACCCCAAACATCTGCATGTATCAGCTCAAATAAAGAAGCTGGCCGTTTATTTAATTGAGAAAAAGGATTTCTAGACTGTTTTGATAAAAAAAACATACCTCACAAGCAAGGATAGCTTCTTCTTCTTTGGTAGTCATACTTGTGTTAAGAAGTTGCATGTGCTTCATTGTACAGAGACTTGGATGGCCAAGTTTGCTATGCCAACTTACATAATCACTACCAGCTCCCAGCTCCACATAGTTAATGCAGTTATCTTCCAAGGATTCTACTACATATAAACCTTCAATCATTTTACCCAAGCCAAGAATCTGATCATTCTGACTTCTTTGAATCAGACAATGAGTATTAGGAAATAAGCATTTGGCATTAGATTCCCTAGACATCTTGGCCACTGAAATGAGGTTATGAGTGAAGTCAGGAGCATATAAAACATTCTTCAATGTGATATGAGCTGACAGCTTGACATCTCCTACATAATAAACCGGTTTTGGAGATCCATCATGTAAATAAACTTCAGCAGGAATATGCAATTTGTGCACTCCAGTTAACAATGCATAGCTTCTACAAACATGAGTACTAGCACCTGAGTCCATTATCCATGCATTAGGCTAGAGCTTGTTAACAATACTAAAAGCAAAGTGCCCTTCAAGATTGCTTTGTAAGCCTTCACCTCCTTGCAGTAAATTGATATCAGCTCTGGAAGTTTGATAAACACTCATTTTCGTAGCAACTAAACGTGTTTTTTACCACTATTTGCCATGCTTTACCCGTTAAATGTGGTTTGTTTTGGAATGATTTCATTATTTTGGATTGGTTTCACGTTCGGTGGAGTTTGTGATGTGTATAGGTCTATCAAGGGTCGATAAGTCGGAATAAAAGGATCAAAGAAGAGCGAAATCAAAGTTTCTCGAGTCCATGTAGACGCTTATCTACAGCCCCAATATACTACAAAATAGTAATTTTTCAATTGGAAATTATTTTTGTCAATAATGTGTAGAAAGAAAGTGGAGAAAGGGGCCGGCGGAGAGGCCGTAAGATTTGGGGGTTGACGTACTGCCTAAACTATCCGCCGGAACGGATTTGTTGCAGCGTCGCCGATATGCTTGTTGAAGGCGGCGGTGGGAGGCCTTGTTGGAGGCTAAGCGCGTATTCAGCGAATAGGTCAAATGAAAAAAATACCACACGGAAATCAAAAAATTGATTTCTAAATAAAATATGAAGGCCCAATGAATAAATTATATATTGGACCCAATACACTAGGATACATAAAAATTAATTTGAATCTTATAAATAGTTACTGTATAAGTTTCTCAATCATTATATTTTTTTTCTTTAAATTGCGAAAGAGTTGGACTTGTGTACATGCAGATGTACATGTTAGACGGGTTCCGACCCGTGAAATAGTAACCCGACCCGCTGAACTGTTGAGGCATTGGCTATTGTATCCACACCACATAATTTTACAACGTCGTCTTGAACCACCAAATGCTCAACTTTGAGTTTACAAAGAGCCCATTCATTTCTATGCAGTTAGTTGATGCCCGCGAATCAAATTCCGGTATCTATTAGTGAGGTATTTGTACTTGATCTTCTCAGGGCTTTTGGGATCAGGGATTTCATATTCTGACACGAGGGGATGTTTGAGATAGTTGGCCACGATATACATCAAGAATGGTTGTATTCATGATAAACCGTATGCATTCTTTTACCCATCCGGTGACAAACAATTGTCGAGACTATGTTGGGATGAATTAACAGTGTTGCTCTTCTTTGAGTCGAAATGAAGGCTATAGACTCTGCTCATTGGGAATCTTTGTCTGAGTGAAAAGGATTTTCATCACTGATCTTGACAAATATATCACCCCATCCAGCTTGTCAGAATAGTTACCATCATTATACTCATACGAGATAAATCCCTCCGTCTTTTGCTTCTTGCCATTCGCACCATGCCCATGTAGAAGCTTAGCTAGAGCCCCAATATAGTGCAAAACAATGATTTTTCAATAGGAAATTATTTTTGTCAATAATGTGTAGAATGAAAGTGGAGAAACTTACTGAGGGGCTGGCGGAGGAGCCGACGGAGGGGCAGGGAGATTTAGGGGTTGACATACTGCCTAAACTATCCGTCAGAACGGATTTGCTGCAGCGTCGCCGATATGCTTGTTGGACACTAACCGCGTATTCAGCGAATAAGTCAAATGAAAAAAAAAAAACACTACACGGGAATCAATAAATTGATTTCTGAAGAACATGAAGGCCCAATGAATTAATTATATATTGGGCCCAATACACTAAGATACATAAAAAATTAATTTGAATCTTTTAAATATTTAGTGAATAAGTTTCTCAATCATTATATTTTTTTTTTCCTTTAAATTACGAAAGAGTTGGACTTGTGTACATGCAGATGTACATGTTAGACGGGTTCCGACCCGGGAAATACTAACCCGACCCGCTGAAGTAGGCATTGGCTATTGTATCCACACCACATAATTTTAGAACGTTGTTTTGAACCACCAAATGCTCAACTTTGAGTTTACAAAGAACCCATTCGTTTCTGTGCAGGTAGTTGATGCCCGCGAATCAAATTCCGGTATCTATTAGTGAGATATTTGTACTTGATCTTCTCAGGACTTTTGAGATCAGGGATTTCATATTCAGATACGAGGGGATGTTTGAGACGGGTGGCCCGGATATACATCACGAAACTATGACTGTATTCATGATAAAACGTATGCATTCTTTTACCCGTCCGGAGACAAAGAATTGACGGGACTATGTTGGGATGAATTAACAATGTTGCTCTTCTCTAAATAGAAATGAAGGCTATAGACTATGCTGATTGGGGATCTTTGTCTGAGTGAAAAGGCTTTTCATCACTGATCTTGACGAATACATTCACCCCATCCAGCTTGCCAGAATAGTTGCCATCATTATACTCATACGAGATAAATCCCTTCGTCTTTTCCTTCTTGCCATTCGCACCATGTCCATGTAGAAGCTTAGCTAGAGCCCCAATATAGTGCAAAACAATGATTTTTCAATTGGAAATTATTTTTGTCAATAATGTGTAGAATGAAAGTGGAGAAACTTACTGAGGGGCCGACGGAGGAGCCGACGGAGGGGCAGGGAGATTTGGGGGTTGACATACTGCCTAAACTATCCGTCGGAATGGATTTGCTGCAGCGTCGCTGATATGCTTGTTGGACACTAACCGCGTATTCAGCGAATAGGTCAAATGAAAAAAAAAACACCACACGGGAATCAATAAATTGATTTCTGAAGAACATGAAGGCCCAATGAATTAATTATATATTGGGCCCAATACACTAAGATACATAAAAAATTAATTTGAATCTTTTAAATATTTAGTGAATAAGTTTCTCAATCATTATATTTTTTTTTTCCTTTAAATTACGAAAGAGGTGGACTTGTGTACATGCAGATGTACATGTTAGACGGGTTCCGACCTGGGAAATACTAACCCGACCCGCTAAAGTAGGCATTGGCTATTGTATCCACACCACATAATTTTAGAACGTCGTGTTGAACCACCAAATGCTCAACTTTGAGTTTACAAAGAGCCCATTCGTTTCTGTGCAGGTAGTTGATGCTCGCGAATTTCGGTATCTATTAGTGAGATATTTGTACTTGATCTTCTCATGACTTTTGGGATCAGGGATTTCATATTCAGACACGAGGGAATGTTTGAGACGGTGGCCCGGATATACATCACGAAACTATGACTGTATTCATGATAAAACGTATGCATTCTTTTACCCGTCCGGAGACAAAGAATTGACGGGACTATGTTGGGATGAATTAACAGTGTTGCTCTTCTCTAAATAGAAAGGAAGGCTATAGACTATGCTGATTGGGGATCTTTGTCTGAGTGAAAAGGCTTTTCATCACTGATCTTGACGAATACATTCACCCCATCCAGCTTGCCAGAATAGTTGCCATCATTATACTCATACGAGATAAATTCTTCCGTCTTTTGCTTCTTACCATTAGCATCACGCCCATGTAGACGCTTATCTATAGCCCCAATATTACTACAAAACAGTGATTTTTTAATTGAAAATTATTTTCATCAATAATGTGTAGAAAGAAAGTGGAGAAAGGGGGCCGTAAGCAAAAAATAGCTTGATTCCCGATCAAATCAATGCTAGATTGTGAGGTAACTTCAAGGTTAAAATATACTATTTAGCTTGTAAAAAAAATAGCTTGATTTCTGTAACTGATAAAAGTGGAATGAAATAAAATAAAATGTTTTTTTTTTATCAAGTATCGAAATATTATCATTCTGAAATAATACTAATTTTTTTTAATGTTCATACTTTTATATTGCAAAATAATATGATTAAAAGATAAAAATATTTGTTAAAGAAAGTACAATAAAAAATCGAAGCATACTAACTTTTATCGACTGTGTGATGATCACATCCAATAACAATAATCTTATATATTGCAAAAACCCCATTTATAATCGGGAGATATGGGGTAAAATTGACAACATTCTCTGATACAAGCACATATCACTACTACCATTTCAAGTTTCTGAGCTAGATTTTACATTTTTTGACCAAACAAATAGTTGATTGCATCCTAAACTACTTGCAGTAATCATCCTTCCAAACAATTTCAGCTCGCATGCTGCAGGCATCGCCAGATGCCGCCATCGCAAGTTGTCTCGTCTCGTCTCACTCTACTGTATAAACCAAGCCCCATAAAATATTATGGTACAAGAGGGCTTCAATCACCTAATACAAACCTCCCAATCGACTCCATCATCGATGATCCTCAAGGATCTTGTTTCTTCTTCTTTTTTCTTGAAACGGATCCTTAAGGACCTTGTTGGTTCAACGGTTCACCCGACAAACTAAATACTCGACTCAACCTCCCAGGAGTACAATTCTGATTTAAAAGTGACCCGTTTTCCTCCCCATGTGAAGTATTCATCGAGGAACATTGCCCCACTTTGAAACCATTTGCCTTAACAGTTGTGTTTAGGGCATCTCTAGACGTGTCTAGCTTGGTAGGTTCAGCAAATTTTATGGCCGACTCTTCTGGACCAGCCTCTTGCAATTGGAGCTGGTGTTGCTGTTGAGATAGCAGTTGGGCCACTTCCATTCGCCTCAAAGATGGCACGTCATCTTTGCAGTATCGATGCCACATATTTCTGTATGCTGACTCCAGCCCCCGAGCAAATTTAGATCCATCGCAAAGAGGAGATTTAAGCATGAGATCCCGCAGTCTCATTCTCAAATTCGAGAGAGCAGTAATATCAGAGGCCAGCTGCACAGCCAGGTCAACATATTCATCCTCATTATCGGCAACCAAATTATTCAAACCTGTAGAGAAATGGATTAGTTCATCCTATAGTCGTAAATTATGTTTCGTTCTCATAAAATCCTCTCATGCCAAATACACTGAAAGGGAAGCATAAGAGTATGTGCTTTTCTCATATCAATTTATCAACACACAACTTTAGTTCGTCTAGGATTTTACTAACAACATCAATAAGTGAATCAAAAGTTAAATTTAACTGGAAAAAAGCATCCAAGAGCGGCCGGAACAGCTAGTTTGCCCAACATTAAAGATTCTAGAACCTCAGCCTAACTGTATCCTAGCCAAAATCCAATAAATGTGCATGAAAAGAATACGTACCGACAGTTTTCAGAAGACTCACACCAACATTATGAGCATGTACCGAGCCTTTCATAGCGACACATGGAACTCCCATATACAGAGACTCGCATGTGGTAGTTGTCCCAGCATATGGAAATGTATCCAAGCTAAATATAAAAAAAACATTATATTAACCTTTAATGATCAAATAACAGAGTATCATGATCACAATTTGATGAAACTCGGGACTACTAATTAATCCTGACAAATACTCAATCAAAATGTCTGCAAGAAAATGTAATTTATGAACTGTTCCAAACTGAATTAAAGGTGTACAAATTAGTTCATCGTAGTATGAATAAATGGTTCACCTGATGTCCATTAGAGAGTATGCTTGCATATGATCATGGTTGAGAAGAATTAGAGGCAGAAGATCGACACGCAGTGATTCCAATCCCAACTTCTCCAATGTTGAAAGAAATTGTTGTCTCACACTTTCACAGCAAAAGGGCTTACACTTCACAATAAGCCGAGAATTCGGAACACCACATAGAATTCTTGCCCAGACTTGTAGCACTTTGGGTGTTATCTGTTGTGATTGAAATATTTAATGACATAAACTTGATGCCAAGCGTCGATAAATATAAACTATCCTCATTACCTTTGCCAGATTGTTAAAACTACCAAAAGTCACAAAGCCATTAGATAGTGCAGGTGTTGGGCACACTGGACCTGCTTCTGGGGAAGGAGTGTAGCACAGAAATGAGTCAGGTAATCGGACTAACTCTTCAACATGCCTGTCATTGATAGAAATATACAATTCAAATTTGAGCTAAACAAAGGACTCAACTCTCTTCGTGACAACAGATGAAAAATTGAAATTTACTTTTGTTTTGTATCAGGTGGATCGGCCAGCGAATCAGTTATCCTGTAATCAATGGTAGGTAAACCAGTTGTATTAGGGTAGCCAATCCATGTCACCTACAATGCCAAAATACACATCATCAGATGAAACAAAATATATTGGTCTCTCATCATAGTCTAAACTCAGTTCTTTTAATCTAAGGCAGTCTAAGCTTTTTGTGCTTTAGATCATGGTAGTTAAAATCTCCACAAGCCATAAGCAACGAGAACTTGTTGTAGAAGGGCTAAAATGTGAATCAACCCAAAATGGTTTGAAATAGTTCAGCAGCCAAGTTGATAACACATCAATACTGCTTTTTTCATGTCCTTAGATATTAAATTAGGACACACAATTATAAAAATAGATCAGGTTTCCTGCAAGTTGATCAAATTCCAACTTGAATACCAAAAGATGCAAGACTTCCGAAAGAAGAGAGACGGAAGCTGGTATGGACCAAGTATGTGACACATATAGATGTGCAGAGTTTGCAAGCTCATGCACCAAAAATACCTGAACAGGTGCAGGCCGGCAAGCCATCATTCCCAACTTGTTATTTGCAGTATGACCAGTAAGTTCGACGAGGATATCAATTTTATCTTCTCTAACCATGCTTGCAACTCTTTTCTCATCAATCCCATAAATATCCCTCCATGTTCCACCATTTTTTAGGACTCTATCTCTAAACCTGTTTGTTTTTGCATCTGCCTGTCATACAACAAAAGGAAGATCATTTAATCAATAATATTCTAGAATTTTTTTGAGACAGATCATGTAACCAAGAAACACATTTGTTGTCATGAAAATATGGTGGTTGCCCATACTGCAAGAAGAGAGTTCCCAAATTTCATACCTTCACCACTGCTGAATAAACAACCACCTTATAGGTTGTATAGTCATGATATATAAGTGGCGCTTCAATGAAGTATGAGACTGAGTGAGTAAAATAATCAGGAGACACATATCCAATGACAAGTGGCCTATCCGGATCCTTATTGTTGTCCCAGGAAGTATGTTGTGGGAATAATCTCATAAAGCGCCTGCCCCAGTCCCTGCAATTTTAATATTTAAGTTAATCAAATACTGGACTGGACAATGGTCATGTAAGTGAACCAACAACAGATAGACCAAGTTGCCACATCAAAAAATAGATTTAGACCATATGTACAGAAATATAACTAGTACATAGTCTGTAAAATACAAGAAATGCAACCAAAGCATAAAGTTACAACCATAAATGCTATGAATTACTGAAGAATAAACAGAAATTCTACCAAAGCATTAAGTTACGACCATTAATGCTAATAAGAACTAGAAAATTTCTCAAAATTTTGTCTAGAGAACTGAATATAAGCAAGTTCCCATGAAGGTAAACCCCCAAATTGTTTTGAGACATATGCCAACTGAGCAGTACGCAAGCAAGACAAGCTCACTTAACACAGTTCAGTACAAGAAACAAGCAAAATTCAGTGACAACTTTGTAGGTGTTTGTAAAATGTAAACTTATCTCGGGATGAGATTTCACTCTGCTTTAAGTTCTAGACCTATTATACTATGCACCCATTGCACAATTTACTATAAGCATACTATTTTTAATCCTGAATATTTTAACAAGGCAAGTAGTAAATCATATATGCAGATGATATTCTTACTGCATCAAACTCAAACATAAAGATAGTAACAGTGAAAAGCAGAGCTTGAGTGCATATGTTAATGCATGATACATTTTGGAACACTAAACAGAGTTTGAAAAAAAAAAAATAGAATCCATTATCAAGCTAGTAATTAAGCATCTACTTGGCTAAAATAACAACCTGTGAGCCTCATATAATTTATCATCCATCCCATCATGTATATAGTTCATTGCAAGCAACCGATTCTGCAGGGTAGGATAAGAAATTAGATAATAGACAAGCTCCATCAAACTAATATCTATTAATAAAAATGCTAATAAAGCAATATTCAGATACTGGAAGTCACGAATATGAAACTGATTATTATTATTATTATTATTATTATTATTATTATTATCCTGATATTTACCAGAATAACAAGAAACAGCCACAGACTCAACAATGTTACACTCACCCAAAATATGGTAACACATCTGGATTGTAGAACACAACTATCTAACACCAAGTGGCTGCAAAAAATGACTTGCATCTATAACCCAAGTAATCCTAGTTTCAAGCATTCCTTTGGATGGTTCAATCATTTCAAATTAGAAAGTGGCATAGTGGCATGTTGAAAAAGCGGGGGGAGTGGGGGGAAGCACCCCAAAACGTAACAGACCAGATAAGAGAAACAGCTTGCAGCCCAACACAACAAATTTCAAGAAATAGAAAGAAATTCATGAGACTAAATCAAATTTTCTTTACCTGGCCTGCATTTCGAGAATCTGGATCTATTTTGAGGCACTGCTCATAAGCTTCAACTGCAAGAGATATGCTGCCAGCATCTCTATACAGGACCCCTACACATCCAAAGGATAACAAGTAACTATATGATTGGTGAGAAAAGAAAAGAACACGCATGACATAAGAAACATATAATGTGATCATTCAATCCCACTTAAGGACACAGATGTCTCCAACAATTAACACATTTAATTGTTTGCTCTGTGAAAGCGTTCATTTATTATTCTAAATGATAAAGGGTTCTTGTATGATATACTAAAAAATGGTATCGTTTAATTCTGTGAAATATGAAACACGTTTAACAGGATGATGAGATTATGAGACCTATTGACCAAAAATAAAGCTTTTCACTTTTATTATATTTCTGGACGGCGAGGTGAAAGGAACGGACCTAGATTATTGTATGCTTCAGCATAAGTCGGATTCGCAACAATAGCTTTCTCAATCATACTCGCTGCAGCATCCATTTTACCCTGTGCACAGAAACAAAGTTATGAATTTACAATCTAACCACAGCAGATCAAAATAACAAACAAGATATACTAGGTACAAAACCTGGACAGTATATACAACTCCGAGATTGTTTAATGATTGAGAAAAATTTGGTTTAATCGACAATGCCAACTGCAAAAGAAAAATGAAAAACATCAGAAAATCAACTGAAACAAATAAAGTTCACCACAATATTGGTGGCTTGAAACTTGCGGCTTGCCTGGTAACACTCTACTGCTTTATCAAGGTTGTCTCGGTCCTTGTATATAACCCCTAAATTGTTGCAAGCTTCTGCACAGTGAGGATTGAAGTGGAAGGCCAGTTCATAAAATACAATGGCCTGCACAAATTGGATTGCAAATAGGAAAATGTAAACAGGGTATGACGGATAGTAGATGAACAAGACACATCCTCAACGTGCTGCCTTAAGGCAAGTTTATCTGCTGTAGTACCAGTTGCCAACAAAATTAGAAAACAAAAATAGAATATTGCTGCTAGATCAGGATGCCAACATACAGAATCATCACAAGGAGGGCATGAAATATGCTCCGTAGATCCAGTCTCATCTTGAGTGTTTTCAAAATAAAATGTATCTTATTGGACCATAAAATTTAATGTCAATTACCATGTCAAACTTCAACATTTCTCCATAAGCAACGCCAAGGTTATACATGGCATCAGCGTAGTGCCAATTATAGTATAGAGCTTTCTTATAATATGCAACACCCTGGTTGATGTCACCCTCCAATTTTACCTGAATAGAAGCATGTCGAGTCAATAATCAAGATAAACGATAGATGTTATCATTTCCACAAAGTATAGCATTATAAATATAAAAATGTGAATGATAGATGCAAGAACTATAAGGTGTTAGAATACATTTTTTTAATCTGAAACAATCTTGACTCTCAGTTGCCCAATACAAGTTAATGGAGTAAAAGCAAGACTTGGTACAAAACCAAAGGAAAGAATTCAAAACCCATCCCTTTCCCTGATCCATAGGATAGAAATATTAAAAAAAAATGGAATATCTGCTGGATTTATTTATATAAATAGCTTTTTATAGAAGAAGCCACACCTTTGTGCCCAAATCAGTTAATGCAATGGCCATGTTATTTTTTGCAATCTCAAAATTTGGAGAGACAGTGAGACATCTGCACAAAGGAGCATAAACAAACGCATCAGATGGATGAAACCCAAGAAAATTAGGGAAGAGAGAGAGAGAGAAGCAGAAAAAAGTCACTGAGCACCTTTCATAACAGGCAATTGCTGACTCCAGATCCCCACGATTTTTGTAGATAACACCCATGTTGCAATAGGCTTCAGCATACATGGGCCTCTCTATTGCAGCTTTTTCATAGCAATTAAGGGCTGTGTCATATTGCATCATTTCCGAATAGACGACACCAAGGTTATAATAAGCAGGCTGCAGGTACAAAACTGACGCATCAAAACTCAAATGCCAGAACATATCATCAAGTGACCAAAAAGATGATAATTGGAGTCACGAAATGTGAATTACAGCATAGTGTGGATCAATTTTGATAGCATCATAATACTTCTGAATCCCCTCCTGAGTATTACCAGCAAGCTTTAAGCTGGTTCCAAGGTCTGTTAAAACAATGGCCAAGCATTCTGCTGCAAGCTTGTATGAAGGGTCAGCCTTTAAAGCTTTCTGATACATCTGCACCAATAAAGACAACACGAAAAGCCTGGCTAAGTTCGGCAATGCAAGAAACTTCTAAACACTATTCAGTATCTCCCCTAACCATAAATTTTCCACTGCCAAGCATAGGATATACACTCAAACTTTTAGTTTGCGAGTGATACAAAACCAAGGAGGAAAAGAAAAACAAAATTTCAAGTAATTCACTCTCGAGAATAGTAAGCAGAGCACTCAGTATTACGTGTTCTAGGGACAACTACTGGGGTAGGATATTGGACGCTAGAATTTTATAAAAATGCAGTTAGACTGTCTGACTTATAGAAGCTAAAAGTACTTAGGGATTCATCATACACTCTCAACCTATACAATCTTTGTAAGTTGCCGGCAGAAAAGGTGAACGTTTATCTAGAGTAAGATTTCCTTCAAGAAGTAAAAAATTATATCTTTTTAAGCACAAGGAGAACCACTCATTCAAAATAAAGAAACAACTTATGACGCAGAGAGCATGTGCAAGCATACCTCAGCTGCCTCCACAAGTCGACTCTCATCTTTATACAAGATTCCGCAATGTGTTAGAGCACAAGCATTTTGAGGATCCAGCCTCACAGCTTCTGTGAAACTCTCATATGCAAGCCTCCCCAAGTTCTGCATTTGCAGGCAAATCCCTTTACCGATGTGAGCTTCAACATTTTCACAATCCTTCTCTAACACACTCTCGTAGACAGAAAATGCATCCACAAACTTGTTCCTAGAACGGAGAATGTTGGCATACGACAAAGCATCTTTTCCTTCAATACCCTTCGTGGTCGGCGACGGGGTGATGCCCAGAGGTACTCCGCTGCCAGAAGAAGGCTGCCCTTCTTTTAGGAACACATGACCATCTTGTGAATCTCTTACTTTCTCACTATCAGCGTCCTTTTTTGTTAACCCCATCTAAATTGACAAACAAACACAGATTCCTGAAACAATAACATACGTACGAAACACATAAGTTGGTGGATTGTGCTGGATCACAATTCAATGTTGGGCTAATATGTAAAAAAAAAAAAAAAAAAAAAAACCATTCTTTCCATAAAAAGAAAAAAAAAACTTCACCAATTTCAGAACACCACACACACAAAGAGGTGCGGAAACTCACGCTGCGCAATCTGGAGGCGACGGGCAGCGGCAATCAAGCCGGAACTCATCACTCCATGGTGAAACGCGCCCAATTAGAAACCCTCATAGGCGAAAAAGACGGCGGCGCAAGTCCCCTTAGGGTGCGGCGGCGACGATTACGGCACGGTGGAGGTGATAAGCACGTCGGGGGTACGGCGGTGTGGAAGGCCGTCGAGGAATCTGGAGGAGCGAGAGGCGGCGTTGATGTTGGTGACGGGTTTTGAGGGGAAAAAGTATTCAAGTCAAATCCCCAAATGTGAAAATTAGGGATTTTGAAATTGAATTAGGCGTTTGGCCCAAAATGTAAATATTGAAAATTAAAAGTCTAAATTTGAAATTACGGCAGTTTTTGAGCTTTTCTCTCGAGTGAAGCAAATCTTTTTTTATTCTCTCTTTATGCAGCAGATTATAGAAAGTATAGAAATTTTCTTGAACCAATGTTTCCAAATTTCAGTTTCTTGTTGCGATTTTTCTTTCTATAGTTGAAGGAAAAATCATAATCTTGAATTTTTTTTTTTAATCTTTCATGAAAAAACCGATTTTAATTTGACCATCGTCATAATATTTTGTCACGTGACTGTTAAAATTTACTTGCGAAATAAAATCTTGAAGTATTTTATAATCATGTTGAAATCGCAAATTTACAGAATATTTAATTGATAATTAATTCTATCATTTAAGATATGGTTTGGTGGTATGCATGTTAAGTATGGGTAGTGGTTGCGTTTGCATACCTATAAATTTGAAAAATGATACACACTCAACATCATAACCGCATGGATAGCAATGTATTTGTCACTCTCTTGTGTACATACACTATATTTATTTAACTAACTACAAAATAAAAATTCTACTATTAAAACTAACATCACAAAATCTCATTTGCGGCAGGTCGCAAGGCATGCCACCATGACCACGTGAGCGTGTGTAAAACACGCATGATTATAAGCCATTAAGTCAGGCGCGTGCAACACACGCGATCTTAAAGGGCGCGCCCACGCTCCTGACATTATTTTTTTTTATTCGACGTGTGTGGTACATATGTCTAACCTATATATTATTTTCATCAGAGACTTATTGAGACATTTTGAAGATAGATTTCTTAAAACCATGACATTAGTCATATATGTACTTTCAATGCTTTAATTGAAAATTCTATAAAAGATTCGTTCGTGAAATTAGTTGGGTTATAAGATTAAATATAAAAATTAAAATTGGAGAAAATTATAAAACTAAAATGGCGTAACACCAAAAATTTGATTCGTAGACATGAGGTGACATTTCGGGTGAATGTTAAGATTCCATAATATTTTCCAATCGACTTGTCGGTCTTAATTAAGATTTTTCATTAGTTAGGTTCATACCATAGCTATTTTTTATATTGTGTTAACTAATTAACTTCCGTCTAATTTAAGTGTTTAAGGAAAAGAAGAGGACTATTGCCCTAATTAAACTTGTTTTGGCCGTCTAAATCTTCTCTCTCTATATGCTTACGTGTGTTTCCCTCTCTAACTTGTAGGAAGAGAGAGTTAATTAATCAACTTGAGACAAAATTGTTTGCATCTTCTTTCTTTCTCCTAATACCATTCATCCAAAACCACTATTTGGAATATGGTGTTTTCCTATTGTATTTTCGAGTCCTTTTTTTGTTATTATTCCCTCCGATCGACCCGACGATAATGTCCATATTTTTTTTGGTCGGCCCTATTGATAATGCCCCTTTCTATAAATAGAAATAATTAGTAATGTAGCCTACCATTTTCTATCTGTTTACCCTTATTCATTAATCACAATGCCCAAAAATATGTACATTATCAATAGTTCAAAGGGAGTATAAGTTTTCACAAATGTGCGAAGGTTCAAATCTTCTTTAAAAGCAACAATCCTTGGGTGAACGTAGTAAAGTTTGCACTTTCGAACCTCATGAAGCGCCTCTATAGGTTGAGTCTGTCACACCTGTACTTGAAAAATGTGGTTTACCTGCCCTGTGTGGTTTGCATGCTACTGCACAAAGGACGAGCGTTTACCCAGTGCGCACCGAAGGTAACGGCTGCGGGTTCCCACGATAAAAAAAGAAATAGAGTTTGCATTTAAATTGACTTATATGTCTCACTTTAGTGTTTTTTAGCTTTAGGGGAAATTAAGTGAAATTGTAAATTATTCATAATTATTTTTACAATTTTGACAATCGTAATTACTACTCCTAATGTATATCATAGAATAAAAATATTGCCAAATGAATGTCAGATAAACGTACAAATCAATCATAAGGGGAATATGATTGATATTTAAATAGTACGGTCGACAATCAACATATGAATCCCATAGCGGTATAAAAACATGGCATTTAATCATTTATCAAAAGATTAGGTAATATACCTAGAAATTGATAACTTAGGTGATAATTGTGACTCCCCTTTTCTCAATAGTAAAGTCTCACGTGCTTTGGACATGTTTACTAACAAAAGAGAGTAAAACGATAAAAAATGGTAGGTTATGCAACTTTTGAATAGTTGATTATTTTTATCTATACAATAATACTATACTAATAGAATAGACGAAAAACGAAATACTGTAGATACCTTACTATCGCAAGTGAAGAAATACATAATACATATGTACCCCTTTCGTTCCTGAAAAACTGACTCATTTACCATATTAAATTATCCCATAACAAGTAACTAGCTTCCAAATAAAGAAATAATTATTTCTTTAAAAGTTATGAGTCATACTTTTTACGCTTATGCCGGAAAAAAAAAGCGCCACTTATTCGGGAAATGAGGGGGTACAACTTAAGTTTGATTATTACGCTTGACTTTGCCTTGTCATCATCTACTAGCACATTCGCTAATGGAGTTTTCGGCCTATAATAGTTTCTTTTCTTTTTTTATGTCAACTTTTTTATTATGTTGAAGGTAATGATATTTTTGGAAAAAAGTAATTTAAAAACAAAGCATATTAGACATTTCATTTTTATAATCACATTGGCAGTTATAAAACAATTGTCGCTAACTATAATAACTCATTGAAAGAACTTTCAAGTGAATTTATTACAGTCAACACTTGTAAAGAATTACAAAAGTCGAGCTAGTATTAATTGAAATACATTTTGGATAGTAATATGTCAAAATCTGAGTCTTTTAAAAATTGGCACAAACATCTAAAATATATTAAACCAAAAAAAATTGTAATATATTTTTCTCCCATTTCATGCCACATGCAAATAATTGCATCTTTTTCAATACAATTTTATGATTTTACATGCTTTTATAATTTCATGTCATTTTAAAAAATTCAAATATTTAGTTTTCAAATTCAACAAATGTAATTCATTATATAATGTTGTGTATCTAAAATAAAATAGTCACGTTAATTTAATTTTTATTTTGCTAAATGTATTATTTGTGTAACAAGGTTCACAAAGGTGATTTTTTTTGTTTGAAATATTTAATTGTAATATAGACATAATAAGACCTGTATAATACTCTATTAACTTTAAAAATGAAAAATTAATATACAATCAGACGGTCCAACACAACAAACGCGTATAAATCTAGTTGTGGGTTAATATCTAAATAATCCAACATAATATTAAATATTTGTAAAAGCTTAAATATGATCGGTCGCATACCATGCGACCGCCCCTATGCGCACGGCGCGTGCAAAACACGCGCCTATAATCAGTCGTTCGATGAGGCGCGTGAGATGCACGCGCTCAATATACACGCGCCTGACATATTATTTTTTTCAATCCGTCCGACTTATTAGGACGCTTTTCGAAGTGTCCTAATAAGTGTTTTCCAGTGTATTTCTTTGTGTCACAATATCTAATTAATTTTTTCAGTTATTTTTTTTTATTTCCAGATTTTTTTTCCGTTTTTTTTGTTTTCTCTTCATTTTTTAGTTTTCCGTTTCTTCTTTGGTCAAGATTCGAGGGAGACGATTATCCTTATATTAGTAATCGGAGCCAGAAAAAAACTGAAATTAAAAAAAAAATGACCGGGTCAATGAGTCAACCCAAGTTGACCAAGTCACATGTGTGCACATCTAAATATATTTTTTATTTTTTGGATAGTACTATTTGATCACATTGTGGCCGGTCACACAAGTTAAAATAATAATATAAATTTTGAAAATAGAAATATACCCTAATTAAAAAAACATAAACCGTAGAAGAAAATTTGATTATTTCTATTTTTACGGTCATTTTTTTTTTCTTAGCCGTGTAATATCATTTTTTTATATGATGATGGCTGTGGTGCCAGGCTGGAATTTACCACAAAGCTGGAATTTCAATTGTCATTATCCATTGATAAAATACTAAAACGCGCCTCCTCTTTATATATATTCTTCTTATCATCATATTACTATACTATAATACAAATACTTATCATTTCGACTAAAAATCTTTTACTATTACTTTATTTTTATTTCATATCTATCGTCTTCAACAACAAATCTTCGGGTTTTGGATAATCGGCTTCTTCAGATTTTTGGTTAATTTCTTCTCGAGCAGATAATCCCTCCCTCTCTCTCTTTCTCTCTCTCTCGCTCTCTCTCTCTGTGTTTCATTGGGCTCTGAAATTTGCAGTATTGATTTCATTGTAAGTGTGGATTTTGGAATTATTATGTCGGTTTCCGATTAATATTATCTGCTACAGTTATTCGATCGAATTACGAGTTTTGGTGTGTGTTTGATGCGATAGAAATTGATTTGTTGTCTTCTCTTGATTTTGGGCTGGTATCAGTTAGGTTAGAACGCTGCGAATTTTGGTGTCTGACTGAGGATGGATGAAGGCAGAGATTTTGTTCAATGGCTCGGACAAGATATGTCACTGAAGATCCTAATGTGTTTGGAAGATCCTTGTGATCTCGTCCGCACCAGTTCGGTTTCGAGGTCTTGGCGCGAGTTTGGTGAGTTCGATTTCATCAATTTTGATTTGTCTTTATGTGTTTTTGGTCCGTAGCTGCAGTGAGAATTTGCTTTTAGATTTTAATGAATTTTGTAACTTTTGTTATGTTAATAGCAATTTCCAGAAATTTTGTGCTTATTAGTGAGCTTCATTTAACTGCAGTGGTTGGTAATGGCCTATGTAAGAAATTTTGTTTGAGAAAGTTTCCAGAAGCTTCGAGTTTTGCTCGTGTCGTTGAGGTTAAAGAGTCAGTTAAACCTAAGGAAACTGGCGGGGAAGGTTCTGGTGAATGGGCTTGTCTAGAGAGGGAGAACAGAGTGTATGCATCGTTAAGTCGAAATCTTATGGCTTCTGCTAGAGAAAATTGCATCGCAGACGCCATCTGTGCGTCTAGTACAGATAACTATCCGGACGAGAGTATCAAGAACACGCTCGAACCTAGTGATAGGATTGGCCATAGGGCTTCGTATTGGTCGAGCAAGGGTGCGAGTGATACCTCTGCTCCTGAGACGTTGATTTATAAACTGGCATCTCAGCTGTGTCTGATCACCGAATTGCATGTGCATCCGTTTCAAGGTAGTTCACAAAAATCTTCACCATTTTGTAACTTTTAGTTCTGAATCCATTGTTTTGCCTCGGACTGATTAATTTTTTTTTACCAGCTTACTTTCAGTTTGGCTTCCCCATATACTCACCCAGAGCTGTGAGGTTTCGTATGGGCTATTCCAAGGAACCTCTGGAGTTGGAGGATGAAGACGAGTTCAAGGATGTTAAAAAATTCCATGATGAAATGTTTGTGTGGACGTATAGCTCTCCTGAATTCCCAATGGCTCAGGTAACTTTGTTGGAGTGGCTTCTTTGAGTAAACTCTTGTTTCTTGAGATTTGTCAAGAAAGGACTTGTTTGATTTCAATGTTCTATGCATGCTCGAGAAAATTATAAAAAATTTGTTAGTGTTGATGAGCCTAGTTGTTTCCCTTTTCTTCTAGGTTTTTGGATGAAAACTTTTTGTCATGCATTATTATGGAAGTTGGCATCATGCATTTGATTTTAGGATTGGCCTTTGGCAACATGAAGTTTCTCGTGTGGTGCTTATCTTGATCGATTTAAGTTTAAACTTTCTTTTATTTTGATGTGTAAAGCTGGCCTTGTTCGTTAATGGATCATTGTGTGTGGTTATAGGAAAATTACTTGCAAAAGTTTAAGCTACCCGAACCCGTTCTTTGCATTGGAGGAATTCTAAAAGTGGAGCTGTTGGGCAGAATGCAGACTCAAGAAATGGACGGATTATACTATATATGGTAACGTTGTTTGTTCCTTGAACCGATACCTTAGATTGTGTGCGAGATTAGAAATTAGCATTGCATGCGCAAATTCCTTTGGAAGAGGATTCATTCTCACTCCAAAAAAACCAAATGAGATTTTCCCTTCTCATTTTAAGATATGTCTGAATCTTAATTTTTTTTATTGTCACAGCATCAATCATGTTCAAGTTATCGGTCGATCACTCTCCCCTGTATTTGATGTGGAGATGATTGATGAAGGAGGAAAATGCACCCTCAAGTACAACCCAGTTAAAATGTACAATTCTCCAACTCTAGGAATCTCGGAAGCAGAGTCGAGTAGCAGATCACATTTTCACAGGTTTAGTGAAAGCATAAGGACTTGGGAGCAACTAATCCTCAACACCTTCCGCAGTGCAGGACCCGTGATGATAGACGATTACGACTCTGATCATGAGTACCTAAATTAGTTAGCAGGTTGATATTGTCTATCCTCGCTAGGTTTTTGTTTCTGTTTCTGTTTTTTGTATTTATGTCTCGTAAACTCTCTCTCTCTCTCTTTCTGAGGGTCAGTAATCTGCGAGTGTCGTCTTAACGGCCTGAGACGGGACGAAGAATAAATAGAGAAAAATGGCAGGATTTTCACTGCCATCCATCTTTTCCTGTTTGTATAGGGAATGACCGTTTTGAGTTTTCTTGGAAGAGGGAAGAATGAATCATGTTTTTGTCTGATCGACTGATGATGGGCTGTGTGAGAAAATTGACAAATAGAACTATAGAAAATTGAACTTGTTTTGGAATTTTTGAATATTTTCTTGTGAACGTAGAAAATGATTAAGAGGGTGTTTGGCAGCTTTTAAGCTCTTTAAAACAGCTTAAAAGTTATTCATTATTAAGAAATTAGGAGTTTAGAAGATGTTTTGAGGAGCTTTTAAGCTAAGTAAACACCCTCTAATACTCGAGTGGAATGTGATTGTGACTGTCTGCTTAATGGAAACTGATGTGTTACCAGCATTTGGATAATATATATGTTCAGTATTATGCATACAATTTTCAGAGGCTATGGACACTCTAGAAAAAAGTTGAAGTATTAATTTGTGATAATGAGGATACACTCATTCGTAGCACTTATAAAGTAAAACTCTATTAAGGAATACTTTTGGCATTGCAGACAAAATGGGAGGTTATTCTTAAATAGAGTTCGAAGAAGAATATTTAATTTTGATATTATAATTACTAAATACATGTATTGTATAATGTATTATGTGCAATGTAGAGTCTATGACTTAAAAGTATGCATTTGAATTGCTCGACAAGTTGAATATATTTTGGGTTCAACGAAAAGTGGTCATATGGACGAGCTATTTAAAAACACGCAAATTAAAAGATATGGTTACAATAAAAAAGAGAGAGGAGGTTTATTTTAGGACGGTAACTTTAATCATTTTTCAATTATAGGCCAAAATTTTGTGGGCTTTCAATTTTAGGACAATATTTAAAATATTAATCAATTTTAGGACAATATTTAAAATATTGATCAATTTTAGGACAAAATTGAGTCCGATCGGGCTAAGTCGTACTTCACTCTCACGTGAACTCAAATCTTTGGCCCGATTCCACTTCACTGCCAGCTAGGCGGTCCATTCATCAATTGTATATATTATTATTACAAACAAAAATTAATTATTCACCCTACAAAGTAAACTCGTCCAGAAAAAGAAAACAAAAATACACAACAACCACCCCAAAGCTGAAGAACCCTAGTCACAATCGATTGCCAAACAGAATTTTTACTGCCCAAACTAAATGTAATTGACATAATCGACTCTTGGGGCGGCTGCGGTGTGGTTTTGTTTTCTTTTTCTGGACGAGTTTACTTTGTAGGGTGAATAATTGATTTTTGTTTGTAATAATAATATATACAATTGATGAATGGACCACCTAGTTGGCAGCCAAGTGAAAATCGGGCCGAAGATTTAAGTTCACGTGAGAGTGAAGTGCGACTTAGCCCGATCGGGCTCAATTTTGTCCTAAACTTGATCAATATTTTAGATATTGTCCTAAAATTTATCAATATTTTAGATATTGTCTTAAAATTGAAAGCCCGCAAAATTTTGGCCTATAATTGAAAAACAGTAAAAGTTACCGTCCTAAAAAAACGTTCTTCTCTAAAAAAGATGAAGTCATTGTCATAAGTAACTTTTGAAAAAAAAATTAAATCAATCTAAATTTATTGTAATTATATAGAGAATATCATGTGATATAGCCAATATGAGTATTGAAATATAAATTATGGCCCACCCTCTTCATAAATATAAATTATAGTCATTTTTTTGAACTTATGACCTAAATACCTCTTTCCCTCTTTTATTTGTGATCCATCACTCTTTGATCCATTTTATTGACACTTAATTTCCTTTTCAATTTTTTTTTCTTTTTTTACTGTTTTTTTTTTATTTTCCAGTTTTTTTTCTTTTCTTTTTCTATTTTTTTCTTATTTTCCAGAATTTTTTCTTTTTTTTTCTATTTTATTTTTTATTTTTCAGATTTTTTTTTCTTATTTTTCAGATTTTTTTTTCTTTTTTTCTGTTTTTTTTTTATTTTCCAGAATTTTTTCCTTTTCTTCTGTTTTTTTTTTTCAATTTTTTTTTAATTTCCAAATTTTTGTTTGCCTCTTCGTTTTTTTGTTTGCCGCTTATTCTTTGGTCAAGATTCGAGCGAGGGGAGCCGAAGGCCTCGGAGCGAGCCGAAAAAATCTAAATTGTTGTCCGACGATTATCCTTATATTAGTAATCGGAGCGAAGGCGGAGCCATATAATCGGAGCCGAAGGCGGAGCCGCAAAATCGGAGTAGTATAACTTGAAATAATTGGAATGTTCGTCCCAAGAGTACCATATCATAACTTGGAACATCTGGAACTAATTTGACAATTCGTCTCAGTTGTACCAAATCTGGAACAATTGGCACTAATAAAGCTAAATTCGTACCAGATACTAGAACAATTGGTACTAATAAGACTAAATTTGTACCAAAAGTACCAAATGTCTCATACCCGCCCGACCCGACCCGCGCCCGCCCGCGTCAAACCCGACCCGCTCCGCATTTCATTAAGGGTATTTTCGTCCCAAATAGAAAAAAATGGCCAAAATTTATATTTTAATGATCATTATGGCTATTTCAAAATATGTCTCTAATTTTATATATATCTATATATATATATATATTTTATTTACTGTGATTTATTCCTAAATGAAGGTGTATTTTCTTAATATGGGATCGAAAAAAACTATGAATTATGACAAATATAGAGTTTATTCCTATTTATAACTGGTCCCAAGTTACGACCATGAAAATATGACAAATGAGAGTTTATTTCTAAATAGAGTATTCAGTTCTGAAGGTTCTACTGCATAATGTACTCCCTCCATTCCTTTCGTTATAACTTGTGTTCCTTTTTGGGTCGTCCTACTCAATATGACTTGTTTCCTTTTATGAAAAAAATTAAATTCACTTTAAGCTATAACTATAGATTGACTAAAAAACATTAATTATATCTAATTTCATCCTTCTTAATTTACGTGTGGAAAAGAACATGCTATGTCAGGACGGAGGGGGTAATATTTTTCTTTTCCGTTGTGAACTCCAGACCTCTCCTCATCTATATTATACTCTCTCCATTGTGTTATTGATATTGCTTGTATTCTTTTTCAGGTTGTCCCGTGTAACATGACATGTTTCCTTTTTTAGATTAAATTAAAATCTAAGTAACATTGTATGTGACCTTATTATTCACAATTTCACAACCTTTAGTATTTGTATTCACATTATTTTACTATCTCAATATATCAACAATAAAATTTCACTTTATTTTACTATTTTTAATAAAAACTTCAGTAAATATATCTTCTATTCTTAATTCTCTTCTCCTTAATTTATGTACCAAAAGAAACATACGATGAATATCGGGACAGATAGTATATGTGTGGGGGCGTGCGTGTGAATGGTACTACAAGATTAAATAACACAGGTAATCAAACAAGTAACGAAAAAATAAAATGATAATATTTGTTGAAATAATGTAATGTTTACTGTTTGTATAGAGTTTTAGAAAAGTTGGTAAAGTGAAATAAAGTGGTATAAAAAGACAATAAGGGTAGTGGAGGTGAGGTTTGTTAATTACAATTAGCATTTGTGGTTTAAAAATCACAACTAACTCATGTTTGATTTATCCATGAATTTATTTTTTTCATGCTCGTTAATTTTTACGTGCTTGATTTTTTTCATGCTCGTTAATTTTTACGTGCTCGTTTTATTTTCCTGCATATATAACAAACTGCATTGCATCACGTTTTATTTTTCTGCATTGATATGATTCTTAATTTCACTGCATTGCATCAAAATTACATTTAAAGTGAAACATTACATTTTTTCAATTACAGTATTTTTGGGCAACATCACAATTTTTTCAAATATGGAGGGAGTAGGATTTTTAGCTGCGTCTTTAACTTTTTGTGGTTAATATCGTTGGAAACTTTGGCATGTGTTGTTTAAATGGGAAATTTCGTTTGTGTTAGATATTATTGAGTTCAATTCTTGAATAATTGATTATGATCATTATATAAAATTTCGGAAAAAAACAAAGGATATTATTATGATGGAGGATCGACTCAGTGAGTTGCCCGACTCGTTGATTTCCCATATTTTATGTTTCTTGCCGATGACAGATGTTGTTCGGACAACAATTTTGTCCAAGCGCCGGCGTTGGATCGATGAACCTCTGGACCAGCTTCCTTTGGCTTCATTTCGATGATAGTGCGATGAATATTGATAGATAAGTTTCGAAGCTTTGTGAATGGAGCATTAAATTCTTGGAGAGGGATCAAGATTTTGAGTTTCAATATTACTCTTCTAAGATTGATAAAATCGTTAGCTAGTGATATTGATTCGTGAGGTGATCTCGTGTGCAGCAGGTCGCATGGACCCCGCAACCGGATCCTAATCGGTTGACTACCTGTTGACCCGGTCAAAATTAATTTATTTTTTTTCGTTTTTTTTTTTAATTTCAGTTTTTTTTTTCGGCTTCGTTCCGATTACTAATATAAGGATAATCGTCAGACTATAATTTGGATTTTGTTCGGCTTGCTCCGAACCTTCGGCTATCCTCGCTCGAATCTTGACCAAAGATGAAGTGAGACAAAAAAAAAGAGGGGAAAAAATATGAAAATTTTAAAAAAAGAAAATCTGAAAAAAAAAATGATGTGTGCACCCTACACGCCCCATGTGCGCTCACATAAGGTGCGACCTACTGTATATAAGTTTTTACGTTGATTCGTGGTTGCAATTTGCTACGGAGAAGAAAGTGGAAAATTTGAAGTTATATTTACCATCTATCTCAGATAACCCAGCTGCATGAGCAATAATTATATTTAATTTAGTGCCACACTATCTCTAGCTACTCATGTTCATCCCTTAAAATTTTGTATATAAGGAATCGTGACCTTCAAATCGACGAGAGTAATGTGCAATATATGGGATCAACTCAAGCAGTTAACGATTAACGATGACGGGTTGAGTGGAACTGTGAATATGGATCGAATTTAGTGTGGTAGCCCAAAAATGAAAGCAGTGACGGAGGCAGACTTTTTATCGAGGAGAGTCCAAAAAAATTTAGTAATTAATAAAATCAAATATTAATGAAGCACAATTTTCTTTTAATCACAAAGTAAAAAAAAAGTAAGATTCTGAATGAAGTCTTTATATTAAAAATAAAAGATCAAAGAACACGAGAGTTGCCTCAATTCACGTCTTCTTGTACTCCAAAGTTCAAAAATAAGAATCAATTTGTTCAAATATATGAAATCCAAAAGATCCAGAAGCTTAGCACATTTTCCTTCTGTGTCGCTGTAAGAAACACAAAATTAAGCAAAATCAGGTGCTCACGTCACTTGATCACACTCACTTCACCGATATTAGCACATAACATTGGCGTTCAGCGGCGAACACGCTATTGAGTCGTGGCTATTTGGAGAAGAGAGGGGTCGTCAGATCGATTTAGGGATTGAATGAAAACCCAATTTGTCAATAAAAATATATTTAAATTTTTACTTCTATTTAAATTGCAAAATTACTGTAATACCCCTATTTTTTTCAAAATTTTAGGGGGTACTAATGGTGAAGAATACTTTATATTTCCATTGATAGAGTTTGTGCTCAAATAGGCGAGAAATGTTGGGGAAAATAAGAATAAAACAAACAATAAACTGGATTCTCTGAAAGGCGTGAGAACACTTTCAGATCGAATCAATTCGACGGTTCTATCGAATTATTCAATCGGATACAATTCAGAGTATGTTGAACAATCGTATGAATAGGTTGTGAATACAGAACCAAAAAAAAAACGAAAATTGATCAGACAAAATAAAATTGATTAGAAATTCAGTTTTATGTAGTTTTGCAACTTTTCAAAAAATTGCAAAATAGTCCCTCGAAATTCCGGAAATTAAATTTCCGATGAATTTTCTACACAGCTCGACCCCAGCCAGGGGCTGCCGCCCCTTGGACCCCGCTATCGGGGGCGCTGCCCCCCGAACCCCTGTCCTTTAGGGGCTTCGCCCCTAAAATCATAATAAATTCATATAAGCGTGCACTCCGCACCACCAAACTTATATGATGTATTATTATGACGATACTGATCAAACAAGTCAATCCAATTACACTAAAATATCCAACAATCCTCCCCAATTTTAGTGTAATCCTTGATTAACTAAAACAAGTCATCTCAAACCTTCAAACATTTGCATAAATGAAATATCGTGACGATTGAATTTCACCTTAGTACACTACACATTCCATATATTCGAATAACAGGGTATCTCTAAGGATTGAACCCTGTGAATTCATATTGAATACACGAAGATAATGTACACAAAAAGTTTACAAGAAACCTAGAAAATCTATCTTTTCGGGCAAGACCAAACGAGTCGACTACACCATCGGAATTGTTTATGCAATCACAGAAATTGGTGGGATTGCAAAGATCCTCCCCAACTTTAATCATACTGTTTTAGCCTTCAATCATAGGGATGAATGCCACATGATAGCAGGTAAATGATTGTTTTATTTTTGGGAATATATTATTTCATTAGCACAATCAACACTCTTGGTTTATGTTGGTGCTCTTTTCATATATAGCATTACTTATTGACTTGTTTTGATGAATGTGAAAATAAGGTGAAAACCCTAATTCATGAATGTTTTGCTTGAAAAGGTTGGGGTGTTGAGTTTTTTCCTCAAATGGAAAAGTTAGTCCTTCAACAAAACAAATTCTTGAATTAATACTATATTGTTTGAAACATATCTTCCCAATTAAACACTACTTAAGCTTACACGACGAATTTAATTTGTTATTTTTTGGGGGGGGGATTGTACTATATAATTAGAACTTTGGATTAAGCATAGATGATGATTTCTCGAGATGAATGTTTAGTGAGAAAACCTTAATTGTTAGTATCTTGTTTCACCTCCATTACATGTTAAATTAATGGGTGCTTCACATATTTATAGTGTATATATATAAATAGGAATCAGAAGAATTCTGCAATAAATTAATTGAAAGCATCTTTTTTTTTTTCACAAATAGAGGTCTTTCCCAAAAGCTGAAGTACTAAAGAGTAAAGATATATGCTGACAAGAAAACACTCATGAGTTATATATATTCTCTCTCTCTCACAACATATATTTTCTCTCTCATGAACCGTGCATGAATTTCAAATAACTAAACACACATTTGGTGCCAACACGTAGGGGTTGAGGTTAGCAATATAAGTATTATCGAATCACAAATAATATAGTTGCAGTCTAGGTTAGAAGATAATTTAATTAGATAATTAGAGTTAAGAGGTAATTAAGAACAGAGAGCTAGACTAGTTTAATTTAATTAATAAATTTATCCCTTGAATTTAGTGAATGAATATGATCCACATCTCTTTGATATATCAAATGGTGATCATTGATCGATGTAGTTTTCATGCATGCTAAATGTTATTTCCTTTTAAACAAAAACAAAAAAAAAAAAAAAACAACAACGAGGAGTATATATATATAAAAGAATGAACAATGGCAATTTTGGAAAACTAAAAACTATTTATATCAATTCGTTAAAATAAGCATCGATCGTTCCACATCGTAGGTAGCATAATAGAAGCAATTAATTAGACTTCCAACTTAATTACATAATCAGAAAAATTAATGTTCTTACATAACTGATGCATCATAAAGTGAACTTAAATATGGATAAAATGATTTTCCTCCTTTTTCCCCCCTCCATCAGTAGAATCAAAACACCTTCTATTCCTTCACATTTTCAGCAAAAAATAAAAATAAAAATCATCAAATAACAAGAAAATTAAACCATATACATGCATGCTGCATGTGAGTGTGTGATCAAGATTGAAGTACCGTAAATTCAATAAGAAAAAACTGAAATTAATACGGAAAAAAAACTTAATTACCATTTTCATTTCAAAGAGATGCCTGCATCGGCTTTGGTGAGCAATTCTGTGAAACCCTGAGAAATTTATACGAATAAAATTTAATCAAATAACAAAAAACCCATATATATATATACATGTAAGTGTGTGTGTGGGAGAGAGAAATCAAGATTGAAATACCCTAAATAAAAAAAAATAAAAAATAACATACAAAATTCATTTCCAAATAGAAGTGATCTGGATTGGTGAGCAATTCTTGAAAATCCTTAGCAATTTTAGCATGTATGTTTGATGTGGTCTCTCCTTCAACTTCACACACCTCATCATAATCTTCTTCAAAATGATTTTTCATCCAAATCAAATCATTTGAGTAGTTTCCATCAATCTTTGCTGCTATCGATTTTGCCGCATGATCATCAATATTTTCTTTCACTATCCCTTTTTCATGATCTTCTTCACCATTCTTTTCATCACCTTCAGATGAGATTTCCACCGAGTCGACGACGGCCACTTTCTCTCTCTTGGCAACACGACCTTCATTATCATCATCATCATCACGGTGACGACTCTCTCTCTCTCTCTTGGCGATGATTTGAACAGCTTTAGCACACTGCACGATCAGTTTCTTGGAGATGGCATCAAAGTTGTAGGTCTGTTGTTGGAGTGAGATGATGTGAGAATCCATGTCTGCTTGCTTCATCTTCATCTTGTCGATCTCCTTCTTCATTCCGTCATTGGCATTGCTTAGCTTCTCTTTTAGAGAGAAGATGCTGCTTCCCTTTTGCAGTGATCTTCTTCTTATGTTTGAGAGAAGATGTTGCTGCCCTTTTTGGAAATCTTTGTTTGCATACTCCCATTGATGATCCACCCCAATTTTCCGAAACCCCTAAATTTATTATCAAATACTTGTTATTAATTAGCCCCATTATGAAAAATGTAATTTTAGTTAAACTCAAAAATTTTCAGAAAAAATTCAAAATTTCAAGCGACAAAAGAAAAGCAAATTAAAAAAGAAAAAGAAAAAAAGAACGTACAAAATATTGATCACACACACAAACAAATGTATACGTACGTAGTTGTTGAGTTGAGAGACAAAGCTTGAGAAATTGTTGTGTCTGAAATAGTTGGGAAGTATTTCCACACTAAATTTAATGGGATCCCAAATAATGAAGCTGTCCCCAAATTTACCCCATGAAATGATGGAATTAGTGTTTGGATCATTCACTATTTGGAAGGTCTTCGTCGAAAAGTGCGCCGGAGATGGCCCAAACCTTCCCATCTCTGCCCTGCTGCTGCCACCGCCGTCATCTCCACCGCCTCCACCGCTCGGACCACCGATCTTTGTAGTCATTGTTCCTTCTCTATTTTACTACTTGAGAATTAAAGGTAGACTTAAGTAATATTGTTTCAAATGCTTTTTAGGGCATGCATGCAATAATATATATAGTACAAAGCAACTTTTTCTTAGTGATTAAATTTGCCATTGATTTTGACTGACCAAATTTACACCTACAATTGGAATAGGAATATATTCTCTCGCACAATTCATGTTAATTTAATTTGTACTAATGATTATACTCCTTGTGTTTCACTTTGATGGTACAGTACCATTCTACGTTTCATGCAAGTGTTTAAATATTTATTGTGCATGATTTAAGTTAAATTAAAATGGAATGTTTTAGAGAGAGTGGAACTATTTTAATGTTATCATGTATTTAATATTTATAATGTCAAAAACATTAACATATAGCACATGTCGGATAAAATATGTGAAAAATTAAAACCAAACATCTTGGACCCCCTAATTACTTACTAGCTAATGCATCTTCTATTACATTTAATTGTTGGATTCGTGTGTGTGTGTTAGCCTAGTGGTAGTGAGGTTAATGCCCGGGTCAAAGATCACGGGTTCGAGTCCTCCGTCACGCGGTATTCAAATTTCCTTGTAATATTGTTCAAAAAAAAAAATTGTTGGATTCTTCAAAAATTGTCACATTACAGTTCGGCACGGTCATAAAGAATAAGGGTAAAAAGATAGAAAGTGGGTTGATCCTAATACTTTTGAAGGATTTTGAAATGTTAAAACTTTCCTTATTTGGAAACGACAATATAATTAAGTGAAACACCTAAATAAGGAAATGATGACAATATGAGTGGGTCGGAAGGAGTATAATTAATAAGGACTTTGAACTCACAACGTACATATTTAATTAGTTTTAATAAGATTATTAAATAAATATTTTTTTATTAATTTCAACAAAATATTAGCAAGTAGGCGTTGAAAAAGATTAAACTGAATTTTGATTTATACTATATCCTATGTTGTGTACAATTATAAAAATTGTATTGTAGTCATTATAAATCTTCATTTATTACAATATACGTACTTATCTAATTAATTAATCGAGATTAGAAAGTATATATTTTAATATTTTTTTTCATTTTACAAAGGTGCATGGAAAAGTTTTCCTCATCTTATATATTTGCAGCGACTCAAATTAAACATTTTTAAATCTTTACCAATTTTCAAAACCGCCTTATCACCTTCTACAGCCAATCTTTCATCAGTGTAAGACTGAAAGAGTGTTACACAAAATCATCAATCTTTCTTGACAATCAAATACAAGAAACCAGATGAATAAATCGATGAATTTTAGCTTATATTATACGCTCCTGTGAGACCGCGCGTGCACCCCGATTTTTATTTTTATTTTTATTTTTACTTTTCACGGACAGATCACATGCACCACAAATTATTTTAATATGCACTACGTTGTAAGATACACCACTAAGTATATTGGGATGCACCAATTTTTAATTTGGGTTTTTATATAAAGTGTGGTGCATCTGCATACACTATGTGACGCATCTCATTAGACAGCATGGTGCATCTCAGTACACATGGAGATTTTTTTTTTAATTTTAGTTGTTTTTTTTACTCCGCCTTCGGCTCCGATTTTAATCTATTAATAATTGCAGTGACAATAATTTGGATCGTTCGGCTCGCTCCGAGACCTTCGGCTCCCCTTGTTCGATCTCTTAACAAAAGAAGAAAGGTCAAACAAAAAAAGAAGAGGCAAAAAAAATCTGAAAAATTTAAAAACAATCCAAAAGAAAAAAAAAATCACAATGTGGTGTATGTGTATACACTATGTGGTGCATCTAAAAAAATAGTGAAAAAGAATATTAATAAAAATTAAAATCTGGTTACACTTAACATCTCATTATACAGTGTAATGCATATAAATACACGTTGTGATGCAAATGATTTGATCGTTAAAAAAAATGAAAAAAAATATCAACGGATTTGACCAGGTCAACCCGAGTCCGACCGGATCGACCCTGTCTCACACAAGAATTTGAGAACAATAAGACTCCATATGAGAGGATAATTGGACAACCTCGACTTCATAAAATTACCGATTTAAAAAATATAATATTTATAATTACAGAATTGTCAAATAAAAATCACATAAAATTAAAGTCATTTCAAAAAAACTAGCGTATAACACGTCGAAAATCGACGGAAAATTATAAAAATTAATAAAATTATTAAAAGTACTAATATGTGATAGATTAAAAAAAATATTATTTGTTAATTATTTTAGCGTTAAATCATTCGATTATGCAATCTACTAAACTTGCTTAGAATTTATATCCCTTGAACACATCTCAAATTCAATTAAAAAGCAATTTTACCACATGTTTAAGTCTCAAACCCATATAGTTATGTTTGTTAAAAATTATAACTAATATAAAAATATATTTCTCTCTCAAAGGAAACGACTCTTAAGCTGAATCTTTTAACTTTTTATTAAGAAAAAGAGGCAAAAGAAGGAGCGGGTAGTGAGAGAGAGAGAAGAGATATATAGATACCGAATAATACTATAGATGTTAAGATTGTCTATAAGATGAAAGTGACCCTAAATACCCCACATTATGAATTCAACACAAGATTAAGAAAAAAAATAAGTTAAACCACCGCTTCACAATCATCCCGTCTACCCCAACGGTTCCGACCTGGAACCAGTCTATTGACTACAATACTGATTTTAAATTATATAAACAATCATCTTCCAAATATATTCACAAAAAAATTAATGATGATATTTGTTTTCTTTTTTACCTGAAATTAATATTTAATTATATACATAACTATATTCCAAAAATATTCACATAATATTTAATAAATAAAAATTTAATTATAAATTGTAGTATTATATAAATAATTATCTTCCAAATATATTCATAGAGAAATAAATGATCGCATTCGTTTTCTTTTTTACCAGCTTCGAGAATAATTTTTTTAACTGAGAATAAAACTTCAGAATTGTTTCACTATGTACTTGGTTGTTTTTTTCTTTTTACAAAACTTTTTGTGGAATGGTTGTGATTCATAAAATTATTTAGTCAATGATATAAGATAAAAGTTGACCATAAATATCCTTAATTTTATGAGTTCAAAATTATATAATATATTTAAAAAAAAAGTTGTTCGGCAAGTACTGAATTAGCCTCTCTACGTGCACAATTCTTGGTCGAAATTGGCTCGTTGATAAATCGTTAGTAATTTTTCTACCAATTTTCCTACATATTCTATGTTTTCCAACGGAGACGATTAATCAAACAATTTGAGATGATGTGTTTAGGATTATTCAAACTTGTTTGAAATTTATATACTCGTACTTATTTAAAATTCGATTAAAAAATTAGTCATTCGTGTTCCTTTCTGAAAAAAATCCGTATATTAATCTACCGCCATAATTCAGCGTCGGAACTGGCCCGTTGACTACGACTCTGATTTATAAGTGAGTAATTTATAAAATTTGTTTAGAATTTATATAGATCCAAAAATTTAATAAAAATAATGATTGTACTATTCATTATCGTCCTTAATCATATAGTAATATTCGTTAATTAAAATTATAGATTATGCAAAGTTGGAAACCCAATTACAAATAACGTAAAAATTATTTCATGGATGACGGTTATAGATTTTAGAAAATACATGGGAAAAAAAAGCATAAAATGAAAAAATTTTCGAGTTGAGGTAACCGTCGGTTGGGAATTGGCTCGTTTACCGCCACGGTTTTGGATCATAATTGGCCCGTTGACCACAATTTTGATTTATAAACGCATAATTTATAAAACTCGTTTAGAATTAGTATAGACTCCAAACTTTAAAAAAAAAATGATTCTACCATTCATTCTCATCTTAACTGTATAGTATTAATATTTACTAATTACAATTATAAATTATGCAAAATTGAAAACCCAACTACAAATAACGTAAAAATTAATTCATGGATGACGATTTTAGATTTTAGAAAATACATGAAAAAATGAATAAAATAAAAATTTTAATATTAATAAGAATAAAGAATGAAAATGTGTCACGTGGGATCTCGAGTTGAGGCACCCGTCAGTTGAGAATTGACATGTCTACCTAATTAATTGACAAATTAGAAATTACTTATTTTTTATCAAATTAAATAAAAATATTAGACTATTTCCAAATTTAATTTGGTTAACCAATAAATTATCCAAACTATTTTGGAACCATTAAATCTGTCAACTAATAAATTGGTTCCCTATTAAAAATAATTATCTATTCGGCCAATTAATAAATTGACCAAATTAAATTAAATTAACTTAAACTATAAAAATATAGCAGTTATATATTCGGCCGATTAATAAATATATTGGCCAAATACAAAAGATGAGAAAATACACCTTGATTCTAGGTATTTATAGGCTTTTCAATAGGTGAAGTCATTGAGAAACCAATTTGGAACACAAGATTTTAGTATAGATATTTAAAATCTATTATTTTACATTTAAAAATTAAAAAAATTGAGAATTTAAATAAATATGAATGGAGGTATATAAAGGGTGCCACGTAGATTTTTTCAAACCAATAATTGTTTTCTTTTTAGTAATATAATGATAATGATGATCATCAAAAAATCCATAACCAAAAATGGTAAAATGATGATTACATATATAAGGAGGGTGAAAGCTAGGTTGGTTAGCAAATTAAGCTTGTGGTTTGAAACACAATAATCTTCGACCATCGCCACATGCAGAAGCTCCATGGCAGAATGTGCAATAGAGAGTTGGAGATCAATGCTTTAATTTTTCAACAAAATTTATCAATACCCTTTCTCACATCAATGCTAAATAGCAAATTACTTTGAAACGTTATATTTGTGTCCCTATCAATTTTTTTAAAGATGGTGACATCTTTATGTTATGGGGGTCGATGCATACTCTTCTACTACTCCAGCAAGACTCAAACTTTAAATATATGTAGCGTTAACTCTAATTATATGTATTTTGTTGATCATGTATGAGGTTGTAAGAACACGTTCTCCCCACACTACAAAAAAATAGTTTGTAGTGGCGTCACTATATAAGTACTTAGTGATGTCTTTTGTGTTCGTCACTTTGTTGCAACTATAGGTCTCGACACTAAAAGTATTATTGACAACACACAAACATCGTCACTGCATATTTAATTATTGTGGCCGATGATCTTGTCATTGATGATGATATTGTCACAGTACTTAATTTGTCTTCACTGTATTTCAATCCTTATAGTTATAGCACTAGAGGATTGCTTGTAACTATAGTGCTTGCAAATAAAGGATAATTAACTAAGTAAAATAAATTATGCTATTAATGCGGCTTCATCTTCATACTAAGACGAACTCTTCTTTCTTTACACAGTCGACCACGGCCTCGGCCTCAGCCTCGGCGTCAGCCTTGTTGAGGAAGAAATCCGTCAAAACCTTCTTAGAATGCAAAGCACCACGAACCATTTTACCAACCTACACAAAAACAAACAAACTAACATTTAATTTTATTTATTTGTTTAATTCGTGAGAACCCGCATTGTTTAACACTAGATCAACTAACAAACATAAAAGTATTGGTTTAATAAATCCTATTTTACGCAAAAAAAAGAGAAACATTTAAGTATTGCAAAATACATAACAAACACATATATATGTCAAAAAAATTTGTGTAAAGTATCGCAATAAATATTAGTTATATAATCAATCTTGAAATAGAAGATGAAACATCATTTATATTAAAAAAAATTGAGAATATCGAAGATTAGGGTTTAGAGTACCTCATCGAGGGTGAGCTCCTCCACCTTCTCCTCCAAGGCATACTGTAATGTACAACGCTTAAATTAGAAAAAGATATATCAAAGTCTGCCTCTCAATAAATCAATCAATGTTAACCTAACAAAATTTTTAAAGGAAACGAAATCTAAAACTAGTTAATATAAATTACAGGGATAAAAGTCGTTAATTTAATTTTGTTTACCTAGTTAACAAAATTTAAAGGGCCGAAAAGGCTGAAAAAAAATAAATTTAGGTCTAAAACCACTTTTAAATCACGATAAGTGATGAAAAAGTTTAGGTTATTTCGGGTTACCTGAGTTTTGGAGTAAATGATTTGAAGGGACTACGTGGTTGTGTGGAAACTGTTATAATAATAGAGAATGTAAATTTATTGTAATGAATTCAAGGTATTCAATATGACTTTGAAAGGACCTCTATGGCTCTATTTATAAAGTTATAGAGACAAGGTTTTTTTTTTTTTTTTGTTTTTACTCAGTGCGCATTGAAAGTAGCGGTTGCAGGTTCTCACGACATAAAAAAAAATAGAGATAGGGGTTTTATGATATAACTTGGTCATCACTCCATAATAAATTAATAATGTAAATCATGTACAATTAAAGATATATTACTACAGTTTTATGGGTTTTAAGTTTCAATTTTTAGTTATTAATTAATTTATCATTAGTGTTGATTAATTATTAGTTTATACCGTAAGTACTTGTTTGGTTCAAATCAAATAGAGAGGAAGAATGAGAACAATAATTGTTATTTTTATTAAGTTGTAAGGAATTCAAGAATTTCGTTAAGTTATTGTGCCCGCCGATGCAAAGCAATGGCATATTTGTCATTTTGATCTTCTCATATTACAAACCAAAAAGTTATTTCTAACCTGTTAATGTTGATTATAAACCGGTTTTCTATTTGTCAAAACTCAAAAGAAGCATTTTTCATTAGATTGTGCTTGCAGAAATTTAATTTTATATCGAAAAGTGATCGTAGATACTATATATAAAATTATTTTTTTACTATAAGAAGAATTCCTATCTTTCATTTTTTGGACGGTTTCCCAAGTTTCTTTCTAACTACTTTTGGACACTACTCACAACAAATTATTGTTCTTTACTCTTACTTTATCAACTTATTTACCTAAAATACCACATATAACCCACCACCATCTCAATTAATTAATATATCAATACCTTCAATGTGAGATCCTTTCTCCACTCACAACAAATTCAATCACTTTTTTTCTACTCATAACTAACTCAACAACTTTTTTCCTTAATACCCGTACCACTTTCTCCTAGGAAGAAACTTGAGGATCGGAAGTAGTACTAATATTATTAAAATCATTATCAATCCTAATTTTATCTAAAAGAATCTTTCTTCACTAATAAAAATGTCAAAATTTAATATGATATTTTCCTTATGACTTGCAAATGATTCTAGCTTGAGCAACCAATGCCATATCCACTACTATTCTATTGAATATTAACGAATGAATATTAATAAAAGTTTCAAAATTGAGAATGTTAATCTCACTATGATTATTTGTATTTGCATTTCGAAATTAATGTCTATCTGCATCTGTTTTAAAATCAACGTACGAAATGTGTATCTACATTTGTTGGGAAATTTATTAGTAAAAGTTTTGATGAATTCCAAAATCAACTGACCCCAACCGAGTAGATGTTGCCGAACCTAATGTTAGTAGATAGGCTCGCTGTTTGAGCATTGTCAAGATTTTATCTTTACAGGTCTCCAGCTGAAGATGGCAACATGACTTCACTAGGACAGAACATCAGTTGAGAAGAAAGACAGCTGAGCGTTCATCTCATCAGATGCAAAGAGGGAGAAGACATTAGAACATCAGTTGTGAGGAAAATAACTGAGCGTTCAGTATATTAAAAAGAAGGAAGAAGGAAGCTATGTTCAAGGTTCAGATCAATGGTCAAGTATCCAAAAGAAAAAAGGAGGAAGTCACGGAACATCAGTTGTAAGGAAAACAACTGAGCGTTCATCAGATGAGAAGCAGTAAAGGGGAAGAGAACATCAGATGAAAGGAAGCCATCTGAGCGTTCGAACCCAACTGATTAGATACAAGGAAGACAACTGAGTGTTCAGTTTCAGAACATCAGTTGTAGAACTCAACCAAGAAGATCAACAACTTGAAGTTGAAGACAGCTGAGAGTTCAACTGTTAGAAGTCAGAAAGAACATCGGCTGAAGAACAAGTTAGTTGAAGATCGAAAGTCTTAACCGACCACTCCCTGTTGGAAGTCTGTTGTTAAGATTTGAATTTCAAAAAGGAAGTCACGTGAGGGTTCATTACCCCATTTGGCCCAACACAAGGCTGTCTCAGATGGAAAGCAGAAGAGCTCAGATGCCAAATCCGGAAAGTCTGCAGAGATGAGAGACAAGCCATCGCTATCAAAGAACAGGGATCAACAGCTCCTCCAACGGCTAGTTGATTCTCTCTGCCTATAAATAGAGGCCTTCATTCACAGAGAATGACACCACAGAGACAAGAGAAGACACACGAGACGAGACAGAGCGAAAGAACTATATTCCTTACTCAAGCTGAATTAGATTTAGTCTCTAAGAACATCACTTGTTGAGAGTTCTAGAGCATTAGATTGTGTCTGAGTGTCTTTAGATCAAACCTTGAGAACATCACTTTGTGAGAGTTCGTAGAGTGTTAGATCCCAACTCACTTCTTGTTCTAGCTGTTAGTTGGAACCTTATCTTTCATACCTGAAAAGGTTTTAGGACCCTACTCTTCCCGCAATTGAGTAGATAGGTTGTTTAGTACTCGAAAACTAAACTGTAAGGTTGATAAGTACCCGCAAACTTATCCATAACGGTTGCTCAGCCCGCGTAAGCTGAGTGGTTTGTCCAGAAGAACTTGGACAGAGTTGTGTGAACTCACAACTCCCCGTGGACGTAGGAGTGTTATCTCCGAACCACGTTAATTCTCTGTGTGCTTGTGTTTTTCTTTATTCAGTTATTTCTTGCATTCTCAACTGACTGACTAACCAGCATACAAACTGCATCTGTGCATTCTCAACTGTTTTGGTTATTGACCAACCGTGCATAAAAGCGTGAGTTGATTTTATACGAGTTTAATTTCCACCACATTCCGCACAACACTTCACTTCCAACTGAGTGTTTTTTACTCAGTTGTGATTCCAACTGAGCTTCCTTACTCAGTTGAAGTTATTTTTGGGGGTTAAGTTTGAAAATCGTAACTGGTGTATCCCCCCTCCCATACACCAGTAACTCGTTCGGGACCATCAACATTTGTTCTCTATCTTGCGATCTTTGATAAGATATAATTATAACATATTAATTCATTTGAGTTCGAGTTATAAACTATATATAATCACCCAAAACTTTAAATGTACACACTTAAATAAAACAGGCCAGTCTAATAAATTATAACAAAACAAAAACATTCTTCGATTTTCAAAGCTTTTTTTTTTCTTTTTTACTTGAGAAGGTGGAATTTTGAAATTTAAAATCTAGATCTCACTGTTTACAGATTGAAAGCTCATTACTTGGGAGTATATCATTTGGAAATAAAAACAAAAACGTTAATATAGTTTACCATAACCAAACTCATAGATATATAGGTCAACAACATTGAATATACCAAAATTCTCGTCAAGACTATAAATTTTTAATCAAAATCGAAAATCAAAGTGCTGTACTAATTGAAACGAACCAACATAAACCATTTGGTCCGTATAGATTTATCGATTACGGTTCAACCATGTCCACCACTTATTAGGACGCCATTTACCTAAGTCCATGTCCACTTGAGCATTTTTGGAGCATGGAAAATGAATTAACTTAATTCAATCTATTACTTGTTGTTTGGTTTGGTAGTGCATCAACCATTATCGTTATTTGGCGGTAACACAAACTTCCAAAATATTACCCACCAAACTAGAAGAGTAACAAAATTATTTACTCTTCCAATTCATTTTCGTTACATGTGATTCCTTTATATTGTTAGTACTATTTTTTCCCTTAACTTGATCCCATTTCATTTACATTCAAAACTATAGGTATCACATTGAAATTAATCCCAAAATAGAAGATTGATTGTAGAAATATAGTAATGTCATAGGCCTTCGACTCTAAAACTGCAGCAAATTGGAAAAACCTCAGCAAATTGAAATTCGAAAACCCTCTCAATAGTTTATGCAATTCTCTCTCTGGTGGCGCATCTCCTTATCCCTCCGCCGCCCCTTGCCGTCAACCTATCTCCGCCGCCGTTTTTTCTCTCCGATGGGAGAATCCGCCGCCGGCAGCAAGGCTAAGCCTAACTCGAGCTCGGCTCAACCAGCCTTCACCAAAGACGAAGCGTATCTTCAATCCGTCATCCCCAAACGAATTACGCTCTTCGAATCAATCCAGAATGAGCAGAAACTCAAGCGATTGGCGCTTTCCGATGAACTAATCAAGTAAATTCCGATTGCTTAGCTGCACCTGTTCAATTTGTGTGTGTGTGTGTGTGTAGTTGTTGAGGTTGCGATTGTTTGATTTTTGGTTTGACGCTCTGAGAATAGGATTACATTGCCGGACGGAAAGGTTAAGGAAGGAAAGAAGTGGAACACCTCCCCGTTTGATGTGGCGAAGGAGATATCGAAGAGCTTGGCGTCGAACGCGCTCATTGCCAAGGTGAACGGAGTTTTGTGGGATATGAATCGGCCTCTGGAAGAAGATTGCAACCTTGCGCTGTTTACATTTGATACTGACGAAGGGCGCGATACATTCTGGCATTCGAGTGCGCACATTCTTGGCGAAGTAAGACATTTGGTATATTGAAGTATGAGTAGAAATACTGTGTAGATTATGATCATTAACAATGTGGTTGTTTTGGGATATTCCAGTCGTTGGAGCAGACATATGGATGTAGATTATGCATCGGGCCGTGCACTACCAGAGGGGAGGTGAATTTTGAGCGTTTCGTTATTGCATTGCTCTCTCACAGATAGCTGATTCCATTTATCAACGTTGATTATATTGGAACATGTCTTGAAACATGGATTTTGCTTAGTTAGATACTGTTATTTGCTTTTACATTTCAAGTGTCTCATACTAGCCAACTGGCTGAATAATTTGCAGGGATTTTACTATGATGCATTTTATGACGATTTGGGATTGAATGAGGATCACTTTAAACAGATTGAAGCAGCTGCCAAGAAAGCTGTTGATGTATGAACTCTTTTTGCTCTTAATCAAATAGTGACATTGGATGTTAGTTAATTTTAGTAACTACTTTGTTGTATCATGTGAGCCTGTGGGATGCATTTGTGATGGCTTCGAAATTGACAGTTTCCTTTTATTGGATAAACATTATAGAAAATAAGGCGTCTTCTACTCTTCCCTACATTTTGTTTGTGTAGTGTTTTGTTATAAAATTTAAGGGTGATTATGAGAGTTAAACTACTGTTCCTTTTACATTAGGAAAAACAACCTTTTGAGCGCATTGAAGTGACAAGGCAACAGGCCATTGACATGTTTTCAGATAATCGTTTCAAGGTAATTGTACTCCTTTACTTTCTTTATCTACACATTTCATCTATTTGAATTATCTCTGTATGACTTGTTTATTGTTTTCCTTCCCATCTTTCATTAGGTTGAAATTATTAAAGATTTACCTGAAGATAAAACTTTGACAGTATACAGATGTGGTCCTCTGGTTGATCTGTGTCGTGGACCTCACATACCAAATACAGCTTTTGTGAAAGCTTTTAGCTGTATGAAGGTAGGATCTGCTATTCTGTAGGAAGCAAACACTTGCAGTCAACACGATTGTTAAGTTTCTTTTCTGTAAAATTAGGCTTCATCTGCATATTGGCGGGGAAATAAAGACCGTGATAGCTTGCAGAGGGTCTATGGCATATCTTTTCCAGACCAAAAGAAATTAAAGGTTACATATTCCTTACTTTCCAGCTACAAGAAGCTGATAGTTGTTTGCATTATCAGTGTCTCTTAGTGTATTTAGTTGTAATTATTTCAGGAATATAAAGCCATGCTTGAAGAAGCTAAGAAATATGACCACAGAGAACTCACAAAAAAGCAAGAGCTTTTCTTTTTTCACCCTCTTAGGTAAAAAATTGAGGTACATAACATAGTGTGGTTGTATTTCATGATTCTAATTAGATGCCTTTGCTGTGCAACTTAGCCCTGGAAGCTGTTTCTTTCTACCTCACGGTTCTCGAGTTTGTAACAAGTTGCTGGAATTTATACGGAATCAGTACTGGAAGAGAGGTTATGAGGAGGTTAGTCTTTAATGCTGACAAGGATGCATTTATTTTTTTTAAAAAAAAAAAAATACATGTGCAAGTTCTCACTTTATAACCACTTATTACTTGAAATCGTAGGTGTGGACTCCAAATATGTACAATATGGAACTGTGGGAAAAATCTGGTCATGCTGCCAACTACAAGGAGAATATGTTTGTTTTTGAGGTTAGATTATGGTTGATCAGTTAAAAACTATTAAAAATATTTTCTTGTAATTTAGGGTTGGACTGTGACTGCCTTTTTCTGCTAAATTCAATGAAGTGGTGTATTTTGAATTATTGCAGGTGGAGAAACAAGAATTTGGACTCAAGCCAATGAACTGCCCTGGCCATTGTTTAATATTTGATCATAGAGTGCGTTCATATAGAGGTGAGTCTTTTTCTTCTTTCTATCTTTTATATCTGTTGACTAGTATAGATGTGCCATCAGCCTGCAGTTGCAGACCAAAGTAAATATGTCTATGTAAATTATGTAATTAATTGTTACTTTAATGTTAACTTGGATAGGGGCTGCATAGCCGATGCAAAAAAACATCTGATAAGTTGAATTATCATTGCTTCCTGTTACATCTGTTGCTTTCATCAACTTTATGCCTGTAATAATAACTTTTTGCCATTGGCCTTGTATGAAGGCGACCACCTTGTTCTTTCTTTTATGTGTTGAAAGACTTTAAGATAAGATTGCTTGTGTACGGCATGTCTTGGTGACTTTTTTGCATGGTGATCTTATGTGTAGTTCCTTTTCAATAGATCCTCACAGTTTACATTTGCATCTTTTGCAGAGCTTCCAATACGCCTGGCTGATTTTGGGGTCTTGCATCGCAATGAGGCAAGTGGTGCTCTTACTGGGTTGACTCGTGTGAGGCGGTTTCAGCAGGTACACCTTGAACTGTGTTGTGAAGAATTATAAGGAACTTGGGTGATTTTATAGCTACCTAAATGTTGTGTGTCTGTGAGTCTGTCTGACATCTATCTTTCATTTTTAACTACTGCGTGTTGGCTATGTTAAGGTCTTTAGTTTTCTATCTTGGTGTGAAGTTTACCTTTATGAGTCTTGGTCATTCAGCTTAGTTAAACAGTTTATTGGTATAAACAATTATTTATTTATTTTGTACAGGATGATGCTCATATCTTCTGCAGGGAGTCTCAAGTAAGATTGATTTTCTGGTTCTGTCCTAGTTTTATCATTAATACTACAAAATCTTTTGTTTGATCTTTCCCCAAATATTACAGGTTAAAGATGAAGTCAAGGGTGTCCTAGAATTTATCAGCTGTGTTTACGAAATATTTGGCTTCACTTTTGATCTGAAGTTATCTACGGTATAAATCCCAACACTTCTTAATTGAAATACCATTATGTTCTGGACTTTTGCTTGCGTCGCGAACTACAATATGTTGATACTTTGTGTTTCAGTACACCAACCTGCATAAGTATAATCTCTGTCAGTTTATTCTCTCCCTGCACGAAAATGCAGAATAAATGTAGAGAATGCACATGCTAGATGAACGAGAACCTAAAATTGATTGTTTGTACATGTGACACTACTAATAATTGCACTTGTCTTTTGTGGTCCGACCTGATAGATTGTTGCTAATGTTACAAGATCTTGTTAATATATGTCTTATGTCTTGTAGAGACCAGAGAAATATCTTGGAGATGTAGAAACATGGGAGAGGGCTGAAGCTGCTCTTACAGAGGCATTGAATGAGTTTGGAAAGCCTTGGGAGGTTAGTTACTCAATAAATGATGATATTGCTCTCAGAAAAATGTTGATCCACTCGAAGGCATGATTTTTCAGAAAAAAAGTCACCCCATTGATTCCTTTTTTTTTAATTAAAATGTCTGCATGGTTTTCAACTTCTTCTGCTAGTTCTGATTTCAGATTTTTTTTCAGATAAATGAAGGTGATGGAGCTTTTTATGGTCCGAAGATAGACATTAGTGTGAATGATGCAATGAGAAGAAAATTCCAGTGTGCAACATTGCAGGTTTATTTTATAACTGTGATTTCGTTATCTAATCATGTTTATGAATTAATAAGTGGAAGATTTTGCCAAATCTTAAAGCAAATTATTCGCCCTAAACCAGTTTTAAACGTTCGATTACTACCATATTCTATAATAATTATTTGTACATATTCTATTCAAAATTTGTGGGTGTTATATGGATTTCTGTAAGTCAAAACAATGTAATGAAAAGCTTAAAGCCTGTTGACTGAATAATGTGCTTGAGTAGCTCTTAGGCTGCCATATGGTTCCTACTTTTTGCTATAGCACAGAGGATCTGTGCTGGATTTTTGATGGAGTATTTCATTGTTTCAGTTGGACTTTCAACTCCCTCGCCGCTTCAACTTATCTTACTCAGCGGAAGATGAGACCAAGAGGGAAGTGCCTGTAATGATTCACCGAGCAATTCTTGGTTCTGTTGAAAGAATGTTTGCTATTCTCTTGGAACACTTCAAGGGGAAGTGGCCATTTTGGCTTAGTCCACGCCAAGCAATAGTATGCCCTGTCTCTGACAAATCCCAGGCGTATGCCCTAGAGGTTGGTTATTAGCTCTTCTGACTGTACACTTATCTCTTCTTTCTTACTACTTTCATATCTACTTTTTCGATGAGTGGACAGAAAATTTATCCATATCAGTTTTTGTTTTATAATTGGCATCTATACTTCAGTTGCTTACTTTTCGCCTCTATTTTCTTTCTTCCTCCCCTCATCTTCACCCTTTTCTTTCTGCATGTATTCTATCCAGAACTATAGGCGATTGTGTTCCTTTTGCTCGAGATACTAAGTTATATCTTGTTTTATTCATGTTTACATTTTCATTGATTGCAGGTTCGGGATCGCATACATGATGCTGGGTTCTATGTGGATGTTGACACAACTGACAGGACAATTAATAAAAAGGTGTGTATACAAATGTCCAATATCTTCATTGGAATGGCAATTTAATAAATGAGATGTGAACTCTTTAAACAAAATAAATCTTTGTGTGTTAAAATTAGGTCCTTGCTTTCGATGTACTGCATCTGCAACAACTGAAATCACAGGGAACCTAACTAAAATAACTTAAAAGTATGTGAATCTAAAAATGCATTTATCCAGAAAAAAATCAATTTTTAATGACTGTCGTACATGAAGTGGCTGCATACTCGGGTGGGTTAGAGTGTTGGATTCTTACTTCTTTTCTTTATTTGTGTTACTCTAGCATTTTATAAGAAGCTCCTCCATTTCTCAATTATGAAAGCTTCAGGAAACTAATTGTTTTGTATCATTGTAGGTACGAGAAGCTCAGATGGCGCAGTACAACTATATCTTAGTTGTTGGGGAGAAAGAAATCGGAACTGGACAGGTTTGCATCTCTACTGTAAAATTTATACTTATTAACATATCAGAATTCCGTGTGCATGTACTGAATGCTAATACACCCTTAATATTATTCCTCCCATTATTCTTTGGGCAACCATTTGGAAAAACTGTCTGTCTCGATTGCTGTTGGTACTATACTACCGAATAACGCTCATTAAATCCTGTATCAAAGCCTCCTTTGTTTAGTTTTTGCCCATTTCTTACGTGCTCGTATGTCTTCAGGTGGCTGTGCGAGTCAGGGACAAAAACGAGGCCCCCCTGAAGAGCATTGAAGATCTGCTAAAACAATTTAAGGACGAGGTTGCCACTTTTAGGTAGCAGACAACACAACTGTTATGTTCTTTTATCATGGATTTTTGTAATGTTTGAAAGCATTTGTTACCTAATTTGAAAAAACCTTTTGTTGATTTTTGTAATGTTGAAAAAACCTTGTGTTGGTTTCATTTGTTACCTAATTTTCAATCCATACACCCTCTTGACAAAGATCTTGTTTCCAATTTCGTATTTCATTTTATACATGCTCTAGATATTCAAGTTCAAACTAAATACTGTAATTGTTCTACATAACTATATAATTATAACGTTTTTTATTCCTTTTTTTTTTGGTAAGCATCTCTATTTTGTACTCCTTCCGTCCTGCTTATTTTGTCTCCTTACTATTGGATACGGAGATTAAGGAAAGTTGTTTGTTTAATAAACTAGTGGATGAGATTGGAAAGGAATGAGAGAGAAACTCTTACGATCATTCATTATGTCTATATTTGGATGTAGACAAAATGAGTGAGATGTCCATTTAAGAAAAGGGAGGCAAAATGAGCGGGACAGAGGGAGTAGCAAAGAATCAATTGAATACTTTTTATGTCCTATTAGGGGGAAAGAGTTATCTCTTAATTCTATTCTACAAAGTATAAGAGATGGTATATTCTACAATAGAGAAGCTAACAGTTTCACCTATTTTCAAGAGACAACGAGCTTTTCAATTTATGAGGATAAAAAGAAATAACTACTATTATAGTAGTAATTTGTTTTGTCTTACATAAAAATAGTTGTGCATAATTATGTTATCTTACATATACACGGCTTTAAAAATTGTGCATCCATAAATTTTTAAGAGACACTAATAACTTTTCTACCTATATAATAGAGGGATGAAAATAATAAACATAATCCGTTTATGAGTATATAACTACTTTACCTTATATAATAATTTATAACTATATTTTTAAAAACTTTTCATTTGTAAAAGCTTTGAATGAGTTTGGAATGCCTTCGAAGGTTAGTTACTCATAAAATAAAGATACTGCTCTCTCAAAAAAATGTTGATCCTCATCCACTCGAAGGGATTTTTTTTTCACAAAATAAGCTACCCCCATTGAATTTTTTCAGTCTGCATGATTTTCAACTTCTCCTGCTAGTATTAATTCCAGATATTTTGTTTGATAAATGAAGGTGATGGAGCTTTTTATGGTCCGAAGATTGACATGAGTGTGAATGATGCAATGAGAAGAAAAGCTCGTTGTCCGGGTTGACCCGACCCGGTCAAAAATTTATTCATTTTTATTTCGATTTTTTTTTAATTCTAGTTTTTTTTCCTAGCTCCGCCTTGTGCTTTGATTATTAATATAAAGATAATCTTAGCAGCAACAATTTGGATCCTTCGGCTCCGAGGCCTTTAGCTCCCCTCACTCGACTTTTGATCAAATAAGAAGCGGCAAACTAAAAAACGAAGAGGCAAACAAATTTTGGAAATTAAATAAAAATATAAACAAACAGGCACGCGCCGATTTAAAAAATAAAAAAATATTCCGGCGCACGAATGGGCGACAGGTGCGTGTATTACACGCGCCACGCGCAGTCGCATATGAGTATTTTGCTGAGCTAAACATTGTATTCAGGTCGATAATAGTCTTATAATGCTTGTTTTAGTGTCTCAATTGCAATTATATATAATTAACTGTTCATTGAGGAATATTAACCCCGGCCATTCAATCATGTTGATGTTGGGGAGGTAGACTTGTAAACTGTATGTAGCAGATGACAGAATTGTGAATAGTCATTTGTAAAGAAAAACAAAAGCACTAAACAAATATAGAAAAGCAGAAACTTCTTCTGCTGCTTGTTACCTAATTTGAGGCAACTTTTTCTTGCTTCCATTATTCCTATTGCAGTGTTATTATTGCGCATGCTTTGTTATCTTTAACATTATCATGTTCCAGTTGTGGGCGTCTGTAATGCATATTTCTCGTTTAACGGAACGAAACAATATAATCTCCGACTAGTTCGCTCGTCTCGTGTTGAGAGTCTAACATGCGAACTTTCTATTACAAGTGTTCGAATCTGAGTCTTTGATTGTCTCACACAAGACTCCTCCATATCTGGCCATTTTGGTAGTCGCGATTTTAATTTTAAAGGGCGATGAATAGATGAATATTTCGAAAGAGTAAGGGGTTCTTTCATCTTAAATTCTAAATAATGATTCATCGTTCTATTTTGCACTCTTTTCGTCCAGGAACAAGTGACTCATTTCTCTGGGACATCCTGATATGAAAACGAGCCACTATTCATCGAAAGAAAACACTTGTTTGAAATTTGATTGATAAATTGAGATATTTGGCAACATTGAAGAGGTCAAGCAGCAAACTGAAGAACTCCAATCAACTCAATAGATTACACTTGCAAGAAGTTTTACATATGGGAACCATTAGTTTAAGAAAGAAATAAAAAGGAAGGAAGAAAAAAAGTTAAACAAGAAAAAGAATAATGAGCTAGAAATGTCCAACAACTTCCATAATCAGAGTAAGTGAAACAGCCTGTACACCATTAATTCTCAGATTCCACAATCAGAACATAAGTTAGTCAAGCCTTCCAGTCGAAATTCATGTTGTCGTCCAGATCATTGTTAAAAAACCCATTTTCCGAGAACTCGTGGGCGACATCCGGAACCAGCTCATCGGACAGATGAAGGTTATGCGATGACAAATCCGATGCTTTCTCGTTGAATCCCATGTTCCCACCTGCTGGAGCAGGAGGTTCAGCATTTGATGTATTGAAACTGTTGCTTCTGCTCGGAGCGCGCCCACCACTATTACCTTGCACGTTTCCTGCTCCACTAATCGTTGGGGAGCTCCTAAAACCAACGCCATCCCTCGACATATTACCACCTTGATTTTGCCCAGGAATCGACTGCTGCTGCTGCTGAGGTAGATGAGCTGTCCCATTATTATTTTTATTGCTCATATCCTGCAGCATTTGCTGGATCATTTGCTGTTGTAATGCTTGGCTGCCTTGAGACTGCAAAGATTGATGTTGCTGTAATAGACCATTCCCGTTCCCGTTCGCTGAATGTTGAGCCATCTGCTGCCGCTGAGACGAAGCTTGGCCACTAGAGAAGCCACTGACCGGGGAATTCTGAAACGTACCTTGCAGAATGCCTGAAGGCCCCGGAGTCGTGGGAGTCTGGCTGGATGTGCTGAAAGGTGAAGATGCCTCTTGCTGGTGTGAGCTATTATGCGCGGAGTTCATCGAGTTTTGTCTAATCAACAGATTTTGGTAGTTTGTTAGAGCAAGAGCAGCCTGAGCTGAGCCGGTCAGAGCGCCTCGACCAGCCAGCTGTTGGTTATTGCTCATCGACCCATTAAGCCCATGATTCAACGACATCAGCTTGTTGAGTGTGTTGCGGTCACTAGGAAGACCACCCGCCTGTTCCAATTCTTGCATCTTCTGCATCTGAACCTTGGGCGTCGCGGTCTCTCGTGGGTAACTTTTCAATCCCTCTGCATAAAATAACAAATAAACAAAAAAATGATTTAAGAATTCCTCGAGGGGTCGGGGACTGGACCCCAGTCGATTGAGCTATAACTAACATCAAATTAGTAGGAAACAACAGCCACGATTGCACAATTTCTATGTCGCTTGTCTCACATGATTGGAAGGACTCGTTATAAGGTGATCATAAGCATGGATTATAGAATTCTAAGTGCTAAGATTTTACTAAAACCGGAAAAGGAGAAAAGGCGGATTGCGAGGATTTATTACCGATAGGGCCAGCTTTCTGTTCTGTGCAGAAATCCATCAGGTCCTTCATGCTATTTACCACCTCAGCAATCTAAAACAATAATAAGAAGCATGAGAAAAGCCGGGCAAACGAGCAACGACATTATAAGTTGATAAAGTTTCAGACGTGCCTGTAGACACCGGACATATCTTTTTGAAAAGCCCAGATCGTTTAGTGACTGCAACTCCAAACTCCTTGCAAGCTGACGTCCAGCTGTTACCACCCTGAAATGCAATAGACAATGAATTAGGAAATCACGGATTATATGAAGAACTCGATGGTGGACTATACAGATCATACCATGCTACTAAGCTATCAGAATCCTCGTAGAAGAGTCGGTGTTTAGGCTAGAAAAAAATTTCTTTAATGACAATAAATATTTTTGCTTCCACAGTTCCACCAAAAAAGAAAACGAAAATAACATCATTGTTGCTATACCTAGCATACGACTAGAACATAATCCATGAGTGTAAAATGTGACACTAAGAGTTAAGTATAGCAATAGAGAGAAAGTAGACCACCAAACTGAGTTTTTCACTCACATTACACTATTTGCTTGAATATCTGGTTGAGAAACGCCATCCGGTCCACTTTCAGATAACGTGCTTTGGCATTTTTGTGCGACTTGCAGTAATTGATTCACCTGCAACACAAGTGCTATTCAGAAGTTCCATATTTAAAATGTACATCACCAGAATTTAACGATAAATCGCTAGATTTTAGGCATTCCAAAAGCCAACAATCCAGTTTTTATACTATACCTATTAAATATCTAACTCGAAATCGAAGTCCAGAGATAAATGAACAATAAAAAGTTATCCACATCAAATGCCAAATTCGGACAAGGAAGCACGCTGAAGGTATGCAGTGAAAGCAATTCTATCAATCAAAATATCACTTTGAGCTTTCAACTATCACAGAATTGAGTATGAAATAGTGCTCATTAGTTGTGGAAATGGGAATAAAAATTAATCTGATGCTGCATTAATCCATAACATATTCAGGAAATGAAGTTGCATATTTAAGATTGATTAAAATCAGAGTACAATAACTGAACTGAGATTGGGTAATGAAAATTCAGTACCTGCGGTGCAACCAATCTGCGAGGAAGAAGTTCTTCATGACGCCGTGCACAGAACTCCCAAGATAGTATCTAAAGATGTTTGCAGTGCAGGAGTTAAACATAAATATAACTGGGAGATGAACCAGAAGGCTGAAGGTACTTTCAATTTTCAAGTCACCTTCAGATCAGGGGTGAAAATGATGCGAAGCTGGCCCTCACGAACCACACGGAGCTGCTCATAAACACTTTCCTGAACTGCCTTGGCATACTCGAGCATCATCATTCCCGACGGAAATCGACATTCACGGGGCAGGTCCAGAAAAAGAAGTTCATCGATGACACCACTGCCGAATTTGATTTCATTAAGTCTGGGGAGCACTTCAAAAGTTGCTTCTGCCAATACCAAAAAGAAAGCAGAAGTTTTAGTCGCAATTAAGTATAGGAATAGCATTACAAGTTTCAACCTCTAAAGCTTGTGAATACTAAGTCGAGCCTCTTCTATTTTTTTTTGCTGAATATAATAGAGCGAATGATGCAATGTGATATGAAGTTAGAACATGAGATATGCATGTGGAAAGCTCGGAACATTAGCTACAATAGTTTATACTACACAAGGATTTACTAGTAACATAAACAACAAATGATATTTTTGATTTAACACAATGAGATCAACTGAAAAAGTAAAGGCAAGTGATATAATGTCAGATAAAGCCAACCAAATCCCCTTCCAGATTTCGAACCACAAATGTCACACTGCCATGCATCCTGCACAAATAGAAGACTATTATTAGGAGCTACTTTAGCTCTTGCTCAAAAGGACATTAAAAAGGTATGGAGAACATCTCCATGGTTACAAACAGTTCATATGAGATCATGAAAATAACCATCACCGATCAAAGCAAATGATTTGAGCCTAGGTAACATTTGGTAAATTAAGATTTGAGCTGAGATAATTACCATTGCTGCCTGCGGGAATACCCCCAGTGAATGATGCCCAACATTATCATATAAGGATAGACACCACCTCTTCTTTGCACGTGGAGAGTAATATTCAGCTACAAATTTTCTCCAATAGGCAATAGTATTGTCCTGGCAAAACCAATTAGATGAGATATCATGACAAGGTGTCCAAAAAGTCTCAACCCTAGATAGGAACTATACTCATGTGGACAATAGGTCATGGATCATTGTTGTGAATAATGTGAAAATATGGTATTATAATAAAATGTTCTACCTAATCATCTAAGAACTAAGATACGATCATATTACTTACAGCAGGTCTCTGTCTCTGGTGATACAGGTACTGCATTAGCCGACGTGAACATACACCACCATCATAGGGGCGCTTTAATCCAGCTTGAGGCTGCAAACCCTGTTGTAGAAGCTGTTGTCTTAGCTGCTGCTGCTGTTGCTGTTGTTGCAACAACTGAACTCGCTGCATTGGGGGCATAGACTGAAGAAGCTGTTGCTGTTCCCGTTGCTGTTGCTGTTGATGTTGCTGCCTCAGTCTCTGTTGCTGAATTAGGGCTTGCAACTGAGGGTTGGGGTTCTGTAAATGCATGGGATCTTGTTTCTGCAATAGCTGTTGCAAGACTTGCTGCTGTATTATATCTTCCTGCTTAATATCCAACCGAGGTTTCTTCTGTAGCTGAGACATAGCGGTTGGATCATGCATGAAAGAATTAGGCCCCCTCGGACCACCTCCCAGGTGGACTTGCCCCATTCGTGATGCGGACAAGGACGTGGCACTCGAAACTCCCTGATGCTGCTGATTTTGCTGAGCTTGCGAACCCGGTTCTTGATTCGAGCTTTGTGGAACAACAGCCGATCCATCCATGATGGAAGAGCCACTAATGCTAATGTTATTGGATGTGAATGACATCGGTGATGCAGGTAACCGCATGTACGAATCTGTATTAAAACTAGCACTTCTCTGCATGTGGGGACCTCCCGAAAGTCCTGAATTGGCATCAGTGACCAACGAGCTCGCCCCAATGCTAGGTCCCGAGCTCGCCACACTGTTGAAGACTGTGTTTCCGACATCCCCAGGAAGCGGTCCCATGTTCCCTCGAGCATGTCCAGGAATTGCATGTGAAGAGTTCCCAAAATTTGAACTCAACTGAGAATTTCCTGCAACGTGCGACTGCCCATCCCCTTGAAAAAAAATTCCAGAACTCGAAGATGATTGTGCCATCCCACCAGCCACCCGAGAAGGCACCATTGGGACGCGCAAATGCTTAACGACTGGTGTAAAAATTATCCAGTGCTACGCAAACAATCAAAAGACAAGACCTAAATTTAATTAAGCTAGCTAAAGAGAAGAAACGACCAGCTCCATCCTTTCGAAACACAAACCCGAGTCGACACAGAACTATAGGTACTTATTCACCACTTCTTCACCATCAACAAGGAAAATCCCAAAAAGCTACTCCTTTCGATTCTGCGATGAATTATACAAGCAGAACTATGAGTAACAGAATAGTAGCAGCTAATAAACTACATTACAACAGAAAGACAAAAGTAGAGAAAATCAATTGAGCAGCAAGTTTCTAGAGCTTAGCAACTAGAAAATATTAAATAAAAACATCCTCATTGCAAAATTCACTTCGAAAAATCTACAAAACCCTAATTCATGACCACCCCCATTAAAGTCAAATCCAATCAAGCAGAAATCTTAGCAACTAATATAGCTAAACCAAAAGGTAGAAGTCGATGAATCAAGCAAACGCAAGTAACAAAATTACCCAAATACGAAGCGCCCAATTCAATTAGAACCTTCCGGAATCAAGTAAACCAGAGCGATCAAACTGAAACTATCTTTATTCAAGCAAATTCACTTAATTTGCAGTGAATTCAATCGGATTAAGTTCCCAAATAGCATCAATCAAAGATCAAAAAACTTACAATTGGCTCAAATTAGAACGGGGAAATGATTAAAGGCTTGAACTTGCAGCACCCAAAATAGAAAATTTCAAACTTAAATCTAACTATAAAATATTAAATTAGATTGAAAAATTTAAGGAGAATGAAAAAAAGAAGAAAAGGATTAGTGTATAAGCTAACCTGGAAACAGAGAGAGCAATCAGAAAGAAGGAATTTTGCAAAAAAGAAAAAAAAATGGTAAAAAAGAAGAGATTTTTCGGTGTTGGTCGGTGCTTATATAGTTAGCGGGAGTAGAAGGGGGCTGCTACCGGAAGTAGCCGGTGGCGGGTGGTGGTGACCGGGTGTAGCGGTGGGTTTATGGACACGTGTCGGTTGATTCTTTGGTATGCGAAGTCGGCGGTGGAGGATCTCACGGTGGCGACGCGAGGTCGTTGAAGTTGACGGCCTACGTGGCGGCTCGTGATTGGAGGGTGGAGTTGAACGGGTAGGTCTTAGTATGTTTATCTCTTGTGTTGGGTCTTTCATTAATATGAAATTATAATTGGATAATTGGCACAACTATTTATCCGCAAATGATTATATTTTCCCTTTTGTCCCTATAATTTCGCTGATTTACTTCGCAAGTATTTGGTTAGCCTAACTAGATATAATCGATTAGTTTGGACCTAAGTAAGTCTCTTTCTCTCTCACGCATGACTCAAACACATTTTGAATTTGAACTTAAGTTCAAGTCTTCTCTTCAAACATCATTATACTTATGACTACTACGGTTCTGAGCACAGTTGAATGCTAACTGTGTTGCTCAAGTTCCGGAGTCAATTGTGTCGTCTTCCGACTTGATCAGGTTGATTTGGTCTTTAGTCGGCTCTTCAGTTCGGAATTTATAAAGATAAAATTCTTACGTTCAAACAATGGGTTCTAATTTTAAATATATTAAGGCATATCTACTCGGTTAGGATCAGTCGAGTTTTGATATAAATCAAAACCTTATTAATTTTCCCAATATGTATTCAAATAAATAAGATGAATTACTAATTTTTTTTTTCTTTTAACACCTTTGACCATTATTTCGGCCCACTACTTAGAGAATGGAAGACCACAATCATGGCTGGCTGAGCCTATATATATTAATTCCGACTGACTTAATAGCTACATCATATTTGTACAAGATGAACTAATTGTCTAAAAGAAAATGATATATTGGGTAGTATATAATCTTATTTGTATAGCTTATATAAATCTGCAAATAAGATTATTAGTGTGCATGCGATATTTATTCAAGCTCGAATATTTAAGCAAGCCGCTTGAATAAAATATTTCTGAAATTTTATCGAGTCAAAAACATTCATGCTCAATCATAATGTTTTTAATAACTAGCGTGTAACCCGTCAAAAATCGAGAGAAATTATATTTATTAAAAATTATTAGATAGTATTATGTGATAGATTAAAAAATATTATTTGTTTATTATTTTACTTATTTTGAATTTTTCAGAGGAAAATCAATTACATATTCATATATGCAATAAACTAAACTCGTTTAGAATTTATTGAATATATCTCAAATTCAAAAAAATAATAATTTTATCATATGTTTACGTCCCAAACCCATACGGTAATGTCTGTTAAAAATTTTAATCTAATTTACCCTCATTTCTTTCTATAATTTTCAAAACTCTATTCTTCTCCAAAATCGATATGAGAAAAAACATAGCTCTCAAAGATATTGTCCACGTCAATTTTGTATGAAAATTGAAATAGATCTTTTTCATTATGAGTTCAACATAAGATTTAAGAAAAAAAATATTGAACTTATCACTTCTCAATCATCCCGTCAACAATTATGACCACAATTATGATTTTGTGGACATCTCTAGTATAAATAATGTTAAAAGATAAAAAAAAAAAAGTTAAATTTCAAATATAAACTTGAAATCACATAATTTATTAAATTTGTTTAGAATTAAAATAGACCCAAATTTAATTAAAAAGACTGTAATCAAACATATGTCTTTTTATTCAGGTTCTGTAAAATAGAATTTTATGAATAAAAAGAAATAAAAACCTAAATGAAGATCATAAGAACGATCCAATATCCACAAAATGAAAAATTTAAGATAAATAAAATAAATAATGAAAGATGAGCCACGTGATACCCCTAATTAACGTGTAGGCTCGATACGGTCAACTAAACCTATAATGTGAGATAAATAAAAATAGATGAGAAATGAAACTGGCGGTGTAAAAGATGAGAAAGTACATATTGATTCTAAGTATTTATAGACTTTTTAATATGTGAAGTTTCATTGAAAAATCGAGGTGAGACACAAGATTTTAATAGATATTTAAAATCTATTATTTTACATTTAAAAATTCAAAAATTTGAGAATTTAGATAAATAGGAATGGAGGGTTATAAGAAGTGCCACATAGAATTTTTGCAAATCTAGAATCGTTTTTCTAACTAGTAAGTAGCCCGTCAAAAATTGACGCGAAATTACTTTACGTTATAATTTATATGTATATATTCCAAGAGTAATTAAACAAAATATATTTATAAACAAGTAACTTATAATTTATATTAAAATTATACAAATATTATTTTTGGATGATCAAATATTCGCACTTGAATATTTCAACACTATCATTGTCGAGTATATTGACTAAAAACTTATAATTAGGAATAACAGTGATATGTGTACCTATTGATTAGCATTCTTCAAACTCAAATTCGTTTAGGATATCATTTTTCGTTCTCATCTCTTACCCGATTAAAAAAAAATGACTTTACTATCCTTACCCGTCTAAAACCTGTGAAGTAAATAAATATTAATTGTAAATAGTAGAAATTCCTTTTTTTTTTTGTTCTATCACTGTCTCATTGATGTGTATTCATTTTAAAAATAATTTCATATCTTGTTTAGAAGTTGTCATGTTTTTCTAAGTTTCTAAGATAATTGTAAATTAAATTTAGGAAACTAATCTTATTTCACATATCTAAACTTAGAATTAAAAATGACAGTGGATAGGGTACTCGTTCATTAAGTATTTTTTAACGATAAATTTGTTTAGAATTTTTCTACATGTTTTCGTCCTAATCTTGGTTAAAATAGTGACTTTATCGTGCATACCCGTCTCAAACCCATTGCGTTATACTCGATAAAAATCTGAATACTACAAAGTTAATACTCTTAACTAAAGTTAGTAACACAAATAATTTTTGTGTCTATTTGAATCGTCTAGTTAGTTTACATTAAATGTCTATTTGTGATAATTACTATTTACAAAAAAATTTATTTTAGAATTGTAGTCCTATTATAACGCTTGCTAACTTATGTTTTAAATTATATGTATACATTTTAAAAATAATTTTATGTCTAATTATGAGGTTTGATGTTGTAAACGTATAAATAGGAATTGGATCAGATACTCATTCATTAAGTATTTTTCAAATTTAAGTTTGTTTAGAAATTGTCTACATGTTCTCGTCCTAATCTTGATTAAAATAGTGATTTTACTGTAATACACCTCTCACACCTATTGGCTAATGCTCGATAAAAATCTAAACGCTACAAAGTTAATACTCATCTGTCGCACTCATTATATGTTTGTAGTGTTGGACACAAAGATTAAGAATAAGGGTATACATATAGAAAGTGGGTAGTCCTACCACTTTAAAGTATTTTGAAGGGTTAACTCTTTACTTATTTGGAAGTACACAAATTGAGTGGGACATTGATCTATATAATGTAGATAAATTGAGTGAGACGGATGTAATATTAACTAAAATTAGTAAGATTTTTTTGTTGTTTTGGACCGTCTCGTTACTAAATTGATAACTCTAATATTAGTGAGAAGCTGAAAAGGACAAAAATATGGAATTTAAGATAAACCGAAATAGGTGATGAAAGGCTTATACTTTTCTTTTTCCTATTGGTAAAATTAAATGATATTATACTTTTTTTTTTCAATTGGTTAATGACGTGATTAGTTGGGAATGCAAGATGGAAATATAGAGAAAGATGAGATAAAATTCAAAAAATAGAATATGTAAGATGTTATACTTCTATTTGATTTTTCAATTAATTAATTACATGGTTAGTTAGGAATGGAAGATGAAAATGTAAAGAAGGATAAAGTTGAGATAAAATATAGGAATGTAAATTAATATTGTACAAAATACATAATATTTTGGAAAATAAAAATCATTGTGCAATTTATGAGATTATAAATGTTGGTAGCTCATGACTTGAAGTTGGGACGGTTCAATGAAAGCCTTTATTTGGCCTAAATTCTTCACAAAAATTTTATTTGAATTCTAGTAATAATTTTTTCACGACAATTAATAAAATGATATACTATAAATAATCATGTTTTTAGAATAACTATAAATAGTCGTTGATATAGCCAAGTGGATGAATTAGAATATATAAACGAATTAATATATATGCATAAATAGATAGATGTTGATGTATCCAAATAGATAAAAATTATAAGATTTGAATTAGAATATATTAACATGAATCAATTACACAAATTAAAAGTGTGAAAATTAGAGATAAAGATAAGATAATAATAATAATAATATAATGATTAAATGAGCGAGCTCGAACCCTATTAGAGCTGATACGTATTGAGCCGAGCTTAAACCTACAAATATTCAATGACAAAAATACTTGTATATATTTCTAAAAAAAAAAACTTATATATCTATTATTATATAAACGAAAACGAAGCTTCTTTTAAAAAATCCTATGTGGCACTCCTTAAATCCCTCCATTCCTATTTATCTCAATTCTCCAATTTTTGGAATTAAAAATCATTATTATATATATATTATATTATTATTATATTATATATTATTTAATTACTTCTTTATTGTTCATTATCTTTAATTTCCATAATTAATTCATATCTTTTCTTAAAGTAAACCAATCTGCCGTAATTGTATCCATATCATACAATAGCCCAATATGTATCCGGTTATTTATTAAAATCCCCCTTTGGGGGGGAAGGATGGATTGTTAGTGTGGACGATTTATTATATGCATATAAGATTAGTGTGGACGATAATATTAATGCAGAACCAATATGTGTTGTTAAGCGAAAACTGTGAACTCTAATGAGTTGAATTTTTTTTTACATGAATTTGAATAGTATTTAGATGTGTATTGTTAACTATAGTGAAATTGGTCACGTCCACTTACTCAACCAATTTATCGTGTATTATTCATCAGAGCAAGCATCATCGTAAATTATGGTTGACGGGCCGATTTCGATCTGGAATAGTCAAATGCAATTTAATAACTACATGTATTATATATTTATAAATTTCAGGAAGCCCAGTCTAATTGCAATGAATCCATGATTTTGTCCGAGTAAATGATAAAGAAGATGTAAGTACAAATATTTCAATTGTGTCTTAATTTGTGATTTATACATAGCCCTCAATTTATTTATTTTCCTCTAACTCCATATCTAAAATAATACTATTATAAGTAGTACACATTCGCATACCCCTAAAAAATATTTGAAGAAAAAAAAAGAAAAAAACTAATTATAGTTTTCAAGAATTGCAGCTGATAGAGTTAGGATTACATTATCTGCATGCGCTCATGTGTTTTTGCCATCTTACATCTCATCTACAATTAATCAAGTCCAAGGCACTAAATTAATCAATAAATAACTTACTCACAATTAATTGTGGACCTATAATTTTTCTTGTCCAATCTATTCAAGAGGACTACTTTGAATCTATTTAATTTGATGAATTTTTTTAATGTTATTATTTGAGTTTCAATCAGTATAAGCAAGAAGTTTTTGTTAGATCATAATCATGAGTTGTAGAGTGTTTTTGTGCCCTTGCTTATTAAATTTCATATGCATTGTCCCAGACTTTGTGAATAACTTGGTATATTTTAGTTAAATAATTTCTAATTATATCACTTTTGCAGAATCATGCTCCAGTAAATGAAGAAATTTGTTCAAATTCCGAGAGTATCAATTTCACTCCTCAAAAACGTGATCGCAATAGTGATGATGATGATCTACACGATATTGATGACATCCAGTTCTCATCAATAAAGAGTTTGAAGAATTAGATAGACGCTTCTAAATTTTAAAATAGACTTTTACTCGAATCTTAGTTTTTGAGAGGATTTATTATTTTATTTTAAAAATATTATGGTACTTTTCGCTATTATTTATTTCTCGGTTGAGCTGTTCTTTAATTATTAATAGAGATTTCATATTATAATTATGACCTATTGAATATTTATTATTCTAGATATATAGCATTAGTGGAGCCTCTAACATATGACGAGAATGATCAGACACAACACTCAACAACTAATGTTGTGTACAGTGAAATCTTCGACAAGCTATGAGGTAAGAGCAAAGTTAATTTTTTTTCAAATTGCAATATTATTAAAAAACTTGCAAAACTAAAACATATATTTGATTTCTTGCAGCTGTTTTAGTATCAGTACCACATCGCCGGCTAATTTCAATCAAAAGGAGTTATTCTTGTAATTAAGATATGTTTGGTTTTGGTTAATATGGTATTGTTTTAGAAGAGATTTCTTTTGGATTTACTTATGCATGTGTTAATATAATGAACACAGTTTGCTTAAAAATTTTATTCGTTGTTCTATCTTAAAGTGACAGTTATTTAGTTTGATGTACCAATGAATGAAGATAATTCATTGTCGAAAATATTTCTCAACAACATCACTTGTACTTTTCAATAATCTTCCTATGAAAATAAAAAATTGAACTTCCAAAACTTTTTCTTTTACAAAATTGGATCATTTAATAACATAGTGTCAATCCCCGTCGATTTTCGACGGGTTGCACGCTAGTATATATATATATATATATATTTATATGATAAGAGGATGTGGATCTGATAGGAACTCATCTTTATATGAGAATCGTAGGAACCAGCATAAATATCATTTACGCGATGCACAAAATACAGTATCGTTAATGCACAAAATATGTTAATGCACAAATTACACTAACTTAATGCACAAATTATTTAGCACACTTTTAATGCACAAACAATAGTAATCTAAAGGATCAGTTAATTAGAACCGTAGATTAGAAAAAATCAACGGTCCCGATTAATTCCTAATTCCTATCTAAGGATGAGTTCTTATATGATTTCTATCCCTACGGTACGGTAGGAAATATAAAAATTAGTCCTCGAGTGCAAATTGAAAACCATGCTCTAATTAAAATTAGTCTATTTCGTTAACAAAATAACATAGAAGATATATATCACATTATTGCGCAAATCTGGAAGTGGGGCAGTTGGGTCGGATCTTGACCCGTTTCAATTGTTTGGGCCATTTGGCCCATTTGAGCCACAGCCCGATGTTCGTAAATTCGGAGCAATTAATCAATCCTAATGAAATTCGTAATTAACACTTGATTTATTTTTTATCATAAAATAATCAACATTGAAAGATTAATATATCTTTAAGTTTATTATCATTACTCTTGATTATGTCATGCTTAAAAAAAAAAAAAAATCAAGAGTAACGATAATAAACTTAAAAACCTTAAACTGTTGTATATTATGCATGTATCGTTGATTGTATAGATATAATTATGGAGTGGTAGTAATCCCATAAAGCCTCCTATGTGTGTAACATTATAAATAGAGATCTTTGGTAACTAATAAACTTGAATATACTGAATTTATATTCTCTCTAGTTGAGAGCACGGTGGTGTATATCTCACGAATCGTTTCTTTCCAACGAGGTACATGTTTCAACTGTATTCTTACGCAATTAATTTCATGCTTTTTTGGCCCTCTAAATTTTATTATTTTTATATTTCGTTTCTTTTTACAATTTTGTTTCCTTTTCAAAGTAGGTTAAGTTTCTAGGGCATTAAATAACGTATTGAGAGGCAGACTTTGATATATTTTTCGAATTTAAGCGTTGTTTATCTTCTTACGTCCCACAGCATGTCGGACAACACTGTTACATTGAAGCTCTTCATCGACAACAAACGGGGAATCGTCTTACTCGCCGAAGCCGACAAAAAATTCGTCGACGCCCTTTGCGACGATCTCGAAGAGACGAGCACTACGTTTGACCTCCTCCGCCAAACGGCGGCGGCAGGCTCTTCTGTAGTAAACCTCTGCAATAGTATTGATAATCTGTACCTGCCGCCGACTAATTCCGGCAAGAGTTATTGCTGCCTGAGTTGTTTTAGAAGTTTTAGATACTATGTCGATGATCCAATGCCTTGTCCGGCCTGCGGGAAAAATATGATCGAAATACCAAACTATGTCGAGTGGCCGCCAATCTTGCCGGCGGGAATTTACATGATTACGGATGATTTGGAGATTAAGCCGATGTCGACTCTCTCGATGATGAATCACATGTTGACGAGGCTTTCTGTCGACGGACCCGGTGTGGTGGAGGAGAAGGTGGTGCAGCTCAGCCTCGATGAGGTCGAACCCTAAACCCTAAAAATTCAATATTTTTAGATTTTTTTAAGATAAATTATGTTTCATCTTCTATTTCAAATTTGTTTGTATATAATTAATATTTATTGCGATACTTATATATGTTTATTATGTATCTTGCAATAATTGAATGTTTGTTAGTTCCACTAGCTAGCTGTTAAATAGAATTTTGGGATATTAATTTAAATGTTTGTTTGTTTGTTTGTTTTTGTTTAGGTTGATGAACTGGTTCGTGCTTCTTTGCATTCTAAGAAGGTTCTGACGGATTTCTTCCTCAAAAAAGCCGACGACGTCGAGGCCGACGGCGTTAAGAAAGAAGAGTTCGTCGTAGTTGATGGAGATGAAGCCGAAGGGTGGAGTGAATAAGCACAATTTATCTTTAGTTAATTATCTTACTTCTTTAGTTTTCTAGTGAAAGACTAAAAAATATGTAGAACAACTATATCGTCGGTCTCAGTATTAATGGCATATTTTCCATTTTTGAATGTTCCGTTATTGATGATCAGTTTTACTTTTTGGACTAAATTAGAACCTAATTAAATTTGTTAATTATCCAACATCATTACCTAAAACTTAGACTATCACTCACTCTCTCTTTTCCTACTTCATTATCTAAATCACTTTATGCACCTATAAAGCACGTTATCGACAAAAATTAGATATTCTACTATAAAATTACACTAAGTATGTGGGACACCATCTTTTCATCTCTAATTTCTTTTTCCTTAGTCTCCGTGCCGAAAGAAAATGAGCCATTAATATCGGGTCAAATGGAGTATTTCTTAAGTTGATAAGTGTTTATAACATTATCATAGTATACCATAATAATAGAATGTAATACAATGATAATTTCGTAGAATTAACATTTGTATTTGTGTTGATGGAATTGTGCATGTATTGAGAAAGCAGATTTCTAATTGTGTATATATTCTAGCTGCTAACTTTGATAGTGATTATAGTAATACGGATATATATATTGTTATCTAAGTTGCATTTTCTTAGGTATTCAAATAAATAAAACAATTAATTCGCCGCCAAAAGAAACCCAAAACAATTAATAAAAGGGGAGAGATGTAACTTTTCATCTAAGATCTGTAAAGTTTCGGTGGATATTATTTTTAAATAGGGGGAGCAAAGAGTAAAATGGGAGCTATATTTAAAAATAACTCTTAATCAAATCCTAAATTCATAACTAACACTTGATTTTTTTATCATAAAATAATCATGCACTAATGATAATTGAAACTTTTTTTTTTTTTATATCGTAAGAATCTCCAGTCGCTACCTTCGGCGCATTAGGTAAACCCTGTCCTTATACAGTAGCCGGCAAATCATATAAAGCATGTAAACTACACTTTTTAGGTACATGTGTGATAGACTCGACAAATAGAGACGTTTTGCGGGGTTTGAACCTGAGATCTTTCCGTCTCAGACGTGGAGGGGGAGCGGTGAGGTTTGAAGACAAAATCATTATTTCATAATTACATCTAATGATGAGCGAAAGCATCATTACTAATTCATTAATCTATCTATATATGCTTAAAATAACCAATTCAATAAAGTATCATTATCTTTTTTTTTATAACCATAGAACTGTAATATATCTTTAATTGTATAGATATATATCATTATGGAGTGGCGACCAAGTAAACGCATAAAACCTCCTATCTTGTAACATTATAAATAGAGGTCTTTGATCGTCAAATCGTTTCATTCCAACCAGGTACATTCTCAACTTTATTCTTACACAATACGTGAGCCTAAATTTCATTGATTTCAGCTTTTTTTGGCCCTCTAAATTTTATATTAGCTAGTTACATTAACGGATTTTGGCTTTTCTATATTTCGAATCCTTTTAGAATTTTTTTTTTCAAATTAAGTTAAGTTAAATTTCATCGTTTTCAGCTTTTTTGGATCTCTTAAATTTTATTATCTAGTTAAATTAACGATTTTGGGCCTTTTTTTTATCGTTTCCTTTTAGAAGTTTGTTTCCTATTCGAATTAGGTTAAGTTTCTAGCCATTAAATAACGTTGATTGATGTATTAACCTTTGATAGTAATTTTTTTTTCTTTACTTTAAGCATGTCGAAAGACACCGTTGAATTGAAGCTGGTGATCGACAACAAACGGGGAGTCGTCTTACTCGCAGAAGCCGACGAAAAATTCGTCGACGCCCTTACCGACGAACTTGATGACAATGTGTTTGACTTCGTCCGCCAAACGGCGGCAGACTCTTCGGTAGTAAACCTCTGCAATGGCTATGATAATTTGTACCGGCCACGGCCCGATTCCGATGCGATTTATTGCTGCCGGAGATGTTTTCAATACCATGCCTATAAACCGGTGGACTGTCCGAAATGCAAAAACGGTATGACAAAAGTTCCAAACTATGTCCCGTCACTAACGCCGGCGGGAATTTACATGATTACAGATGATTTGGAGTTTAAGCCGATGTCGGCCCTCTCGATGATGAATCACATGTTGACGAGGCTCTCTGTCGACGGACCCGATGCGTTGGAGGAGAAGGTGGTGAAGCTCACCCGGACGAGGTACTCTGAACCCTAAACTCTAAACCCTAGAATTTGATAATTTTAGATATTTTTTAGTATGAATTATGTTTCATCTCCCATTTTACCCTAAACACTAAAATTCGATATTCGCAATTTTTTTAATATAAATTACATTTTATCTTCTATTTCAAGTATAATTAATATTTACTACGATACTTAGATGTTTGTGACTGTACACAAATTTTTGTGATTTTTTTTAATCTATTTTGCGATACTTAAATGTTTGTTAGCTGTTAACCAAATTTTTGTGATGTTGTTTTAATTCGATTTTTTTTTTTTTTTTTTTGTTTAGGTTGGTAAACTGGTTCGTGCTTCTTTCCATTCTAAGATGGTTCTGACGGATTTCTTCCTCAACAAGGCCGACGCCGATGCCGATGCCGAGGAAGAGGCCGAGGCCATTGCCGACGGCGTAAAAAAAGAAGAGTTCGTCGTAGTGTATGAAGATGAAGCCGCATGGCCCCCATTAGCATAATTTATTTTCAGTTAATTATCTTTTAGATGTAGAATACGACTCCGAATGCGATTAGTATTTATTTATTTATTTATATATATATATATATATATATATATATATATATATATATTAATTTGAACTTGTTGAGAAAGAAAAAATAGGTTTGGCTTGGTCAATAAGTTTCTTTGAATTCAATCTGATGATACTTTGAGTTCACACAAATTTTTGAGTTCACAAAAATCGATAAATATTTTTATTGTTGAGTTGACTATACTTGATGAGTTAGTTTTTGTGTAAGCTGGTTAATAATTTAGTTAATTCAATTTGATATTTAACTTATTTTCTTAAGCTTAGATTAAATAGTAACAAGTATATGATTATTATAATTATCTAATTAACTTTGTTACTAGTATATAATAAGAAAACAATTGTTTAGTTAATTTATTTAGACTCTTGTTGTCTAAACAAATTTGTTTTAAAAGGGTTTTGGTCGTACGTATAAATTCTAATATACCTAAAAAATAAGCATGTCTATTCTCGATTTAATTTGAATGAGCTTGATGAGTTTTGGAGGTGTTATAAAGGGAATTTTCTAGCGGCTACCTTTAATAATACTTCCTCCGTATCTTTTCAATAAGTCAATTTTATCTTATTTGAATGTATTATTTCATTAAGTCCATTTCTTAAAATGAAAATAAATTATATGACCTACTATATTCATAAATTAATTCTCCCCCCGTATTACATATAAAGTATCATTTCACACATTTCATATGTATTTTTTAAAAAGTCTCATTTCACTTTATGGACTCATACACCCTCAAGAATCTCTCTTATTTACTCCCATTTGTCATTGATGGGTTCACCTTCCAACAACTTTATCACCACCTTTTGTCAATATCACTACCTTTTTGTCAATACCACTACCCCTACTTTTTAGTAACTTTTACCCCACTCAAAAACACTTTACAAGTTTTTTTAATACCCGTGCCCATTTAAATTGGGACTTTACAACTAATACGGAGGGAGTATATATGCAACTAAAAAGCAATTAACATCATTCTCTCTCCTACTTGATGTGACAAAAATACCCCCAAAAAGTAATTTTATCTTTTCTTCTTTATTATAAACAACTCATTTTCTTAACATTCGTGCCCGACCAAATGGTCTTAATTACGGAGGGAGTAGTATTTAATACTGAGATAGCAATTTCTTAGCTAGATGTATATTCAAATAAACAAGTGTTTCGTTTTCAATTTATTTTTTTCTTTTAATCCTTTTGCTCTTGATGTCGTCCCGAATGGAAGACCACAATCATAGCTGGCTTAACCATATTAATTCCGACTTACTTATTAGCTGCATCATATTTGTACAAGATTTATTAAGTGTTTAATTAAAAGAAATTGATATATTAGGTATATTTTTGAACACGAGTCGCAAGTTCGGATTCCAACAATCTCAATTGAAATTTTTTAATTAGTTAGACGTTACGTGCTATATGAAAAGCGTGTATTAAAGCTTTCTGCATATTGTTCAATATCAAAGTCCAAAGACAATTTATGTATAATGAATTATCTCATCAACAACAATAGTAAGTACAGACGGTTTATCCAGTACGTACCAAAAGTAGCAGTTGCGGGTTCCCACGAATTAAAAAAAAAAAAGGATAAAACCCAACAGTCCCATTAAAATGTAGATGTGGTCTGACCGAATGATCCAGATCGGGTCTGACCCGGGTTAACTGGGTCAATCCGTTGATTTTTTTTTTGTTTTTTGTTTTTTTAAGCGCCAGATCATACGCACTACAACGTGTAATTATATGCGACACTGTATAATGAGATGCACCACTAAATGTATTGAGATGAACCAATAATTTGTGCGTGTTATACATGGTCTAGCTTATAAATCTATAAATAAGATTATATCGGTCGAGCTCCAATATCTAAATGAGCCACTCGAATAAATATTTCTGAATTTTTATTGAGTCGAAAGCAAACAAAATTTTGTTCTCAATCATAATCTTGTCGAACAATTAACAAGTACACGAGCTCGAACCCAACTATCTTGATTGATACGTACTGAGCCCAGCTTGGACCTACAAATATTGAATGAGTATATATATATATGGAGAGGATCATGTAGGAACTCATCCTTAGGTAGGAATTAGGAACTAATCTGAATCGTTGATTTTTTTCTAAATTTGCGGTACAGATTAATTGATGCATTAAATTATTGTTGTTTGTGCATTAAAATTATGCTAATAACTTGTGCATTAACGTACTGTATTTTATGCATTACGTAAGTAATATTTATGTTAGTTTTTTCGGACTCATATAAAGATGAATTTCTACCAGATCCACATCCTATATATATATATATATATATATATATATATATATTATTTATTTTTTTCTGAGATAGTACTAGTCTGTTTCGTTAACAAAATAACATATAGAAGATATATTATCACAATATATTGTGCAAATCTGGAAGTGGAGGCACTTGGGTCGGATCTTGACCCGTTTCAATTGTTTGGGCCATTTGCGCCGCAGCCCGATGTTCGTAAATTCGGAGCAATTACTCAATCCTAAATTCGTAATTAACACTTGATTTTTTTATCATAAAATAATCAAAATTAAAAGATTAATATATCTTTAATTATATATATATATATATATATATATATATATCATTATGGAGTGGTGATCAAGTAACCTCGTTGTGTATGTAACATTATAAATAGCGGTCTTTGGTCGTAAACTTGATTATAGGGAATTACATTCTCAATATTCTATTCTTCTCTCTAATTGAGAGTATAGTGGTGTATATCCTAGGAGATCGTTTCATTCCAACGAGGTACATGGTCAACTTTAGTCGAGGGTATTTGGCTGAGCTTATAAGATCCTAAATTTTATATAGTGATAGCTTATAATCTTCAGCTCTCTTATATTTTATTATTAGCTACTTATGAAAATTTCGGTCTTTTATATTTCATTTCCGTTTAGAATTTTGTTTCCTTTTCGAATTAGGTCCATTAAATAACGTCGATTGATTTGTCGAGAGACAGACTTTGATATATTTTTCTAAGTTAAGCATGTCGGGAAACACCGTTGAATTGAAGCTCGTGATCGACAACAAACGGGGAGTCGTCTTACTCGCCGAAGCCGACGAAAAATTCGTCGACGCCCTTACCGACGAATTTGATGACACGGACACCTTGGTTGACATCGTCCGCCAAACTGCGCCCGCAGACTCTTCGGCTGTAAACCTCTGCGATAGTTATGATGATCTGTACGGGCTTGATTCCAATACCTCGTCTGATTCCGACGACGATGCGATTTATTGTTGTCACATATGTCTTAACTGGTATGCCTATGAAAAGTCGGCTTGTCCGGATTGCCGAGAAGATTTGAGCAAAGTACCAAACCGTGTCGAGTCACCGTCACCAACACCGGCGGGAATTTACATGATTACAGATGACTTGAAGTTTAAGCGTATGTCGGCCCTCTCGATGATGAATCACATGTTGACGAGGGTCTCTGTCGACGGACCCGATACGTTGGAGGAGAAGGTGGTGAAGCTCACCCTCGACGAGGTACTTAAACCCTGAACTCGAAACCCTATAATTTAATAATAATAATAATAATAATAATAATAATAATAATAATAATAATAATAATAATAATAATAATAATAATAATAATAAGCGACACCCTAGAATTCGATATTCTTGATTTATTTTTTAATATAAATTATGTTTCATCTATTTCAAGTTACGTTAATATATAGGTAATGTTTTACTGCGATACTTATATAGATGTTTGTTAGTTCGACCATACACAAATTTTGTTATATTTATTTTATGTATTTTGCGATAATTATATGTTTGTTAGTTGTTAAACATTTTTTTGCGATATTAATTTAAATATATTTGTTTGTTTTTGTTTAGGTTGGTAAACTGGTTCGTGCTTCTTTGCATTCTAAGATGGTTCTTACGGATTTCTTCCTCAACAAGGCCGAGGCCGAGGATAAGTCCGACTCGGATGATGATGATGATGATGATGATGATGATGATGAGAACGAGGACGACGCCGAGGGCGCAAAAAAAGAAGAGTTCGTCATAGTGAATGGAGATTAAGCACATGCCCCCATTAGCATAATTTATTTTTAGTTAATTATCTTTTATTTGGTATTTCTATGTATTAGATTTAGAATGGGACTCAGACACTCAGTATGCGATTAGTACTTCTTTAGTTTTTTTTCTAGTATTTATTTTTAATACTTGTATTGCGTTGGACTTAATTGGAGTTTTGGTTTTGACTTCAAATAAATAAGAAAACGAGGGTTTGTTCTTCAACCAATAATGAATATATATTGTGTCGTGTGTGTTATATTCGTCATTTTTCAATGGAATTCTTAATATTAAAGTGCTTAATTAGAGTATTGAAGTGATTTCGGAATTATTTAAATTCCTATTCTAATAAAAGTTATTGGGATTCATGATGCAGGAGGTCTTTATTTTGCTGCAATTAAATCATGCATCTTTTCATGTGTAGTGATGGGAAACTCATGTTTATTTTTTTTTAAAATATTTTATCTAAACTTGACAATATGGATTGGATAAAATTTAATAGTTGTGGAGAATACCTCTAAATCTAATTTGTTATTAAGTGAAATAACTATCTACTACCAGTTATCTTCAATCGTATTATGCAAATCTTCTTCGTCTAACAAACTTAATTCAAACTAATGAAAAAATGGATTAGATATGATTTGAATTCGAAATTTGAAATCAATCAACTAATCTATTTCCTAATAAGTGTTAGACAATAGAGTAATTATTAAAATGAGATTAAATACATTAATATTGGCTCTAAAAAAGGATTAAATACATTAATTATTTAATTCAATAATTCCGGTAATTTTAATTTTACCTAGATGTCCAATTATGGCCTTTCAATATAAACCACACATACCACCAACTACCATTTAGAAATTAGAATAACAATTTAACTTATTATTAATATTATTAATATTATTATTATTATTATTTTTTTTATTTATTTTTTTTTTTTGAGGAATTTAACTTATTATTACTAGTACGTAACACGTTGCATGATCATTATATCAAGGAATATAATATCTTATTTTTTTTCCAAGACATTCAAGTGGTGAACATTTATTGTGTACAAGGGAAATGTTTCAATTCCATCGTTTTTTGATTGTCAAAATACATATTTATTTAATTTCTCTTTTCGCTTACATTTTTCAACTCAGTTGTATTGTAAGCCACTCAAATATTTCATTTGTTCCTTCTAATTTATACTCCCTCCCTTCATGATCATCTTTCTTAAGAGAGAATGATGCGAGTTTTAAAAAAATGTGGATGGAAATAGTGTGAATGGAGAAAGAATTTCACAAATTTTTTGGTGCTATCATGAAAACTCGCAACGTTACTTTTATTGTACCTTGATGAGATAGTTAGTAGTATCCAAAATGGATTAGGAAAGTTTTTTAGGGACAATGTAAACAACAAAATCAGGAAAGCACGGAGTGAGTATATTAATATTATATGTGTACTAAATCTGTTTACAGTAACTTAAACAAAAGATCAACAAATAAAAATCAATAAGATACCTCACTAATCCCTAATCCCAAAAGCCCTAACAAGATCAAGTACAAATACCTCACTAATAGATACCGGAATTTTATTCGCGGGCATCAACTACCTGCACAGAAACGGATGACCTCTTTGTAAACTCAAAGTTAAGCATTTGGTGGTTCAAGACGACGTTCTAAAATAATGTGGTGTGGATACAATAGCCAATGTCTCAACACTTCAACGGGTCGGGTTACTATTTCGCCGGTCGAAACCCGTCTAACATTTACATCTGCATGTACACAAATCCAACTCTTTCGTAATTTAAAGAAAAAAATATATAATGATAGAGAAACTTATACAGTAACTATTTAAAAGATTCAAACTAATTTTTATGTATCCTAGTGTATTGGGCTCAATATATAATTCATTCATTGGGCCTTCATGTTCTTTAGAAATCAATTTATTGATTCCCATGTGGTGTTTTTTTCATTTGACCTATTCGCTGAATACGCGCTTAGCCTCCAACAAGCCCCCCCATCGCCGCCTCCAACAAGCATATCAGTGACGCTGCAGCAAATCCGTTCCGGCGGATAGTTTAGGCAGTATGTCAACCCCCAAACCTCCCGGCCCCTCCGCTGGCCCCTCCGCCATCCCCGTTCTCCACTTTCTTTCTACACATTATTGACAAAAATAATTTCCAATTGAAAAATCACTGTTTTGCAGTATATTGGGGCTGTAGCTAAGCTTCTGCATGGGTGTGGTGCGAATGGCAAGAAGCAAAAGACGGAGAGATTTATCTCGTATGAGTATAGTGATGGCAACTATTCTGGCAAGTTGGATGGGGTGAATATATTCGTCAAGATCAATGATAAAAATCCTTTTCACTCAGACAAAGATCCCCAATGAGCAGAGTCTATAGCCTTCATTTCTACTTAGAGAAGAGCAACGCTGTTAATTCATCCCAACATAGTCCCGTCAATTGTTTGTCACCGGATGGGTAAAAGAATTGCATACGTTTTATCATGAATACAGCCAAAGTTTCTTGATGTATATCCGAGCCAACTGTCTCAAACATCCCCTAGTGTCTAAATATGAAATCCCTGATCCCAAAAGCTCTGAGAAGATCAAGTACAAATACCTCACTAATAGATACCTGAAAATTTGATCTGCGGGCATCAACTACGTGCACAGAAACGAATGGGCTCTTTATAAACTCAAAGATAAGCATTTGGTGGTTCAAGACGACGTTCTAAAATTATGTGGTGTGGATACAATAGCCAATGCCTCAACACTTCAGCGGGTCGGGTTACTATTTCCCGAGTCGGAACCCGTGTAACATGTACATCTGCATGTATACAAGTCCAGCTCTTTCGTAATTTAAAGAAAAAAAATATCATGATTTAGAAACTTATTCAGTAACTATTTAAAATATTCCAATTAATTTTTATGTATCCTACTGTATTGGGCCCAATATATAATTAATTCATTGGGCCTTCATGTTCTTTAGAAATCAATTTATTGATTCCCGTGTGATGTTTTTTTCATTTGACCTATTCGCTGAATACGCGGTTAGCCTCCAACAAGCATATTGGCAACGTTGTAGCAAATCCGTTCCAGCGGATAGTTTAGGCATTATGTCAACCCCAAAACTTCTCGACCCCTCCGCCTGCTCCTCCGTCGGCCCTCAGTAAGTTTCTCCATTGTCATTCTACACATTATTGACAAAAATAATTTCCAATTGAAAAATTACTGTTTTGTAGTATATTGGTGCTGTAGCTAAGCTTCTACATGGGCGTGGTGCGAATGACAAGAAGCAAAAGACGGAGGGATTTATCTCGTATGAGTATAATGATGGCAACTATTTTGGCAAGCTAGATGGGGTGAATATATTCGTCAAGATCAGTGATGAAAATCCTTTTCACTCAGACAAAGATCCCCAATGTGCAAAGTCTATAGCCTTCATTTCTACTCAGAGAAGAGCAACTCTATTAATTCATCCCAACATAGTCCCGACAATTATTTGTCACCGGATGGGTAAAAGAATGCATATGCTTTATCATGAATACAACCATAGTTTCTTGATGTATATCCGGGCCAACTGTCTCAAACACCCCCTCGTGTCTGAATAAGAAATCCCTGATCCCAAAAGCCCTGACAAGGTCAAGTACAAATACCTCACTAATAGATACCGGAATTTGATTCGCGGGCATCAAGTACCTGCACAGAAACGGATGGGCTCTTTGTAAACTCAAAGTTGAGCATTTGGTGGTTCAAGACGATGTTATAAAATTATGTGTGTGGATACAATAGCCAATGCCTCAACAATTCAGCGGGTCAGGTTACTATTTCGCAGGTCGAAACCCGTCTAACATGTACATTTGCATGTACACAAGTCCAGTTCTTTCGTAATTTAAAGAAAAAAAAATATGATGATTGAAAAACTTATTTCAGTAACTATTTAAAAGATTCAAATTAATTTTTATGTATCCTACTATATTGGGCCCAATCTATAATTAATTCATTAGGCCTTCATGTTCTTCAAAAATCAATTTATTGATTCCCCTGTGGTGTTTTTTTCATTTGACCTATTCGCTGAATACGCGCTTAGCCTCCAACAAGCATATAAGCGACGCTGTAGCAAATCTATTCCGGCGGATAGTTTAAGCAGTATGTCAACCCCCAAACCTCTCGGCCCCTCCATCGGCTCCTCCGCCGGCCCCTCAGTAAGTTTCTCCACTTTCTTTATACACATTATTGACAAAATTATTTCTAATTGAAAAATTACTGTTTTGCAGTATATTGGCGCTGTAGCTAAGCTTCTACATGGGCGTGGTGCGAATGGCAAGAAGCAAAAGACGGAGGAATTTATCTCGTATGAGTATAATGATGGCAACTATTTTGGCAAGCTGGATGGGATAAATATATTCGTCAAGATCAGTGATGAAAATCCTTTTCACTCAGACAAAGATCCCCAATGAGCAGAGTCTATAGCCTTCATTTCTACTCAGAGAAGAGCAATGCTGTTAATTCATCCCAACATAGTCCCGATAATTGTTTGTCACCGGATGGGTAAAAGAATGCATACGCTTTATCATGAATACAACCATAGTTTCTTGATGTATATCCGGGGCAACTGTCTCAAACATCCCCTCGTGTCTGAATATGATCCCAAAAGCCCTGAGAAGATCAAGTACAAGTACCTCACTAATAGATACTAGAATTTGATTCACGGTCATCAACTACCTGCACAGAAACGGATGCGCTCTTTGTAAACTCAAAGTTGAGCATTTGGTGGTTCAAGACGACGTTTTAAAATTATGTGGTGTGAATACAATAGTCAATGCCTCAATAGTTCAACGGGTCGTGTTACTATTTCGCGGGTCGGAACCCGTCTAACATGTACATCTGCATGTACACAAGTCCAGCTCTTTCGTAATTTAAAGAAAGAAAAAGATAATGATTGCGAAACTTATTCAGTAACTATCTAAAAGATTCAAATTAATTCATTGGGCCTTCATGTTCTTCAGAAATCAATTTATTGATTCACGTGTGGTGTTTTTTTCATTTGACCCATTCGCTGAATACGTGCTTAGCCTCCAAAAAGCCCTCCCACCGCCGCCTCCAACAGGCATATCGGCAACGCTGCAGCAAATTCGTTCCGACGAATAGTTTATGCAGTATGTCAACCCCCAAACCTCCCGGCCCCTCCGTCGGCCCCTTTCTCCACTTTCTTTTTACACATTATTGACAAAAATAATTTCCAATTGAAAAATCACTATTTTGCACTATATTGGGGGCTGTAGCTAAGCTTCTACATGGGCGTGGTGCGAATGACAAGAAGCAAAAAATGGAGGAATTTATCTCGTATGAGTATGATGATAACAACTATTCTGGCAAGCTGGATAGGGTGAATATATTCAGCAAGATCAGTGATGAAAATCCTTTTCACTCAGACAAAGATCCCCAATGAGCAGACTCTATAGCGTTCATTTCTACTCAGAAAAGAGCAGCTCAGTTAATTCATCCCAACATAGTCCCGACAATTGTTTGTCACTGGATGGGTAAAAGAATGCATACGCTTTATCATGAATACAACCATAGTTTCTTGATGTATATCCGGGCCAACTGTCTCAAACATCCCCTCGTGTCTGAATATGAAATCCCTGATCCCAAAAGCCCTGAGAAGATCAAGTACAAATACCTCACTAATAGATATCTGAATTTGATTCATGTTAGGAAATCACGTCCCTATTTCAACTAGGGGAAAACGATAATAGACAAGAAATAAGACAGAAAAATAAAGAACAATCAACAATACAAGAATTTAACGTGGAAACTCCAAAATCGGAGAAAAAACCACGACCCACCACACCAAGCAATATAAACTCGACACCCCTACACTAGTACAAGCTTTCGAATAACTCTCACCTTTTCTCACAACCCGAGACAAGGAATTTACATAGAGTCAAACAAAAGACTAAAGTGTAAAACTTTGTGCAATTACATCAAAGATACCTAGCCTCTTATATAGCCCTAAGAAGCTCCTACACTTTAATCATATAACCGATGTGGGACAAAAATACACCCTTTTTATTTTAACACAAGCCCAACAATCTCCACCTTGTTAAGATAAAAGAAATACTCCATTGTCTTCGTCGACAATCATGATTCTTAAACCAAAGAACCACAAACCTACTCCACCATATGAGTAGAACACTTAGAATCAACCATCTAAGATTTTCCTTCGGCACATGTCAAACAACCCGCTGAAATTTATGGTGCAACTCCTAGCTTTTGGCCCTCCTAGAAGTTCTTTAGTCATTGACATAACTTCCACCACACACCGTGCATCAACGCCAAACCAACGTACATGTGGTCCAACTAACATCGCCACATCCTCGTCCATGGCAGTTAGACTTGCCTTAAGGATGTCCATGTCCTCAACAATCATAGGCATAATCTTCAATCACAATGTGAGCTGCTTCCTCGGAGCTATTTGCCGCAACCGTTCCACCTTGATTTATATTGCCTGGTGTAGCCCTTTTTTTTCTCCCAAAAACTTGTGTAACCCAGATTGTATCACCACAACATTAACTTGCACTTGCCACAAGGTAAAACTGATTCTTCCATCAAATTTCTCCACATCAAACTTCATTGAACCTGACCCATCGTTTCTCCACCCCAAGTTAAACAGCTGCCCGACAAGAGAATCTCGAACTTGTCTCAGAACCTGGCGCTCTGATACCAGTTGTTAGGAAATCACGTCCCTATCCCAACTAGGGGAAAACGATAATAGACAAGAAATAAGACGGAAAAATAAAGAACAATCAACAACACAAGAATTTAACGTGGAAACTCCAAAACCGGAGAAAAAACCACGACCCACCACACCAAGCAATATAAACTCGACACCCCTACACTATTACAAGCTTTCGAATAACTCTCACCTTTTCTCACAACCCGAGACAAGGAATTTACCTAGAGTCAAACAAAAGACTAAAGTGTAAAACTTGGTGCAATTACATCAAAGATACCTAGCCTCTTATATAGCCCTAAGAAGCTCCTACACTTTGATCATATAACCGATGTGGGACAAAAATACACCCCTTTTATTTTAACACAAGCCCAACAATTCGCGGGCATCAACTACCTACAATGAAATGGATGGGCTCTTTGTAAACTCAAAGTTGAGCATTTGGTGGTTCAAGACAACGTTCTAAAATTATGTGGTGTGGATACAATAGCCAATGCCTCAACACTGCTGCAAAATCGTGATTTCAAATTCTTGGAATAAGTACTCAGAAACGAGGTTTTTCTGTGTGTGTGTGTATGTATGTATATATATGTGTGTGTGTGTGTAGTGTGTATATGTGCGCAGTGTGTGTCTGTGGGTATGCAGTGTGTGTATATATATGTGTGCAGTGTGTGTATGTGTGCAGTATGTGTGTTTACAGTGTGTATATATATGTGTGTGTATAGTGTGTGTATGTGTATGTATAGTGTGTGTATATATATGTGTGCAATGTGTGCACTGCGTGTGTGTATGTAGTGTGTGTGTATGTGTGTGAGCAGTGTGTGTATATAAGTTAGAATTGATGGAAATAATTCTTTGATTTGGGGTAAAATTGACAAAATTGTAAAATATATGAGAATAAAATAGTCAAAGTATAAAATAAAAGTATTATGAATGGCTAATACCGTAGTTTGACTAAGAAATTACTAAACCCTTGAGGAATGGAATGACCATTCCAGATGGAATGAAGATTCTTCCTCGTAAAACATACCAAGCAAAGGAATGAAATGGAGGTAGTAATGACCATTCCATTCCACCCTCCATTCCATCATACCAATCACTACCTTAGATGTTTGTGACCGTATAAATTTTTGTCATATTTATATGTTTGTTATGTATTTGCAATACTTGAATGTTTTGTTAGTTCCATAGGTAAACATTTTTTTGCGATGTTTAAAAGTATGTTTGTTTCTGTGTAGGTTAGTAAATTGGTTCATGCTACTTATAAATCGCATTCTAAGAAGGCTCTCACGAATTTCTTCCTCAACAAGACCGAGGCCAAGTCCGAAGCCATGCTAAAGGCAGAGGCTGATGTAGAGGCGGAGACGGAGGCCGACTACGTAAAAAAGGAAGAGTTCGTCATAGTGTATGGAGATAATTATTTTTCGTTAACTTTTTTATTTGGTACTCCCTCCATCCCGGAACAAGTGGTTCGTTTTTTATACCAGGATGTCCAACAACAAGTGGCTTGTTTCCAAATAAGGAAATAATTATCCCTTCAAAATTATGTGTCATACCACTTTAATTAATTTTTACCCATCATCTTAATACTCGTGCCCAAATGAAATGAGCCACTTATTCGGGGACGAAGAGAGTATATGTTTTAAATTTAGAATAGGATTCAGCATGCGATGTAAAAAAATTGAAAAAAAAGATAGTTAGTTTGTGCAATTCGTAATTGTACCCACTGCATCATTGGTTTATTTAGTTTTTCCAATTGAGGTGATTTCGGAATTATTTAAATTCGTATTCTAATAAGGATTTTTGGAGAGGTTTTTTATCTTGCTGCAATTAATTAATGAATGCATCTTTTCATGTTTAGTGATGGCAATTGGCAAACTCATTTAATTTGCAGAACTAGCTAGTTTGTCGATTCTCTATATTTCTTTAATAAAATTATATATCTCAAAACTTCACAATATGGAAGATTGAACTTTTATAGTTGTGGGGTATAGTCACTCTATCTCTAATTCTTTTAAATAAGTGAAATTACTTGCTACTCTATATATCAGCCATCTTCAAGATTATTATATAGAGGGGGTTTGACTGAACTTTTAAGCTGCTTAAAACAGCTTATAAGTTGTTTATGAACTTATAAGCTCTTGCCAAGTGTTTGGCAAAATAAGCTCTTCAAGAGCTTTTAAGTTCCAAAAAAAAGGTTTGAAGAGCTTCTACGCTCCCCCCCAAAAAAAAAGTACCTCTATCCAATTTTTATTTTTTTTCCTAAAATGTTATAAGCAACACACAATTTACACATATGACCTTATTTTCATTTATTATTCTTTGAGGTTATATTAGTAAAATATTTATAACAAAATAAACTTCTTCCGCTACCCAGCAGTTTCCCATGTCAACATCTCTCCACTCAATTTCAACGAGCAAATATGGCATGACTCCCTGCCGCCGTTGTGGCAGGAGCATCCGAGCGACTCATTGGGCACGGTTTCGTAAGATAATGAAAGGTTTCGATGGAAGATAACTACTTTTTTTATATGGGATTATTCAGCATGGGTTGGATATCGACCCAAACAACAAAAAGAAGACGGGCCCACAACCCAAAACACATTACCTAAGAAGTGGGACGATATGTAGACTAAAGTATATATAGAGGATAACTTTTCAAACATGACGTTATTAGCGTTGACGTTCTGTTTTAGACCTGGCACTGAGCTTTGACGTTTTGTTTCAACATTGACTCTCGAGCTTTGACCCTTCAGAGCTGATATTTGAGCCTCAGAGCTGACACTCGAGCTTTGGAGCTGAAGGAGAGCATCATCCAAGTTCTGACGAGCCTTGACGCTTCGGAGCTGAAGTTCGAGCCTTGACGCTTCAGAGGTGGCGTTTGAGCTCAAACACTTCAGAGCTGACATTGGAGCCTTGAGACCTGGCATGCTTCAGACCTGACACTGTGGACTTGATAGAGCTCAAATCCGAAAGTTATTATTATTCGGCCCTTTACAGTTGAAAAGACGAAAAGACCCATCACTATGGTAAGACTATAAATACTCATTTTCTCCTAAATTGAGGTATCTTCTTCTTCTCTACTACATTCTTCTTCTCTATTTTACTCTCTCTTTCTCTCTCAATATTAAAAAGCTGACTTAGGCATCGGAGGAGGGATGCTGGAGGAAATCTCCAGTGTTCCACGCTTCTTTGTAGGATCCTTGGCTAGGAGAAGGTGGAAAAAGTTCGTTGAACAAGCTGGAGCAAGACCATTTTCTTATTCATTCTTACCGAAACATTTGATTACTATTTATCTCTTTTGTACCGTTGTTCTTCGTATTCTCTTTATTAATAGAACTTCGAACCTGTTCTATCATTTTTGTTTCTTTCAAAGAGAAGGGATAGGCAGTGAAGAGGGGGTGAGAGAGAGTCGAGAGACAAAAGAGAAAGACAAAAATAGAGGGAAGAAAGAATGGGGGAGAGAGAGACCAGAAAATAGAGAAGAGACAGAGTACAGAGGAAGAGTGGGAGGGAGAAATTTACAGTATTACTATATTTTTTTTAATTACATATATAATAAATTAAGCTTATAATAGTAAATAAATATTACATATTTAAAAAAATAAAAGAGCTTATTAGCTTAATTATCCAAACATTTTAGGAACTTATAAGTTATTTGAAAATAACAACTTAGAAGCTCTTGGAATAGCTTCTAATTTCTTAAATCTTATAAGCTCTTAGACTATTCGCAGTGATAGTGCCTTTATGAGGTGTCTCTATAGAGTGTGATGGAGATAAATTCAGTTAACTGCAGCAGGACTATGTCTATGGGGTGTCTCATCTAATTTACTGCTTTAATAAACTTATCCCAACGAAGTAAGAGAACAAAGTTTTGTTATAAAAGTCTTCCTCAGTGATGTAATAGACTTCTAAACAAAGTAAGAGAACACAATTTTGTTCTTCTAGACTTATCTCAACAAAGTACGAGAACATTATTTTTGTTCCTCTAGATATAATTTAAGTGGTAATAGATTTATCTGTGATTGACACTACCTTCCGTATCTAAGTTTCTTTCTATTTTTACTTTTTGAAACGGTCCTCAAGTTTATTCCTAATTATTTCTGGACACTACCCACAACAAATTATCTTTTCTTACCCCTACTTTATCAACTTATTTATCTACAATACCACATATAGCCCACCACTATTTCAATTAATTAATACTAACTACCCTTTATGTAGAACCTTTTATCCACTAACAACAAATTCAATTACTTTTTCTTCGCTCACAACCAACTCAACACCTTTTTTCTTAATTTCCATATCATTCCCCCCTAGGAAGAGAGTTCAGGACCGGAGGTAGTAATAGATTTACCTGCAATGCTCCCAGTTCCCCAAGTAGAAAAAAAAATAGAGCACAATTTTCTCTGAGAAAAGAAAGGTAATTTCAGAAAACTCAATTGATTTTAATGTCTTAATTAAAGTAACAATACTAAGTTTTAACATCATAAAGCTCTATTAAGCTGAATGTTTCAATAACATATTTTAACATATAGAGTTTACATCTCATTGTATCTACAACATCTTACAAGATGCAAAAACTTTTAAAACTATTTTAAATAAACTGCAAAGAAATGGGAGAGTCAAATTTACATATATTTTAGGTATGGCAACATAAAATTATGGGACAGGGTCCCTTTAAAAATTGAAGGCATCCAAGGGGGTATATCATATATGTCTCCACAAAAATGATAAGCAAACCATTAAAAATTCGACCAAGGATTACCATAGACCATTGAACAGAACAAAATATTAAGACATGTTGGTAAGAAGATGGAAACAAATAGTATAGACATATCAACAACAAACCATCTAACATCCAGTCACCAGTTAGCCGCAACCCGCAAGAACCCGACTACGACTCCGTTGGGTTCAGAAATAGGGACGTCAGAATATTACTTGTTTAACTGTAAATATTAGAAGTTTCTTACTATCCAATAATCTGCCGTCAGAAGTTTTGTGAAGATATGGTTCTTCAGCAATTTGCACAAGGCCGGGGTGGTGTCAGATGATAAAGCACAAAAGTCCTCGAACTAGGCACAGTTTTTTGTTATTAAACCCTTCATTTAACCGGCGAGTGGGTTAGCATGAATAGTAACACGGTTGATTCTTATCTCCATAAGAGGTCGATCCCCCGGACCTGTTGGGGCCTGGAAAAAAGCGAACAAAAAAAAAACCAAGAATATCATGAAACAATACGAAAATTTCTGACACCAACAGGCATATCTGTGTTTGTATACAATAACCACAAGACATGCTAACTGATTTCTCAGTCGGGCGTTTGAAAAGGTTGGATTACAGAAAATACAGTACAAGAAATGTAGAAAGACCATTTCATCCCATATTTTCTCACCCCTTGTTCTAAGAATTAAGTAGATTTTTGGGCTAACCTTTTCCATTATATCAAGCACTTCGAACCCATGAATCACTTTCCCGAAGATGGTATAAAGTCCGTTAAGATGAGGTTGCTTGCCATAGGTTATGAAAAACTGGCTTCCGTTAGTATTGGGCCCACTATTTGCCATGGATAACATACCTCTAGCATTGTGCTGGATCAGAAGAAAAAATAGTACTCAAAAACAAAGATAAGCATACAGGTCTATATACTAACTTCTAGTCTTCAATTTGATATCAAGATAATACTAATTAACCTCCCTTCCCTTCGGTAAAACCGACGAGAGGTCTCTGGTTCAATCTCACTTCACTCAACTCCCAGCTCACAGACAAATAAGATACCACAATAACAACACACTCAATCTTGCAGGTTTCCGTCAAATAATTAGCATGCATACTTGGTTACAGTCAGAAGACCATCCCTTGGTGTTAAGTCCATTAAATAATTAGCACAGCGCTCGCGGCACATCGCGTCGCGCAGCAAAATCGCGACACACCGCGATACAGGTACCTAATTCAAATAGCACGCGCTATGTGCACTACCTGGGCAATCGCAATGTCGCACATAACGCTAAATCGCACACTATTGGGTTTTAGGGTTGCATGGGCATGGGCTTTTCTATTTGAAACCAGAATTCTTTTGTTCCTGATACTTCTCCTATTAATATACACGGTTATCAGACATAAATCATCATCAGAAAAAGTGATTCTAAGCGCCCGGAGACTGCACCAGATTTCTGCACTATCACCAGGCTTTAAAACTATCTGATATATTATTTATTTTCATTTGAAATCAAGCTTTTATGATTTTATCTTTTCATTATTATGCATATGCATATTTTTCTTATGATTATGATAGCATGTTTTTATATGCTTCTGTGCGAAATATTCAAATAGCGCGCGCGACATGATGCGCTATGCGCGATAGCACTAGAACAGGTTTTTGCTATAGTGAGCGATGCATGATTAACAGCTATGCAAGCAATTACGAAGAGTCGAATAGCTGTAAGACTAAGACCTCATCTCATTGATGCATTTGTTTTTGCACTTATCACATGGAAACTGAACCAGAATGCATGAAATCCTTGCAGAAATTACCTTTAGAGACTCTCTTATCTCGTCATTGAACTTTTTACCCCATATACTCGTTCCTCCCTTGCCCGTATTTGTTGGATCACCACCTTGTATCATGAAACTCTTAATATTTCTATGAAATATGGTTCCATCATAATAACTACTTGCACATAATGCAAGAAAGTTCTGCAACACAATTTTACAAGTTCAAGTAAGAAAAGTATATTATATCATAAGAGGCTGATTATTACTAAAAAGGCATTGGATGTGTAAGATATAAAAGTGAACACATATCTACATAACTAGAGGCATATGACACGATTATCATACGAACAAAGAGCATGTCATATTGTGAAATATTACACAAACCTTCGCCGAATAATATATATTACAAAGCACCACTTCTAACTATTGTTCTCGTAACATATACTCCTATATATCAATGACCTCATTTACTAATAAAAATCCTGAGCAGAATGTCTCACGAAAACAGGCCACCAAACTCATAAAAACCAGAAAGATCATAAATGACTGATTAACAAGAACTAATTAAAATGTATTTTCATCAATTTTGGGATCATGTACAATAAGCATACAATCCTGTGAAGGTCGAGAATTCGGATGAATCAATACATGACTCAAAGACTACAAACTATAAGAACCTTTATTAACCCCATTGAATTACACAAGATAAACCAATAGACATCTAAATGTCATAGCAGAAACATTAAAATGCAGAAATATGTCTGCATCAATGCACACAAACACACCCATACATACACACGAAGTCCAGTTCCTCAAAAGACCATAATTGATAAAATCAACAAACAGTTCGTCCAAACCTAAGATTCTAATCTTGGCTTTCATAATTTCTTGTGTGTGCACATAATGATAGAATAAAACAACTAACATCATTTTGCTTAGCTCACCATCACGATCATGAGAGGAAAAAAAAGAAGATTTATAAAATCGATCATCAACATAATACCCAAAATATGGTACTCCATAATATACACTCACAGCCGCGCAAAATTGGTTTTTTTTTTTTCAAAAAAAAACAACGGCAACAACTATTGCTTCTGAAGAACACGTACCTCAGCAGTCCTCGGGACCTCGTCGCAGAAGATTTCACACTTTATGTCGCCCAAATTCGTGTGAAGCGTCACTGACTGGAAAACCCAGAAACAGTTTAAAGAAAACATAAATTAAAATCAAACACGATTTATTAAGCATCGTGCGCACCAGCACTGCGACTTGAAACTGTTCGATAAAAAACCTCAACAAAAAACAAGACTATATAGTAACAGAAATTACCATTTTGACAAAGTGATTATTAGAAAACACAGAATAGACGTCAAGCCCGTGCTCCGAGTAGAGGTGCACCCGCTGAGTTGGCTGGACCCAAAGCTTTCCGTTCCGTAACGCCTCGACTTCCAGGGTCGTGTGATCCCCAAAAAGATCTCATTTAGATCACCACGTCCCTCCTTTTGAGCAATAGCATGAATGCGGGCCTAATTCAACAATATAAAACCTTACAAAGTGTTAGAAAAATATATATTATCAATCATACAATTTAGAAACTTTAACAATTAAGACGCACTCAATTTCTATCCCGAAAGGGAGAAGATCCTTAAAAAATTGAATACATCTATCCCAAAATTTAACATGTAAATCTTTTAGCATGCTAACATACACATATTGTAAATAATAGTCATACGTAACTCATGATTAAACAAACATACAAACTAAATCATTTTAACATACATGCATGCTCTCTTACATACATAGGCACTACAACAATTAAGCCTAATTAACAATTAAGAGTCATCAATTACCAATCTTTAACTCAGACAAAATTAGATCAACAAAAAGCGCGGGCGGGTAGACGGCTGCTGAAACACGGCGAGGTTGGATGGGGGAAACTGCTGTAAGGAGAAAGAGAGAGTTAGAAAATAAATCAATTCATTAGCACATAGAATATTCATTTAGCTATCAAATATTATGTGAAACAATGTGAAAACACAATAAATTACAGAGATACCACATTAAAATTACACAATACGCTGACTAAACGACATAGTATTATTGATGGATTGAAACTAAAATTAAAGATGTAGTAGGATTCGTAATTGTTAATGTTGTAATTACAATAATTAGAGGGGAACATGAAATTTGCAAATATATAGATAAATATTGTGTCATCTACTGATTCATTTTATACTTACAGAGAGATTTCTAGTATAAAAAATAAAAAACTGACCAGCGACTCAACTCCGGCGAAATGCAATTCAGCAAGGGACAACAACGCAACGGCGTCGAGACTGTCGGAGAGCAGAGGAAAGAACGAGGGTGAGAGCGAGAGAGAGAAAGAGAGGAAAGAGAGAGAGAGAGAGAGAGAACAGAGGGAGAGAAAGAGCGGCTGCAACTTACCGGGCTGGGAACCAGCGGCAACGCCGGCGGCGGGAATGGGATGGCGACGCGACGGCGTTGGAGATGAGGCTAGACTGTCGGAGAATGGGACAGAAGAAGAAAGATAGTCAGCGAGAGAGAAGAGAGGAGAGGAGAGAGAACATAGATATATAGAGAGAGAGAGAGAGTACTTACCGGGTGTGAACCAGCGGCAGCGACCGGACGACCACGCGACGGGGGGAAATTAGGGTAAAGGAGAGAGTTAGGGTGTGAAGTGAATTGAGGTGAAATAGTTGTCGATTTTACTGGTTGAGTATAATTTAAAAGTAGGGAAATTCTATTTTTTAAAAATATGAGATACCTTGTAGATGAGAAAACATGGTTCGGATGTCTCGATGTTCAAGAATTGTAAACACGTAATATATTTATTTATAAAGAATAATCAAATTAAAGGTAGTTTTTTCATATTCTATCCTAATTCAATAAAAATTGTATAAATCACGCATATTTATACACATTTTAATTTCGACACCTATGAGAATAAATAAAGTAATCATCATGTATCACATATTTATTTGTAAAAAATAATTAAACTCGCATAGAAGAAACAAATTGTAGAAACAAAGGCACATACCAAAATTAAAGAAAGAAAAACAAATTGTAAAAACGGAGACACAAAGCACAATTAAAGCCATCCAAGTAATGAAAATACATTTTGGAGGAGCACAATTGTTACAGAGCATTCTAGCTCATGGCACTCACACTGTTGTACCCTGCAGTTCCTTATATACTCTTCTTGTGGAAAAGTGAGCATCTTCCAAAACCTGAACTCTTCTACTCATATTCTCCATATGCTTCCTTGTCTGTAATATTTTCCTCACAACCCCTGAGGTTTGTTGAGGAATCCTCAAAGTTGTGAGATCAACCCGTTTAATATAGAACCCATGCACCAATTTCACCCACACTTTATCTTGTTTTTGTGCCAACAACCATAACAATTTGCATATTGTTGCTTGATTCCAAATTTTTATGTGTATCAAGTTCCACCCTCGTGTACTTCGGGGCTGGCACATATTCTCCCAAGCTACTAGAGCTTTTCCTTGTAACTCCTGCATGCCCAGTCCGAAAAAATGTTCTACATGCTTGCTGAATCAGTGCAATGACTTTTTGAGGCAACATGAAGACCTAAGTAGGCCTGCATGTTGAATAGCACTGCTTTGACTAGTTGGACTCTCCCAACATAGGTTAACAGTTTTGAAGTCCAACTCACTATTTTGTCCAAGATCCTTTTGATCAAAGGTTGGCATTGTATGATGGACAACTTTTTAGAGGAAAGAGGTACCCCCAAGTATTTGAAAGGAAGATCTCCCTTCACCATTCCAAATTCATTGAGAATAAGCTCCCGTTCTCTGTTATTCACTCCCCCAAAATAGATGCAACTCTTTGCAAGGTTTGCATGAAGTCCAAATACATTTGAGAATTTATTGAAAGACTACATGAGTTTTCTCACAAAAATCACATCTCCCCTTGTAAACATCAATAGATCATCACCAAAGCAAACATGTGTAATCCCAAATCTTCTACATTTAGGATGGAAATTAAAGTCCCCATCCTATTTCAGTTCCTGTAAGCACGTGCTGAGATACTCCATACATATAACAAAGATATATGGGGAGATTGGATCTCCCCATCTCAATCCCCTCTTGGCCTGGAATAGGGTAGTTAGCTCCTCATTTACATTTATAGTGTAGGATACTGTCCTTATACACTCCATTATCCATTACACAAACTGATAAGGAAACCCTATGCCAAGTCTTGGGGCCATGGGCTTGAGCCCGTCCCAACCCGGACGGACTGCGGCGGCGTTCAATCGGCGGCAGCGCGTGTGTGTGCGAGAGGGCACCCATACACTCCAACCTAACATGTTATTAAGCCCATACAGACAATGACGTAAATACAATTCAAATTATCCACATATAACTGATGTGAAGCAACTAACATTTATTATAAATAAAACATGTTAATTTATACTCCAACATCCAACCTTTAGTATACAATATTTCACTCACCGAATATTGATTTAGATAATAAATACATCACGTTCATCTATTGACAATGTAAATTAACATTCAATAAATATTTTAATTAAATAATAAATATTTAATTAACAATATTTATTCTCAATTATTGATTAATTACTAAACCATTTCCAACCGCATGAGCATGCATCCTCCCCATTCTTGTCTTGTTTTGTCATGTTTATGTTCTCGATAGTCGTGCTTAGTAGCTGAATGATGAGGTGGATGCTTGAGTGACATTTATCGGTTGAGTGAAAATCGGATTATGTGTGTTGTTTGACGAATTTTTTTGTAGCTGTAATAGTTTTAGTGTAGTGTAATAGTTTTTGGGAGAAACTTAGAGATAGAACTGTGAAAGCTTGAAAATCAATCTTAGGTGAAAAATGAGAATAAAATTGGATCCTTAATCTTTCTTAGTCAAAAGCTCAGATTTAACGATGCATTAAATTACTGTAATTTATGCATTATGATTTTATTACACTAATTTATTGCAATTTATGCGTTAAAATTCACATGCATTACATTTCTGTAATATATGCATTTATGATATGATAAAAATGCATTAAAATGTATCATTCTTACGTTCTCATATAAAATTTATTCTCACGAGATCCCTATATATATATATATATATTTCGTGTTTATTATTGTTCGTCGCTGTACCCGCTGCATCATTAGTTTATTTAGTTTTTTCAATTGGAATTTTTATTATTAAAATGCTTAGTTAGAGTATTCAAGTTATTTTGGAATTATTTATTGGTATCTAACTACTGAATGTTTGGGAGATCTTTTTTGGGAGTCACGAATGTAAACGATTTTTGGGAGGTCTTTTTTAGCTGCAATTAATCATGCATCTTTCATGTTTAGTGATGGGCAACTGCTATTTGCAGAGCTATATGTCCAGTTTGTTGATTCTCTAAATTTTTTTAATCAAATGAACTTGAAAATATGGATGGATATGAAATATAGTCCATCTGTAATTCTTAAATCCTAAAGTCGTAATTAACACTTGATTGTTTTTATCATGAAATAATCAACACTAATGTTAAATTAATTAAGTAACTAAAACTTGAAACTTTTTTTTTTTTGAAGAACCTAAACATTGAAACTTGGAAACCATAAATCAGTTGCAATATTATCCTTAATTGAATAGATATTATGGAGAGGTGACCAAGTAAATAAATCCTTAAAACCCCTTTCCCTTAACATACAGACCTTTGATCTTCCTATTGAATAACTTGAATATACTGAATTTACATTCTCCATTCTCTCTCTAATTGAGAGTACAGAATAAAGATATTTGGACAATACTTGTCCGAACAACGGTGTAATATTCGTAATTAAATAGTCTTTTAATTTTTTTAATATTTAATATAATTAGTGTTTTGTCTATAATACCCTTTCCTACCTAATTATATGTCAATCTTTAAATTTAATTAATATTTGAATTTTCAAAAAATTGTGCATGATATTAATTTATTTTAATTAATATTAGAAATTAGCATACAACTAAGTGGAAAATGGTGTTATAGACAAAACACTAATTATATTAATTATTGGAAAAACTTGAAAGAATATTTAATTACAAATATGAAACCATTGTCCGGATAACTGTTGTCAAAATATCAATACTCATACTAGAAAATCGTGGTGTGTTTTCAACAAGGTAAAAATATATATATGTGCTTCATGTGGTTCTAAATTGTATCAACTAGTTAATTAACTATTTAGGCACTCTTATTTATTTTAGTTAAGTTTTATATTTCGTTTCCTATAAGAATTTGGTTTCCTTTTCGAATTAGGTTAAGTTTCTAGGCCATTAAATAACCTTTGGTTGATGTATTGAGAGGAAGACTTTGATATCAAGCCTTTATCTTGTACGTCACAATATGTCGTCGGAAGAGGAAGACACTTTTAACTTGAAGCTGTTGATCGACAACAAATGGGGAATCGTCTTACTCGCTGAAGCCGACAAAAAGTTGGTCGACGCCCTTACCGACGAAGTCCATGACCCGAACAACTTGTTGTACTTGGTCCGCCAAATGGCGCCGGCAGGCTCTTCGGTCGTAAACCTCTGCAATAGTTATGATAATCGGCATGCGACGACGCCTGATTCCGATGCGTCTTATCGCTGCCAGAGATGTTTTCAATGCTATGCCTATAAAATTAATACATTTCATAAACAAACATGCGAAAATACTGGTAAAAAAGGTACAAACTAAAACTAAAAACCAAAGTCAAATGTAGGTCCCACACTCAATTGAGTCAATTCACCCAACAAAGAGAAACTTACGGTGACAGTAATTCAAATACACTAAACACCGAATGCCTGAAACCTGCTCGAGAAAATGACTCAACGAATTTCTTACAGTTTTTTACCATTTTAATGGAAAAAAAATTCAGCCTTTCAATCCTCTCTCCAAACATAGAGCTCACTCTTTCCGATCGTCTCAAACTGCAGGAGCACAAAAATGAGTAGCAGCAGCACTTCTGTCATCTCTCTGAATCCGTTAATTCCGTTAAAGTCTCGCGCCATTCGCAATTACAACAACCCTTCGCAGTTCGCCATTAGCAGACCATCATCGCCCGCTAAAATTCGTTGTTCCCAGAATGATCAGCAGCCCAATCTCTCAGTTCTTCGCTTTACTCTCGGTATGTGATTATGATTATGTTTTTTTTTCCCTCCCCTTTCTCCGTATTTTGTGATTTTTTTAAAGAAATTGTTTTTTTAAAAGGAATTCCTGGATTGGACGAATCTTACTTGCCCAGATACTTAGGATATGGATTTGGGGCGCTTTTAGTGTTGAATCATTTTCTGGGCGCCGATTCTTCATCCATTACTCCAGCTCAGCTCGTAAATTTAGCTTTTTTTTTTTTTTTTTTTTTTAATTCTTCTTATTCTTTATGTTCCTTCTTATATACTGTTAATTGTTATTAAGCTTTGGTGATTTATTTTCTCTTTGTTATTTTGTAGAGGACAGAGGCATTAGGGCTTTCTCTTGCATCGTTTTCTGCAGTTGTTCCATATCTTGGAAAATTTCTCAAGGTAGCACTTTTTTTTTTTTTGAAGGTTCTCAAAGTAGCACTTTGTTTAGAGCTTTTGGCACAGAATGATGTTGAGAATTGCTGATTGTAGTGTTTAAGTTTGTCGGCTCGATTATGATCTGATATGGGCATGCCATGAATGTTGCTGTTGAATTTTTTACAAGCAGTTCTTAGTATCCTGTTTGATATGCTCTAAGTGTTGGAAATTGAAATATGTCTTGCACCGGCACCCTCGTTCCTGTACATCTCGATAGTTGTGCTTCGTAGCTGAACGATGAGGTGAATGCTTGAGTGACATTTATCAGTTGAGAGAGTGTGAGCATATAGTTAAAATGCTGGTTGGTGAAGTGAGGTTCCACGTCATTGCATGAAAGAGGGATTATGTGTGTTTTTTTGGAGATTTTGCTAATTGCTGTATTAAGCCGACACTTGTAATCCTTCAGTTTATAAATTTAAGGAGAAGCAGAATTATTTTGATTTGATAAGAATGTTTCACGCTGGAAAGATCAAATTCTTGATTTTTATTTGATTATCCATATGGAGCTTACTGTTCTGGAGTTGAAACTTGTAACTTCAAACCTCGTCCATGTCTATATCATTTTTTTTGTGTCGAGGGTGTAATAATTGTGTAAATATTTCTTTATGCTACTTTGCATATTTTGCTTGATGTGAATATAAGTGGATCTGAGCTTAATGAATAATAGTTTTAGTGTATTGTACTTAAATAGTTTTGGGGAGAACTTACAGATTAGAATTGTGAAAACTCGGAAATCAGTATTTGGATGCAAGTTCGACCCTTGTAATGTTATTACTTGGCTATGCAGGGGGCTACTCCAACTGATGAAAAAGGTATCCCTGAAGGTGCCGAGCAAATCTTTTCCATGTCTCAGAACATCTCTTCCGATTTGAAGGAAGATTTGGCTTGGGGAACATACGTGCTATTGCGTAATACAAACTCAATATCGGTGGTACGGTTCCAACTTCTTGAACATAGCTTATCGAAATTGAAGCAAAGACTTTTTTCTGACTCTGTAAAAGATGTAGCTCATCTCGATTGAGGATGCTTTATGTGTGCGCGGTTATTGGAGTACGCCTAAGGATTTACCGAAAGAAAGCATTCTTGATTGGTTCCAAAAGCAGACACAGAGGATTGGGTTGTCCGAGTTGAAGGAAGCCGTGTATCTCCAACAGTCTGCAGGTATGAGTTTAGTTTTTTGGTTTCATACTGCTGCATTTGTTTGTGTTACAAATTACTTGGAAAAGGTCGTGCTCGTGAAAACTAGGAAAGGCCGAAAGGGGTTAAGTGGGTACCTGAGATTTTCCCTGTTCTAATTTCACAGAAAGCTTAAAAATATTTTAAGCTCTAATGGAGTTATGTGAAGTCATTTTAAAATCAAATTCCGAAGAATTTATAATCTCCTCTTCCAGCATATTGTATGCTTACCATGGTTTTTAAACTGATTTCCCCCAAGACCAACTAATGAAACCATGAAGAAAATATATCATTCCATTCTATAGATCAGATTTGTAGTGAAGTATTATGGACCAAATGTTTAAAAGCTGCTCTCAAATGCTTTATCGAAATGGTTTCATTTTTCTCTCTCTCGTACTATCCATTTATATTGTAGTCGGGCTATTTATTGACTTCTAGCTCTAAGGTTGTGCATTACCCTTTTAAATAACATTGAAAAAACAACTCACAAGAAAAGTTGTTGGCACTTCCATAAATTGAGTGTCATTATTGATCTGTGACGAGCACCTACTACGTCGGGACAGTGTTGTGATCAAGCTTCTACTGTTAATTGTTTTTACATTAAATGGCCTAATATCATCTCCCTTAATCAGGAACCTTTCATTGTTGTAGGTCAGTGACTTGTTATATTCTATTATGATTGCTCCGGAATAGTTTGTGTGAATTTTCAATCAGTTTTCTTTTGTTCTGCGAAATCTGAAAAAAAATAAATAAAAAAAAAATCCAAGGAGACGGTTTGATTTACTTCCTTTGTGTTCTTAACAAAATTTTTATCCTCGGTGAATCTAGTTATAATATTCAAACATTTCTCATGAGCTGCTATTGTGAATAATCCAGATTCAGAGCTGAAGGAGATTGTTCCCAAGGGAACTAAGTCTCTCCTAGTGCAACCTATCCGACAAGCTCGTAACTTAAGATCCAATCGAACAGAGAACATGAAGGGTTTTGTACTGTTGGCTTCTAGAATTGACTACGCGTTTACTGATAAAGACAAAGCATGGATAGCTGCCATTGCCAACAAATTTAGTGGTACGGCTATGTCCTCGTATTCGTAGAATCCAGACCATTATTATAAATAACAGTACATTTAATTATTCCTCTTTATTTGATATTTGTAGTAATGGTAGATGTCAATATGTCATAATAATTAGTTTTATGATTAAGAAAAGTTCTGACCATTGAGCTTATATCATGAAGTAGTGATTCCACTTTCCATCATTTAGAGGGGAAACTTTTTGAATGCTCTACCTTTTCTGTTAAGGTTGTTTGTTTTAATTTATTGGTTAATTATTGAGAATAATAATCAATCATTACCACAACCAGTAGCTACATGATATGAGTATAAATTTTCTCTTTTTATTCTCTCTTTTTGTTTAATATACTATTGGTCTTATTTGTCGTGTGTGTTTGTTGGCCTAGCGATTGTGTGGTTAATACCTGAGACCTTAGGTTCGAGTCTACCGTAGCGCGGTCTTTAAATTTAGTGCTACTATTGGTCTTATTTGTCCAGACATATGTTTATTCAGATAGTTTCAACTATTGAATTATTTATAGGTATGTCACCGTTGAAGGGAAGAGGATAAGAAAAATGTTACGCGTTTCCTTGAAAGACTGTTACAAACAACCATTTTCTCTTTACGCTTATGTCTCCAGCTAATATGTTGATTCCTCCTTTTTGGATGTAGAAAATGTGGAATGCATCCCGTAACAGAAATCAGGTTTCTGGTGGAACACGAAGTTCGTTGATGCTTCGTTACTACAAGAACTTCTCTAAACCATAGACGAGGTTCTGCAAACACACGGGTAAATTTTTTAAGCATAGATGCTTTCTTAAGACGATAACACAGTATATAAGTTTTTCACTTTGCAATTTACCTTGAGACGCACTACTTTTCTTATGGCTAGAAGCAACCCCGGCATGAGCGACTGCACATTGGTGATATCATGTTTCAGGGTGTAAACCTATTCAAGAAATACGAAGATCCATCAATATCTCGTCTTGTCTTTTCTTTTGAACAGATTGAAGTATTCACATGCATACCTCTCCTGGTCGGGAAAAGTAGAGCGTTGTACTGGACGGGAGGCCCGGAAGAACCAAGCTATGCACCCTCACTCCGTCCTCTCCCAGAACTTGACCCCTTGCCTAGCATCCCGACAATGATGGTTCGACAATTTATGTAAGTTCTCGTGCTTTACTAGTTTTAGGACATCACTTATAAGTTTATATTTCTTCTTACCAGAATGTCAGTTGATAGATCTTCTCTGTTATACATCTGGCCAAGGTTGGTGATATTGTTTGCTATCTGTATTGCTTCTTGCGACGGCAAATCCTGTTCCATGAAAAAAAAGTGAATTTTTTCGATTAGAATGGCTATGTTGTTATATACTCCTATTTTGTGAATCTGATCTTTTTCAAATTAAATTTTGAAGTGCAAGAAAGCATGCATGACCTCAAATATACTTTTTGTCACTGTGAAGTTAAGTTACTCTCACCTGCACATGCCTAATTTGCTACTGTTGCATAATAATATTTGATACGGGAAACTCTCATCTCACACAGTGTGACGGGCCTTGACCTGTTCGACAGTATTCATATCCGCGATCAAACCTAAAACCAATCCGGATATAGGTACCCTCTGTCTGGGCGCTTGCATGAAACTTATCGAAAAATTATACTATTCAAGACAGCTTAGTTTGAAAATGAAATGTTTAATTATTTTGCAATAGACCAAAACTTCCAGGTTGGTCCAGCTTTGAGGTGGGGCAAATGTGAAGCTGATATTCATAGAAATGAAATATAATCTCTTGTTTTTGAGAGGAGAAATGAATTATAATTAATGGCTTCTTTTTCTTATGATTTAATGTAAGCCAATAGTTATGTTAGGTTTTGACTCTAATTCTAATATGTGGATGTAGTAACCATTTCTTCCCTAAAGCTACCTCTATTTGCATCATTGAACTTTTTTGATTTCTGCACAATTTCTTCTAGTCTTATGCATGTAAGGGTTTTATTTACAAATTAAAGTGTAGGATGCTACATTTGTGTAATTCATAGTGTTTGGTGTGTGTGTGTGTGTTTATTAATAAAATTCACCCCTCTATATTTCTTATGATATGTGTACAAAATGCAGAAATGTTGGCACATGTGACGAAATTAATTGGGTGTTTGGCTAAGCTTTTAAGCTCCTTAAAACAACTTACAAGTTGTTCATTATTAAGGATTTAGGAGCTTATAAGCTATTTCAAGGAGCTTTTAAGCTCAGCCAAACACCCTCTAAATCAAATTATTCGGCGCACAAAACATAAAATACGATATTCATGCATCGCTCGGGTAAAATATTGGTCACGATATAATATAAATGCGTACGTACCCCAACACCGGCTTTCGATTCAACAATCTCGACATTGTTGTAGTGAAAAGATGCTGAAATAGCAGCTTGCTGAAGGAGTATGCTTCCAATCGAAAGAGTTGGTGCTACTAAACAACCCTAAATCAAATAATTTACTACATTTTATTAACGAAAGTGAAGGGATTTCTTAAATATCGAATTTTTCAAATAAATATTGCAAAAAAAATATATATGCAAAATAATTTTGGTGTTTTAAATCTCACCCTTTGCTCACCATGCTGGCCTTTTCACAAAATGCTGATAATGCAGAAACTGTCTCCATTTTCATTTTTGGTACATAAACTACAGTTTTCATTCCAAATGCCGTCGCCTGCTTATATTTTTCAATCATAATAAATGAAAAAACAAAATTATGAGGATTAATTTACCTTAATTTATTTACTTATATATTTTGGAAAATTAATGTAGTAATGAGAAATCAGACCTGTTTGACATTTTCGTAAACCGTCGAAACATCGGTGAAATCCACCACCACGGCGTTTGCTTTGAGCTGCAACATTTTGCCGACACAATCTAAGTTTCGAGAGCATGTATATGTACTACACCAATCGATTGCTTGTGCAACATGTGACATTACTTTAAGGGTGCGTTTACTTTGATGGAAATATTTCCATTGGAAAATAATGGATAAGAAAATATGGGAAAATATTAACATTTCCATCCAATAATGGTAAAATAAAGAAATAAATTATTTATGCATTTTATTTTACTTAATAATGCAATAAAATGCATAATTAAAGTACCATCACCTGGGATATGGAACCTAAGACCATAGTGAGATCACTTAATATAGGCATTTCCAAAGGCTCTTCCATGCCACAAACCTTAACAATAATGTCACAAAAATCATCACATTGCATTTTATTTCAAAAACTCAATTTAAAAAAATCAAAATAAAACTTATAAATGCAAAATAATTAATTTAGAGAGAAATAATATATAACCTTTCCTATGTCTTCTCCAACAAGGTAAGAATCAACTGCACCAGCAACCTCCATACCTCTTGCATTTGTAACAGCAATCACAGCTGCCCTACCAATTTCCTTTGCTGCCCCATTAATTATCACCTCTTACACGAACACGAATACGAACACGAAAATCTTAGAATTTTTTATTCTTTTTTTTTTGCAAGAATATTTAAGTGTAAATAAGTTAAACTAACTACCTTAATATCGTTGCTCTGAGAAGGCTGCGAGGTGCAAGAAATGTAGGGAACTCTTTTAATTTTGACACGTTGAAAAGATTTATAGTTTGTGGGATGGAATTTGTAGCTTGAAGTTGCTGCTGCCATGGCTGTTGAGAAATTAAGTGTTGTACCAAACAAGGAATAGGATAAGTTAGAGTTACTCACGATATGGTTTAATTTCATAGGCTGCAGAGATAAGGTTTTGGTGTCGTTTTATTGGAGGGAAACGTGGGGACAATGGGGCGTGTTTGGGGTTGGAGATAAAATTCAAGATGTGGAGAGATGGAAAATTTCATTTATTTACTCCCGAGTTCGAATATGTGTCACCCGCCGTCAAAATGTATATCAAAAAGTTTACATAATTACTATTTTTACCCTTTATTCTTTTTTTTATGATAAAATAAACATTTGAAGGATTTGTATTGAAATTAAGGATAGACACAAATTAATTTGGAAGTTTGACATTATTTATCCTATTGGAATTTGAAAATATAACACTTTCAAGAGCATAGGAGATTAAGACACATATAATAAGAAAGAACATGTACTTCAACTCGTTTACTTAGTGGGAAGGTCGTTTTTGAATTGTTCTTTTTACAAAAAAATTTATCCGGACACATTGTAATCGGTCACACGCGTAAAAATAAAGTTAATTATAAAAAAGAAATAATCATATTCCCGGTTTAAATTCCCCAATTAAGATGTATTTTTTTTCAAAACCTACTTTTTTTAACTAGTGTAGTTGGCCACACCAAATTCTCGACAACCCTATTCAGCCATTTGAGTTTGAAAATTATGTCTAGATAATAGCATACCATAACTTGAATATTAATTGCTCAAAGTCGACAATCTAATATAAAAGTTAAACTATAACGACAATTTAGGATATAAATTTAACTAGTATTTACTTTAGACATATTTGTCTTCATAGGGATCGACACTCAAGTAGTACGGCTTTAGTTCGTAAGCAGTGCGTGAAGTATAGACAGTGGTGGAGGGACTAAGGCTTTGGGTGGGGCCCGTGGGGGTTTCGCTTAAGCCTCACCTGGACAAAATTATAATATTTTTATTCTATACCATCATCAAATTATCAATATTTTGTGTTTATTTTTATATAAAAGCCCCTGTCGTCAAATCAATCGCATGAAAATTTTGGAAAATAGAAAAATTAGCCTCCATCGTGTAATTTTTCTGACTACGTTACTGAGTATATATAGGCTTCGAACTCTACCGCTCCTCTTCTACCTATCAAAGAAAAAAGATAGATATGTTTTAGTCTTTAATCCTTTTACATTTTCTATAAACTTTTTTCACTTGATATTTGAACGAATATATATATAGACAAATAGGCAAAAAATTTGTTGAAAATCTTAGAAATTAGAATTAAACTTATAAGACCACCAAACCACCGCCCCCCTTTTCTTTACTCACCAAAATTAGGTTGAATTATCGACTCGATGATCGATTCCTTCTTCAACTTCGACACCCAGAATCCTATCGAGGGTTCAGAACTAGCCACGTGTCCAGTGGTCTAATCCGGCGGTCCAAAAGTGTCGGTGGGAAAACATGCAGAGAGCGAGAGAGTTTACGCAAAGACACAGTCCTGACTAGTGTGGGCCCAATATTTGGTGGTTCCTTCTACCGACACGTGTATTTGGACACGTGTGACGTAAGCAGCAATTACTATGTATGGTTGGAATGAGAACGCTGACGTATTATGTCTTTCTCCTTTTTCCTTTTTCCTTTTTTTAGTTCGACGCAGAATGTAATGTAAATTTAATGAGGAGCTCTCTCATGCGATCGGATTCGGATCGGATCCTGACAATGACTCAGTAACTTTTTCTTAAATTTTTTTTTCTTTTTAATATAAGGATAATCGTCGGGTAACAATTTGAACTTTTTCGTCTCGCTTTGAGGCCTTTGGCTCCCCTCGCTCGAATCTTGACCAAAGAAGAAGCGGTAAACAAAAAAACGAAAAGACAAACAAAAAACAGGTGGAAAAAAATAAAATTAAAAAAAAATGAAATTAAAATAGGAAAAAAAACGGAAAATAAAAAAAGTATATCGAAAATTTAAAAAAAAAATACAGGCGCGTGTAATACATGCACCGTGCGTGGGCAGCTGACGCATGTATTACACGCGCTACGCGCCCCGTCGCATGGCATGCGACCGGTCGCATATGAGTATTTGCCAAATTTAATTAATGAATTTTGGTGTTGCTTTCGTTTCGGTAAGTGAAAGTTTGGAAATTTTGAGAAAATTATTAAGAATTAATTTTTGTTTTAATAAACTACTCCATCCATATAGAGAACTTAAACGGTAGAAATAAGATACATTTGAAAATTTTGTTCACTGAAAAATTGGTAAAGTAAACATATATTTATTTAATTCGACCCTTATAATTATGCATACTTTGAGATGATACAAGTTTAAAGAAAATTCTGAAAATTAAAATGTGACCGGAGAAAATGTAGAATTGAGGATAAAAAGTGATAGAAAATGGTGGGTCATTGTGATAGTAAGTGTAATTATATGGAAGTAAATAAAAACTATGTCTAATTTTAGGGGTAGGATGGAGTAATATATTAGTTTTAGATAAGTAGAAAATTATTTTCAACATAAATCACATCATTTATGAAAAATACTTCCTTTGTTCTCGAATAAGAGTATTACGGGCACTCAAAAATTTTGTTCCCAAATAAATAGTCCATCATAGATTTTCTTGCAAAAATTATGTCAAATATACATATTTTGGTGACTTTAGACATATATTAAGTGACAAAAGGAGCACTAATATGTAGGACTACAAAAGTAATTTCCCAAAGGGTAATGATATTCGGCCACACTGTGGCCAGCCACACGTGTAAAAAATAGAAAGTTGACTGTAAAAATAGAAATAATCACATTTCCCTCTTAGGGTTTATGCTTCCCAATTAGGATATATTTCCATTTTCAAAACCTATATTACCATTTTTAGCTTGTGTGGTCGGCCACAGTATGGCCGAACATCATTACTCTTTTCCAAATTATACACAAATGAGTGGATAACTATATATTGACTACTAAAATTAGTTAACTTTCAAAATATGTATTTTAGTTCTTTGTCCTAATATCACTACATTTTAAGGTGCAAGTTGAGTTTTCAAGGTAACATTTTAATGAAAATTTTCAAATGCAAACTTAAATTGTTACCGAATATTTATAGAAAGAGAAGAAATATACTAGTCACCTTTTGTGACACCACTCTCATTTGTTTATATTAAATATTATTCCATTTAGTTTTCTTTATAATGTTTTATTCTAATAAATTCGAGATTGTTACTCTCTCTGTCACATTCAACTTGTTTCATTTTGTCATTTTAGGCGTTCCATTCAACTTGTCTCATTTTTTTTAAAGGAAATAATTAAGAAATCACTTTATTCACTTTATATCACTTTATATCATTTCAAAAACATTTTATATTACTTTATCAATTAAAAAATATTTTATATCACTTTATTAACTACATTAAACACATTATTTATCATCTAATACTATTATTCTTAGTTTTCGTGTCGATATCAAATGAAATAAGGTCAACATGACTGAGGGAGTACAAGATTACTAAATTTAAAATTAAAATAATAATCGAAGTTCAGTCAAGATTTCATAAAGCCGCGTTAAGATTACAATTATTATTTGAAAACATGATATGATTGGTGGAATCATGACCTCGTACCTAAAAAGATTGTGAATCCTACAATTAAACTTGTAAAAGTAAAGTACAAGTAATTGAAACTTAAAGAAATCTTTTATAAGGATATACTCCTTCCATTATCCAAATAAATACTATATTTAAAAATAAAACACGTTCTTTCATATGTGTTAATTTTAAAATTTTATTATACGGTGATCAAACTCTCTGTTTGACCCTAGTAATTTTTTCGTAAGTAATACTGCTAAAAATTAAGAACAAAAAAATGTATTCGTTGTTTCAAACTTTCAGTATGATTTTTAACATCATAAAACATTTATTCGAATAGGACATGATTTACTAAAACATTTATTCGAGTGATAGTATTATTAAAGTTAATCATACCCATCGGGAGGCTAATATGGCCGCTCACCGACTAGCTAGAATAGCTAAAGATTTTTCATTATCGCATGTTTGGAATGAACATTCAACGATTGTGTAGGGTCTTTTTCATTTACCATGCTGATGTTAATTAATAAAACGATATTTACTTAAAAAAAAACCTACCTTTTTGAGGTCTCCAAAGTAAAATAGAGAAACATTTCTTGATAACATCCAATTAGTGAAGGTCTTCTTCAAAACATGAAGGAGTAGGGTTCAAATCATATTCATTATCCCTACTAAATATACAAGAGGTAAATAAACAAATTCCTACTCTTTCCAATTCATTTATATTGTAATTCTTTTTTAATTTTATTATATCACTTATATTGTTATTTATTAAATAATAAAAACTTAAATCCTTCAATTATTCAAAAGTGATAGTATCTATTTATTTTGTATCTTTTAATCTTTATTCTTCATTTCTGTGTCGGGTAATATGAGAGTTTAAATGGACCGAGAGAGTGTGTATTTATTATTAGTACTATTTGTTTTAACAATAATTCTATTCGTACATACTATGTCTGAACATACGTGCTTGAAATAGGAAAAAAATGTCCGATTGCCATTAAAATTTCTTTCTTACTCAGACCTCCTTCCGAAATATCGATCTCGTGCACACTCGCTCTTAAATTTTACTCTCATCAACACCCAACCCCTAAACTTGTGAATTTAAATGAGATGAAACTTTATAATTAAAATTTAAAAAAGTATGTTTAATAATAACCAGAGTGTCGAAACTATAAAATTAAATTATTAGTTAAAAAAAATTCCATCGAATCTTTATTTTTACCATCGTATGTCAGCACATAGTATGTCCAAATAGCACTGTCCTTATTTTAATTAAGGTTAAACACAATGTTTTCAAACCCGGCCCGACCCGGCCGGTCGGACTGGAAAAACCGCGAACCTGTCATGTGGTCGGGTCGGTTTGAATAGAAATTAAAATTTGACCCAACCCGAAGCGAACCGCTAAAAACCGGTAAAAACCGGCGACCCGATAACCCGTAAAAACCCGGCCAATTAAATTTTTTGAAAAATTGACGATCCAATTCCAGATTTCTGAATTTTCATTTTTCACTTTCAGTTAACCAATTCCATCCCTACTCACTACAACCTCTATCATATGCAATTAGATGAACTAAGGTCCCGGAAAATAACGATGAGGATGATCTTTGGAATTGAATAAGATTTGTACCATTCTAGTATATTAATTTTCTTTTAGAACATATTATGATTTGCTCAAGACGATCGAGCATCATATTTACTTTTGAATTTGGATAGCTATAATATAACTATGTCTTTTTGTTTTTATTTAACTTTTATCTTTAGTATCTTTTTTAATTTAATTTACACACACACATATATATAATATATAAAAATATTAAATTATAATTGATTGACGTGTTATTCGAGTTTTTTAGAACGGATCAACCGGTCGAACCGGTGACCCAGTAATCCAATTAACTGGCCGGTTCGCTAGCCGGGCCGGTTTTTAAAACATTGGTTAAACAAACTCCTATAGAAAAAAGAAAGTAAACAAACAAACAAGTGTGGGAAGTGGACCGAAGCATTCGACGGGTGGCCGTTGGATTAAGATTCTGCACCGACTTTTCTAATCTAACGAACAAAAACCGTCCTAATCTACGGGACCCACGACATAATTAGCACCATAATCATTAGCAAGTAGCAACCACTAAAAATGCCCAAAATACCCCTCAACTTCTATAGTCAGCCACATTGCCCAAAATGTACATATAATAAATACACGTAAAGTCTTCTCTTCTCTTCTCAAAAAAAAAAAGAAGGTAAAATCTTCAAACGGTTTATCTTAAAATCAAAACGCAAAATCTCACATACGACCGATTGCATAAGATGCGTTCGTGCATGGCGCGTGTAATACATGCGCCAGTCGCCCATATAGAGCGCGTAGCGCCTGTAATTTTTTTTCGATTTTTTTTTTCAATTTTCTGTAATTTCACTTTTTAAATGTCAGTTTTTCTTTTTCTTTATTTTCAATTTTTTTCTTTCTTTTAATTTTAATTTTTTTTATAAATCCACTTATTTTTTTTCCACCTTTCATTTATTTGCCTCTTCGTTATCTGTTTGCCGCTTCTTTTTTGGTCAAGATTCGAACGAGGGGAGCTGAAGGTTTCAGAGCGAATAGAAAAAATCCACATTGTTGCCCGACGATTATCCTTATATTAGTAATCGGAGCGAAGACGGAGCCATAAAATCGGAGACGAAGGCGAAGCCGTAAAATCGGAGCCGAAGGCAGAGTCGGAAAAAAAATATAAAACTAAAAACAAATTCGAAAAAAAAAATTAAATTTTGACCGGTCAACCTGCGTTGACCGGGTCAAATTCGACCCGGATCCGGTCTCTTGGAAAGTGACCGGTTGCACCCAAGTCCTCCTCAAAGAAAAAAAGATAATAATACTATACTTTGATGGAAAATGGTAGAAAAGGAAAATTTTCACCCATTTTTCATCATTTTCACATGTTTACTGTGATGGAAAATTTTCTCCGGGTAGGTTGGAAAATTTTCTCGGGCAGCTTTTTTTTACTCTTTTTCTCTCAATGTTGGATAATATTATCCTTAGCTTTTGATGTGAAAATATTTTTCAATAGATAAAAGGCATTAAAATAGGGAAGGAGTGGGAAGACCATGCAATAATTTTCTTTGTCATCCTAGTAAATATATAATAAATAAATAATGAAAATATTAATATTTTTTCATCTTTTCTTATCTATCATTTTCAATTTTTCATCAAAATAAACGCACCCTTGCTAAAAATGATATTGCCGAAAATTTACAGTTCTACTTCTAACTCAATAATCATTAATCTATGTGAAGACTTTAGGTAGACAGGGAGAAACTATTTACTTGTCATTATAGCATAAATAAAATAGTTAATTTCATTTTCAATTACAAATATTAAGCAAATATTAACTGTGATGGGAGTGAATATTTTTGCAGAATATAATTCCATACGAAGGTAGTACTACAACAGATTCTCAAATTAATTTTGTCGCATACATTTATTATTTTCTTGGAGTTTTTCGTCGTAACAAAAAAATTCCGAAATTCAAAGTATCTTAATACGAGGCTTTTCTCAATGAATTAGTAATATTTTCTAAAGAGGCACTCTCCTGTGCGATTGGATCCCATGCGACCGGAATTGAGTCGGGTTGACCTGTTGACCTTTTTTTTTTTTTAATTTCAGTTTTTTGTTTCGACTCTGCTTTCGGCTTCAATTTTACGTCTCTGCTTTCGCTACGAATACTAATATAAGGATAATCGACGGGCAATAATTTGGACTTTTCGACTCGCTCCGAGGCCTTCGGCTCCCCTCGCTCGAATCTTGATTAAAGAAAAAGCCACAAACAAAAAAACGAAACGGTAAACAAAAACGAAGAGGCAAACGAAAAAAAAGTAGAATTTAAAAAAAGAAATTGAAATAAAAGCTGAAAATAAAATTAAAAAAAAAAAACAGAAAACAGAAAAACAAAAAATTTAAAAAAATCAGAAAAAGAAAAAATATAAGTGAGTGTACTCCACGCGCCGCGCGTGAGTAGGGTGCCGTGCACCTCATGCGCTCCACGTGCAGTCGGATGGGGTGCGACGCGTCGCAGATGAGATTTTGTGTTTTCTTAATAACTTTATTGTGTAGGTTTTGCAAGTAATAATTTCATTTTTTCCTTCATTAGTTAAAGGTTTGTTTAAAACAATTATTTTTGTTTGCAGTAATAATATATGCTCAATGTTTTATTCTGTTTGCTGTCCATACATTTTCTCTATATCACGCTGTCACCTCTCTCTCTCTCTCTCCAGTCTTCTTTCTCCAGCGGAGAGAGGGAGATACCACACTAGACAAAGCTTTATTTATTTTTTTTGTTGATTCTCTTTTGCTTTCATTCAACCATTTCTTCGCAGACACTGATTTTCAGATTACAATCGGTTCAACATTCATCGATTTTGGCAGAGATCTGAATTTCTTCTCTCTTTCACGATTTCTGAACTCATCTCCGGCGTTTTTTTCCCTCACCGGTTTGACTTCGTCTTCTCCAAAAACACCTCTCATTTTTTTTGGGGGGGAAACATCACTTCGGATTAGATATATTTACTGGTGCAGTCGTCGTCAGGATTCGGATAGTGATTTCATTCATAGACGCGTGGCTGCACTCATGTAACAACAGGATTGGCTGCATACGAGTCAATGCTTTGACCTGTTTATTTTTAAATCACCTCGAAATCTCAACAATCTGTCGGCGGCGGCGGCGGCTGCGGCGGCGGAGAGACAGCAGAGAGCGTCTTTATTTTATTTTTTGTTTTACTGTAATTTTTTGTATTTAATCGACGGATCGGAAAATGATGAGTATGAAGACTACGAACGACTTCCTACCACCGCAAACCAACGGCGGCGGCGGCGGAGGCGGCCGTGGCGGCTTGAAAGAGTGGGAGCTGCGGCCCGGCGGAATGCTGGTCCAGAAACGGACGGACGCGGAGCAAAACCGCGCGCCGCCGCCGACCATCCGCGTCCGAGTGAAATACGGTTCGATCTACCATGAGATTCACATCAGCTCTCAAGCTACCTTCGGTAATTCCTCTTCTTCAATTTTTCCAAAAATTTGGGGAAGTATGTGTTAATTGAAGCTTGCTGCGATGGAAAATTGAAATAGGGGATTTGAAGAAGATGCTGACGGCGGCTACAGGGCTGCACCACGAGGATCAGAAGGTGCTGTACAAGGATAGAGAGAGAGATTCAAAAGCTTTTCTCGATAGCTCAGGAGTTAAGGATAAGTCGAAATTGGTGTTGCAGGAGGATCCAATCAGCCAAGAGAAGAGGTATTTGGAAATGAGAAAAAATGCTCAAATCGAAAAAGCTGCAAAAACTGTTTCTCATATCAGCTTGGAGATCGATAAGCTTGGTGCTCAGGTAACTTTATTTGAATTTTTTTTTTTAAATAGAAAGTTAAGTGATTTTGATAATTTATTTGAATTTAATTAGGTTACTGCGCTTGAATCTGCGGTTTCTGGAGGTGTGAAGGTGGAGGAGAAGGATGTGGTGAATTTGGTTGAAATGCTGATGAATCAGATGCTCAAATTGGATGGTATCACTGTTGATGGTGATGTCAAATTACAGAGGAAAATGCAGGTTTGGAATTTTGATTTTTGATTTTTGATCACATTTTGGATTTTGGGAGGGAATTGAATAGTATTCAAATTTTGTGACATTATTTGCAAATTTGGTTTTTGAATAATGTGTAGGTGAGGAGAGTGCAGAAGTATGTGGAGGCTCTTGATTTGCTGAAGATGAAGAATCCTCCGTTGCAGCAGAGGGACTCGAACGGCGTCGTTCATTCATTGATCGACTCGCCAACTTTAGGGGAGCAACCATCGGGAGGCCGAGACTCGGCCTCCTCTGTGGTGATCACCACGCAGTGGGAGACGTTCGATAATATTCCGACGGTGGAGATACCGGGTGCCCCGTCGACATCGGCGGGGAAACCTAATTTTACATGGGATTTGCTTTGAGTGAGAGTAAGGCAAAGTATATGTGGTGATGTGCATTGTTGCCTAGCTAAGTTGGTTTGGTATCAAATTCTCCATTCTTTTTATGTATTTAGAGTATTTGTTAGCATCCCATTACATATATATTTCATGTGTCTTTATTCATACTTGTGAAATAAATGGGGCAATGTACTACTATTTCTTCATAAATACTAGTGATTAATGATTTATCTCATCAAATCCTATATAGACTTTTCAATTAAGGGTCCAAGTTAAAACATTGTATTAAATGGAGGATATATAAATTGTCCTTGTTTACTTCCAATTATTACATGGGAAATCGAAAATATAAAGAATTTATTCTGGGTTAAAGGTTACATTTGATAGTTTGGCGTAATTTTTGCATTGAATTTTGATATATGATATTTATTCGAGAACAATAACTACTACTGATATATCTTTCGAGGAGGGAGTGATGCGAGAATTAAGAAAAATGTTGTTGAGGTGGTTGATTTTGTTGTGAGTGGAAAAAGGTCTGACATTGAAGGAATGATATATTCATTAATTGAGATAGTGGTGAGCTATACGTGATATTTTAGGTAAATATATTGATAAAGTACGGATATGGAGGAATAATTTGTTATGGATAGTGTCAAAAAAGCTACTGATATATGAGGGACACCCTCAAAAAGAAAAGATATGAAAATATATCAGTGACGGAGGTAGTATGAATTAAGCACAAAATACAAATCACGAAAATACGACACAAATTGTTTACCTAGCATGTCTATACGTACTATTTTTGGGGGAGTTGCCAAGCTAGATTTTAGTGTAATATTTTCATCATTAGGGGGGTGTATTGGATTAAGAGTCTGTGGGATTTTTAAGGAGTTTGAAAGCCTGAGTGTATTCAATCCAGACTTTTCAAACTCCTTAAAAACCTGGTGGTATTCAATCACAACTTTTCAAACTCCTTAAAAATTTAGTGGTATTCAAAACTCCACTGACTTTCTATGTCTATTAACTCTCGTGGAATTTAACGTGATTTCACCCGTTTTTTGTACTAGACGAATTCCGACCTTCAACCACGAGATTTTGAGATTCCATAAAACACCAGCGCTGGCGTCTTTTCAGAAACCGCTGGGGTCTATTCGGCCCTCGGCTGGGGCCCAGCCCCGGCTGGAAGGTGAAAGCTGCAGTAACAACCTCCAACCTCCATTTTTCTTCTGCCGCTTCTTCACTTCAATCCCCACTTCATTTTTCTTCTGCTTAATTCTGGTCGCTTCTCCACTCCATTTTTCTTGCTGCCTCTACTTATCAACAATTCCACTTTACACTCCACATTGAAACTTGCAAGTCTCTCTCTCACTCTCTTTCCCCTCTCTCTCTGTTTTCCTATATCTACTCTAGTGGCTTTCTCTTTCTACCTGTAAGTCATCGAGTAATTGAAATTCCACAGACCATAGTAATTGATGTTGATATATGCGCCACGAAAATTCAATTCAATCTGAGTCTAAAAATTCAATTGAGGTTGACTCGATGAGACATTGCTAGCAAGCAGATTCCACCACTCCATGGAATCTCGTTTACCAGCAAAATTGAGTAGAAGAGGAGGCAAACCTGTTCCTTAATCCTTCTGTACTCCATTAACTCTCTCTCTCTCTCTCTCTCTCTCTCTCTCTCTCTCTCGTGAATAGCTGAGCAAAGTTGAGCGGTGGCTGCTCTTCAGTGGTGGCTGGCTTCAATTGCAACGGTGGCTGCTCTCCAGTGAGCGATGGCTTCATTGATTTGAACTCCAGCAAAGTCGTCCAAAATTCATGCGAACTCCATCACAAAATCTTCCAGACTCCACGCGGAGTCTATAAACTTCAAAACTCCATTGACTTTTTAAACTCCTTAAAATTCTAACAAACTCTCAATCCAATACACCCCCCTTAATTCTATTCGGACATACTATGTCTGGACACACGTGCTTGAAACAGGAAAAAATTTGTCCGATTGCCTTCAAAATTTTCTTCCTACTCAAACCCCTTCCGAAATATCGATCTCACGCACACCCACTCCCAAATTTTACTCTCATCCACACCAACTCCTAAACTTGTGAATTTAAATTGGGATGAAACTTTATAATTAAAATTTAATAAGTGTATGTTTATTAATAACCAAACTGTTGAAACTATGAAATTTAATTAGTATTAGTTAAAAAATTCCGTCAAATTCCTATTTTTACCATCGTATGGCTGGATATATAGTAGTATGTCCAAATAGTACTACCCTATTTTCATATACAATTAAATGCATTGGGCAACTATTAATACAATAATAGGAATTAAATTATAATCCAACTCTAATTAGAATTATATTTGATGTTCACTACTGCCAGGTTCCACAGCTCAACATTAATTTTGACGGTTCATAAATATTTATTATAAGATGGAGGGTAAATATTGTGTGAGTCAATCCTACTTTTTGTGTTCTATGAAGAAAATTCAAAATATTGAGTTAGAGTGAATGATTAAGGTTATATACCTTGCTTCCTTAATAGGTACATAAAGACAAAAGGCAACATGAATAAGTAAACCACTCTAATGATTCATAAAAGGTTAGGTAGGTATCTTAGAGTTGGGTGGAGATGAATGATGAGATTGCATTAGTTGAACCATAAACAATGATTTGTTCCTTTAGCTCTCAAGAATTCATTTTACTTCCACATCATTCTAGATGAAATTCTTGTAATAGAAAGTATAATACTTGAATAGTAAGGAACTACTAAATTTAGTAACCTTTCAACTTTGATGTGGACATTGCTTGTTGAGAGGTGAAACTTTCTCATAATTACTATGAATAAAAAAGAAGTATGAAGAAGCCTGGAACCTCACCTCCTAAATCACAAAATTAAATACTAAAAATAATTATATATCCTAATTGAAAATGATAAATTCTTATTAACAAGTACAACTTATAGTATTAAATACAAGAAAGTAACTTTTAAAGAAAATAAAAACGAAAGTACTACACAGTACGACACCAAAAAAAATTGAAATGTTGATCACGTTAATACAGTATAACCTCCTTAAATTAATACTCGATAAATTAATAATTCTTTTAAAATAATATTTTTTTTATGATCCCGACTATAAAAATATCTTTAAATTATAACTCGATAAATTAATAACCTTTATAAGATAATAATTTTCTTCAGTCCTGACTGTATTAATTTATAGAGGTTTTAATGTAATTGATTATTAGGGTTGATAATGTCATAATTAAAACATATAAATTTCTTTTTTAGTACTCCAATAGATATTGAGTATCATTCATTGTATTATAATTATTTAATTTTATAATAATAAATATTGTTTAAATTGAATTTAATAGTAATATATGAATGATACTATTTTATGGGGTATCTTAACATGCTAAAAAATATTGAGTACACAAAACAAAAACAAAAACAAAAGTTGGGAGGCAGAGAAATTAGAGAAATTTGAGGTCCATCGTTGATGTGAGTTGTGAAACAAAGCCTCCATAAATAGATTAATTAAGACATATTTCAGATAGCAACAAAGATGAGCCCATCAAATTGATCCGAAACAATTAAAGGTATTTTGGTAATATAACAAACAATAATAACAAACGGACAACTGTTATCCAGACAACTACCGATTTTAGGCTTGAAAATTAATTCAATTAATATTATTTAAAACCGTCGATTTTTATTTTCTTGAAAACCGATCCAACCAATTCCTTACACCCATCATTTTATTTTTTGTAAATAATTTTATTAATTGATTATAAATTATATTTTAATCGATTTTAACATAACCTTTCATTCGAGCTTAATTAAGGAATACAATAGTAAAACAAGAAAAAAAAACGGCGGTTTTAAATAATATTGGTTGGACCGATTTTCAAGGTTAAAACCGATTAATTCTCCGAACAAGAGTTGCCCGTTTATCATTACCCACAAACACTATAACAAAAGTGAAAATGTGCTTTTATCTTTATCTTCTTCTTCTTCTTCTTCTTCTTCTTCTTTTTTTTTTTTTTTTTTTTTGACATGAAATGTGTTTTTATCTAAAGTTTAGTAATCCTCCTCTCTCTCATCCTACAGTTTCAAGTTTTCAACCTTCTCTGCTCTTTCATTTCAATCTGCATTTTCATAATTTAATCTTCAATTACTCAAAAAAGTAATAAATTCCACCTCCAACACAAACTCAATCAGATGTATGAAGGTTTTACACACTCAGAATTTCAGCATTAAAGGTTGCTACAAGAATATGTAGAACTGTATTTACCTGCAACTTTTCATATGCTAAAGGCGGCACACACGAGATGAGGTCTCAGCTCAGCAAATAGGAAAGGAGTCAGATGAATTGCTTGAGGAACTCCGTAGCAACGAGCCTTCCTCGTGTATTCACAGACAATTTCAGTTCACTAATCTCTTTATCGATGTCCTGCACATCACACATGAATGAGGACCTTCTTTCCCGATTTAACAAACAAGTTTTTAATATGGATAGTCCGTTATTAGCCTATATTACTATCTTTCTATGTCTGTCACCCAAAGTAAACACCGTTTAATCAATTTAATCAGATATAATCTCTACCACTGTGGGGACAACTAGTTTACGTGTGTAGGCAACCTCCAGAAGATGTCCAAAACCTAGTAACTATTCATAATGGTAAGGAAAATAAAAGATATCCATGGTTTAAACAAAAGATGATCATGGTTTTCATCCCCTCAGAAATTCCTAAGCTCCAGGAAGTTAAACAAGAACGCAATTTTCCCAGCTGTGTTATTCACCAAACAGCATATAGTTGATAGTTCACAGATCGTATAATGACAAAGACAATCTTGAACTATAAATTTCATTCGTTATTTTTTCTCTGTCTCTGTATCTTGTTTAATGATCTTCCAGGTAAGGCAGAAATATGACTTCTGATAAGCCAAATAATTGACTAATTCAAACAAACATAAACTTTTATCTTCCATCAATCAAACGAAAATGTCATGTTATAATTTATTTTTTATTAGCAAATAGTTCTTGCATTTATATCATTTCGTGGCTTTAAAAGCATAAGATATATAATGTTAGTTGCTTAATATGATGAGATAACTTACCTCCATGAACTGAACAATAAAATCGATCAGCTTCTGCTTCTGCATGTCCTCGCAATGATAATTCGTAATGAGGAAACTGATGTCATACCCCTGATGAGCCAAACAAATCAAAACGAATGCAGATCATAAGGGCATGTCTTGGTAATCTAAGATTAGCAAAATGGAGTGGATATTACTAATGGTCTTGAGAAAATATGTACATATCTTTTTTTATTCACACGAATTCGAGATAGGGGTTCCATTGTACGCACTTAGAAGACATTGGAACATTCATAACCAACTCATGGAACATTACAGTTGACTACTACAAAACGGGATCACTGTTTCATACCTGCACCGGTTTTCTCCTTAATACTTGAAATGCTTCAGCTCTCATGGACAAAAATCTAAGGAACTTCTTTGTCAGTATGTTCTCAAGTTCATCTGCCTGCTTAACCTATAACATTTATGATGATAAGAATGTCAAGTTTCTCAATTTTGAGATATCCAAATCAATTGTGTGTTAAGCAATTTATCCAACTGGAAAGCATCTGATCACTAACAACTGTAAACTGTCAGTCACTCTCATACTAACTACGAAAAAAGTCCCTGCCTACAACAAGCACAAGCCCACATCACATCTGACAAATCACAAGTTACAGCTTCAGCATCAAACCTTCAGAGCAACAAGATATAATCTCCACTATAATCTCTGCTCCACCCCCTCTCTTAATGTAAACTTAAGATACGAATAAGAAATTGAATTTGATTTGCCAGACATACTACAAACTCATGTCCAAAGTGTTTAACCAAAGTAAAGACACTCCCGTCCATAAGAAGTGTGCACATGAAACCAAATAATGCATTTTGAGCAGAGAGCATATAACCATCTTGAGCTTTGAGACTCATAAAGTAGGGACCAGCAACACACGAATACACAATACAGCTATATTCTGTATCAGCAATTCTGGCATAAAATGCAGAATCCACCCGAGCATGAATATTATGGTTAAGCACTCTCGCTCTTAAAAGGTTGAAGCTATTTGATAGACAACTACATCAGATAATTCAGCCTTCCAGAGCTAAGATAGTACATGCATTTCCAATAAACTTAGAAGCAGAAAAAGAAAATCTATGAAGCTTACCAGAAATTACCTTAAGGCTAATACGCAGTGAATTTATCGATGTTTCTATCAGGCATTTCTCAGCTTCATTTCTACATATCAGAACCTGGAGTGGGAAGACACACAAGGTAAACATATTCCAGTAGAAAAAAGCTCAAAGGAGAATGAAAGAATCCATACTTTCAACAATCGAGAGCTATCCACTGTTATACTCTTAGGCCACATGAATTATAGTGGCTTAAAATGTTTTACTTTTCTTGATTTTTAATGGAAGATAATTCAAGACCCGTGATTATTTTGAAATTCATACTAAACGGATAATTAGTATCCGACTTAAAAAGGAAAAATATGATTTGTCAATCTTCTTCTTGTTAGAGTATTGTATACACGGGAGGCATTTATTAATTTTATCAAATTCAATATTTTATTGAAAATGTTCATGATACATAAAAATTAATACAGCACATCTTCTTTCATTGATGAAACAAGTCCTTTTGACTTTTAACGGATCACATACCAGTTTGGAGAAACAATCCAATCTTTATACATTCAAGTAAACTTTAGATTACAAACAAAAGACGGCATGTGGAAACAAATAGTGCAGCATAATAAGACAATTCCTACCGGATTCAGTAGAAGCTCTGAGCTGGTCCTGGAACCAAAAAGCAAACAATAAATCGTCCATGTATAATTGCTTACATATTTACAAACAGCTAGATCTTTTATTGATTCAGAAGCCAAATACGTATTCAGATGTCAGTTGTAGAAAATTAAAGAGCAAATAGAGCTACTAGACCAGGCAATTTTTTTTTTAATAACAGAGATTTCTTTATCTAAAGTCATGAACATGTGTTCAAAATTCTAATTACATCCCAATCTGCAACTGGCACAGCTTATGTAGTTTTCTAACGAAGTCTGCGCCAAAATGGCACAATCGTGAGATTTTCAATATGCTTGAACGACAAATTTCAGATATCCCAGGAACAATATGCCGAAGTCTCACATACAAATTCCTATTTACATGCTCCATAGACAAAATTATGCCTAGCCACCTGATTTACTTACACTGATTTTCACATACTTATACAGTCAAATCTCAACTAATCAAGATACAAATATTACTCACTAAGCTCTGCAAACTTAATTTCGATCTCTCTGCATTTTGACTAAGGCAAATGTCAGTTGTGGCTCAAAATCTCCATCTGCTTGTGCAGCATTTCCTCTAACTTATTTTCCCCTCAGAAACAGTACTCCCATCAAATTATTGCAATTTTACCAATTTTAATGCACCAAATTCCAAATTAAAGGCTTTTTTCGAACAATGCAACAAACAAGAGTAACAACATCTAATTTGAATGTACAGATATACAATACATACTTGAGTTCAACTTCTGGTTTATTGTGCCTTTCCACTTCCTGACATGGAAAATTCTACAGGAAAAAAAAAAGCATTACGGAAATGATCAAATCAACAAATTACAAACTAAGATACATTGAGTTCCTCAAAACAAAAAAAGATAGAAATTAACGCAATTTCCCAATCGAAAAGAAACTTTTCCGAAATAAAAATGCTTAAAGTGAAGAACAACACACCTGCAAGCACAAGGCGGCTTCTAGAGTGTTCCTAATGCAGGTCAGGTACAATCGCAATGAGTTCGCCTGCAATTTTACAACCGGAAATTGAAATCACAGAGAATCCAAAAGAGAAAAATAAATTGTAATTCAGTAAAAGAAACACGAACATCAAAAAAGCTAACAGTGTGAAATTGTGTGGGAAAAATCTAGAAGAAGATCTCACCATAATCGCGCGATCGACGGATCTTTGGATTTTTCAGATGATTGATTTTGTAGAATAAACTGCTTTCGTTTTAGCTCATAAATCATAATCATGTGCTCCTTTGCTCAACATTTGCGTTGTTAATTACAGTATTATTAATCTGTATTTTAAATTAAAAAAGCTTAAAAATAAAATATCAAAAAATCCGACCTACCGGATTCGAACCAGTGACCTAAGGATTTCAGCAGAACAACTACAGTCCTCCGCTCTACCAACTGAGCTAAGGTCGGTTTGTGTAATCTCAACATTTAATTATTTAATAATGAATAAATACCGAAATTCAAGGGACAATTACAAAAGAAATATGAAGACATCAATTTATTTTGTATGTTTGTCTTTTTTTCAAAAATAATGTTCAAAATTATCGGTTCCAATAAGTATGGCCTTATTTGTAACATATAGGGCCGTCTAATCTGTTCCGGTTAATCGATTTAACCAAAATATACAATAACCGATTGGTTATTAGTGCTTGAAAATCGATTTTAAAGGTGATTGGTGCGGTTATCGATTTGAATTTTTTAGGTCAATTGGTAACTGGTTATAACCAAATCCATACCATATGTATAACCACTTAAGCTGCCAATTGATACACCTTTTGTTTGGTGGAGTTGCAACCACTATGAGCTTTCAGGATCTTCCTATCCACTGTCCAATCTCCTGTAACTGTTTAATGTGGCACCATTGCTTGACCTGATTCAAACTTGCCGTGCAAATCTGCAAGCTATTGTAGCTGCTCCTGCTCCTATTAACTTGGCACCCTCCAACATATTCTATTGGGATTATATTACTTCTTTTTATCGTTGAAAGAGAAAGATATCCTATTAATATAGATTAAAAGACTTCTGGATCTAATTCAATCCCGGATATAAGACATTTAGTTGATGTTGGATCCGTATATGGTTAAAGAAACCTATAATAAATTAGTATTATCATAAGATTAATATAGAATTCATTAATTGAATCCGAAGGGGAGATCTTCGCTTTCTATTAGGAATTCGGAATATATAGACTAAGAATACTATTGATATTATTCTTTCTAAACCGTTTATCGATAGCTAATATTTTAGATCTAAACTCATAGGACACATCTATCTAATTAGACGTTAAAAAAAATTAGTGCCCGATACGGGAAGCACTTAAGTGAATTCTATTTTTTTAATGAATCCTAACTATTGACATTCTCTGTTATCGAATGAAGATTTGTGTGTAAAAGAAGCAGTATATTGATAAAGAAAGTTTTTTTCCGAAATCAAAAGAGCGATTGGGTCGAAAAAATAAAAGATCTCTAACCATCTTGCTATCCTTCTAGACTGTTCTAATTTCTATGTATACTAAACTATTCCAATTGCATATACATTATTTTATTAATTTCTTTTTTCATTTTCTTTGAGTGTCTGCTTTGTTATATCTTCTTTTCTTTCTTCCTTCAGATAAATCGAAGATTCCATAGTATATTTTCCCACGAGTCAAAGTAAAAAAGACGCTTCGGATTTTTTTTCTATTGAATCTTAGAAAGAAAGAGACTTTCAGTTTTTTTTATTTAATGAAAAAAGAGAAAAGTCTCTTTCTCGCATCCATTCTCCATTATACTATCGTAACAAAAATATCAGATGCGGCAATGAAATATAGAAATGTTTGGTACATGAAGCCGCAATCTGATAGCTATACATCTAAATAGACTTAGATAGAAATTAATCTTGATTTGGAATCAAAGAATGAAAATAGCTCTTATCTTGTGACTTGAAAGAAAGAGTTCCCTGTAAAGGAAGGGAATAACGGCTTATTCCTGTAGAAAATATAGCAACAAGAAGATTGAATCGGAAATATCGACAAATTATTTCCAAGTCCAAAGAAATGAAATTCAAAAGTGAGGCGGGTCAGCTGTTCTAATTCAAATTGAATCTCTATCAAATTTTAATATCAGAATAGTGGATATGGTTATAATTCAATGAGTCAGATCCACTTACTTTTTCTTTTGTTGATTTCGAATCTTTCCGTTTGCTTGGTAGAATGCAAAATAGAGATCTTTGTCGATTCAAGAGGCGACTTGTGCTTATTCACATAAGCATGAAAATTTCTCGAACAAATCTTCCGCCTTATAACTAGAACTACTATACTCTAACCTCTAGCTCAGTATAATGGTAACCTATTATCTATCCGATTAGTTCTCTTTGTATTCCAAAAAAAAAAAGATCTCTACTATGACTGGACTTTTGTGAAAAAAAAATTATGAAAAAATAAAAAAGCCCTTTATCGGATTTGAACCGATGACTTACGCCTTACCATGGCGTTACTCTACCACTGAGTTAAAAGGGCTTGTTTGGCAAATCTGCATTTGAAAAAGAGGTTGTTCAAATCTTCATCTTCTTGCTCACAAAGCCCACACTTCTGCTCAACTATCACGCCAACTTTAGCTAGGTTTTCACACATAGCCAACCGCCCTAGCCATGCAAGCCACATAATAATAATAACCGAAGTTATTATTATTATTAAAATATAAATATATATATTATAATTACAAATTATATCCTTAAAAAATTTAAAACCTATCCTACGTTAGTGTAATAGTTGTTTTTTTCCTTCACGTAACCTTCTCTTTAACTATATCTTTCTATCCGAGTCCGAACATGAAAAATCAACATTGTACAAAAATACTGCCCAATTTTTAAATAATTTTTTGTTATTTGGATTAACCGATAACAAAACTCATTAGCAAAATCAATTATCACTTAACCGAAATAATTAATTGGTTCGGTATACGGTAGCAATATTTAGCCTTAGTCGGCTATTGGTAATCGGTTATCAAACCGATCCACCCCTGGTAATTACTTCCAAAATAATGTTGCGCCTGATTTTTAACGACTTCCAAAGATTGTTGAATAATTTGCAACTATTCTCAAATGTTTCGGACATTTTTTGCCAATAGATCTTGTTCTAAAATGGACTCACTCATTTATGTTCCACAATTAATTAATTTGGTTGTTAATTACTTATATAATGAGAGAGATAAAAAAAATATAATATATTAATGAGTAATGATATTACGATACACTATGGTCAGCCACATGTGTTAAAAATGGTAATATAGGTTTTGAAAATGGAAATATACTCTAATTGGTAAGCATAAACCCTAGGGCGGAAATATAATTATTTTCATTTTTATAGTCAACTTTCATTTATTTTACACGTGTAGCTGGCCACAATGTGTCCGAATATCATTACCTTATGTTACAAAATTACTACTTACTTGATAAAATATTATGCGAATAATCTTCATAATTTCTGTATATTCGCGTACATTTATCTTTCCTTTGGTATTCAATTTGGGCCAAATTAGCATATTGCATTACTGCTATCCAACTATTCTTATTCGGCCCAATGTAAAAGAAAATAAATTAATTTTTTTTAAAATTATAATGTATATGGGCTTGGGTTTTCCATGTTCATAAACTTATAATTTCCATTTGAACATATTATTTCAATTTAACATTTTTTAACACTTTCGCCCAAAATTTTGATAAAGCGCAACATTACTCGTTATGGTTGGCAAATGGCAAGTTGAATGAAAAGTGTATTATTCATTGTTTACTTAAGATATATTTGCCAAATAATGAATCCTAATTAACATTTTTTTTGTGAAGTTCATACACGCAATCATGACTCAAACTCCCAACCTCTTAGTTAGAGAAGAAGCGTCTTACCATTTGAGTTGCGCTTTATTGTCCTACTTAACATAATATTATCATAGTATTTATTACTAAAACGTGAATCTTCATAAAATTATAAACCATAATTATTGAATAATCGGCCCTAGCAATTAATTAATAATTAGAAAGTTGAAACTAAACACTACAAAAATAATTATATTACCTAATTAGGGACAATAAATTCTAAATCAATATTAATTACAAATTAAAATTAGTATACAAGTGGGAAACAAGAATATGAAATATTGAATTTCAAGAGCATCAGAAGGAGTTAGTGTAGCATAAATTACATATAAATAAATGATCGAGTCAAAGGTTGAGAATTGAAGATAATGACACTATTATTCTAAAAAAAGATAATAACAGGAGGCTTAGATCAAGTGGCTAACTGAGGTACCTTAAGTCTCTCCTTAGTGAGAAGTCTTCAATCCCGTCAGAGTGTGGTGTACTATATTCCCACCATATTTGGTGGTAATGTGGTATAGTGGTCACACCTGCATACGGAGTAGTAGTCTCACTCTTGTGTAGTGTAGAAGTCTCATCTATATGATGATGTACCGATTTATTTGATAATATAAATATATACTTCGTTATGATTCCCTAAAAAACACTACGACAGAGTCAAAAAATAGTAAAAAAAAAGTAAAGAAAAAATAGAGAAACAATAAAAACAAAGAGATCACGCGAATGCGTGTACTTCCACACCCTCTACAATATCAAAATTTAACTATTTAAGTTTTAAATTTGAAAATAAAACCATCATCAAATAAAACCCACGCACACATACACAAAAGAAATATAATTTATTTATTTATGCCAATAATAATAATAATAATAATAATAATAATAATAATAATAATAATAATAATAATAATAATAATGGTGCGCGCGCTCACGAGACTGACGAGAGACTCACCCAAAAAGCCACGATTATTAAATGAATCCTAATAAATAAATAAATTAATTAAATAATTAGTTAATAAATAAATAGATGTCGTCGTGAAATTGTACCAAAAAGGCGAAGTTTTAGTTCTACACAATCACTTAAAAACCCTAAGAATAAAATAAGTGTTTTTAAAATTACAACGTTTGTTTTTCCGCCGAATTTTGCAATGTAAGCATTTTCGGATTCCATATCAACTCTAATATGAGGGAAAATGGTCGGAATTCGGAAGTATTGAATTGTGAAAATTTAAAAGGTAAAAAATTTCACCTAATTTAAAAAGATAGAATATAAACGAGAAGTTGGTACAAAATGAAAAATTTATATGCAATTTAGCTTAAATTAAATATAGAGTCTCAATTCTAATCCTCTTAGCAATCCCTAAAATGACCTAACCTAATCCTATTTATACACCACAAAGTGCCGCCCCTTGGGACTAAGCTTTTGATCAATATTTTGATTAAATATTCAAGAGTAATTAGAGGTTAGTGCGTGGGGTTGTGAGGTTAAGATTTGATAGCTTATTGTCCAATTAATATTTAAATTTAAAGAGAGTTTATCTTAGAAGGTTCGTGGGTCGAATTATCAAACTATATAAGAGCTAATTTTGTGTGCTCAGACTAGAACGTGAATCCTCCTCGATTCAGATTCGTTTTCGTTTGTTCTCCACAAAGATTATATTCGATTTATGTGGTTCTGCAATCTAATAAATTGAATTACGTAACCTTGCATCGTATTAATCTGTTAATAATTAAATTAAATTAATTATCCTAACTATCCTAGCGCATGGATCTTCAATCGTTCCCAACATTAATTTCATTTTTATAAATTAAAAGCAATGCATTTGTTTACTTTCACGTGAGTTTATTCACATTTTATAACTTGAATCTTATTCAAATTATTCATGTTTCTCAAATAGTCCAATAGTCCAATTTCTATAATAAGACAGTGCTGCATTTCTCATTTGATTTAAGTAATTAACACCATTTCATGAATTGGTAATCATATTATATACACTTCACGTGTGTTAATAAAACCGATATAATTCCCTAAAAAACCGGATATAATGATTTAAAAAACATATAAATTCGAGATATATATAATTATAGAAATAGAATTAATATTTTGTTCCATAATTTGGTTAGTAATACTAGGCCTAATTGTCATACTGCACTACTCTTTTCTGGCCCAACTCAAAGTATGAAAATAATGAAATTATATTTAGAGAATCATAATGTTTAAAGGGCTTGGGTTTTCAATGTTCATAAGCTTATACTTTCAATTGAACCATATATTATTTCAATTTAAGATAGTGTAATTTTAAACATAGCCCCCATTTCTCTCGTTATAACTTTCAAATTAAAATAAATAATAAATATAGTAATACATTTACTATTTTAACCTTATAGCTCACAATTGAAAATTATTGTTCATCCATTCCACTCTCTCCCTCGTTCGTCTATGTTTGTCCCTGATTTCTTCATTTAAGTACATAATGTTTTTAAATTGGTTAAAAACTGAGGATGAACAACTTATTGGAGGCTTCGTGTTGAGACCTGAAAATTGACAGTGGATCGGAGTTGTTATTAACGACTCCGCTGGCGGGCAACGACTGTAAATCCATGCTATTTTATTACGAAATTCTACTGGATTCTGCACGATTAAATCGTAGAGTTCAAAAATCAACTTCAATTCGTCGAGATTTTCAAAATTAGTTCAACCTAATTTCTAATTCATCAAAAAGGTTTTTAATTGGAGACTATAGTATATAGGGTTAACATTGTACATAAATTAATATTTTTATAATTATTTTAAATAATGGCTATAGCGAAAGATTTAGGGCTATATTTAAAATTATCTTTTAAGATAAACATTTTGGCCCAAAATTGAGATAAAGCGCAACATTGCTCATGTTATGGTTAGCAAGTCGAATGAAAAATGGTATTCATTGTTTATTAAACATATAGTATTTGCCAAATAATGAGTCCTAACTAACATAATATTATCATAATTATTGAATAATCACCCTAGCAATTACTAATTAATAATTACAAAGTTGAAACTAAATACTAGTATAAAATAATACTATTATACAACCTAATTAGGGACAATAAATCCTAAATCAGTAATTACAAAATAAAATTAGCATACAAGTGGGACACAAGAATAGATATTGAATTTCAAGAGCATTAGAAGGGGATATAGTGTAACATAAATTACAGATAAATGATCGACGACTCAAAGGTTGAGAATTGAAGATAACTAGTGTGTCACTCACACAATTAAAGATAATAAAACTATTATTCTAAAAAAAAGGATAAAAACACTGACAAAGTGAAGAATTATTAGTACAAAACAAAAGGAAAAAAAAATAGAGAAACATTGAAACGGAGATAACGCAAATGCGTGTACTTCCACACCCTCTACAATATTTTAAATTGAACTACTTAATACTCACTCCGTCCCGTTCATAATACAACATTTCTTTTGAGCACGGGTATTAAGAAAAAGAGTATTAAGAGTAAAAGATGGTAATTAACGTATTAATAAAGTGATATAAAATATTTTTAAAGTAAATAAAGTGTTGTTGATGTGATATGAAGTGATTTTATTGTGAAGAAAGTGATACTATGTGATATAAAGTGATTTTAAAGTGAATAATGTAGACAAAATGATTTTCTAATTATTTCTATAAATGGAAACATTACAAGATGAATGGGACATCCCAAAAAGAAATACGTTGCGTTATGAATGAGAAAGAGAGTAGTAACTTTTAAATTGGAAAAAAAAATCATCATAAAATAAAACCCACGCACACATACACAAAAGAAAATAATATAATTTATTTATTTATGCCAACAAAAATAAATAAATAAATAAAGATGGTGCGCACACACACACACGAGAGACTCACCCAAAAAGCCCGGTCATAATGCACAAGCAAAGGCGTGATACATTCACACGACCAAATTCACATCTAATAAAGTCACGATTATTAAAAGAATCACAAGAAATAATTTAATTAAATAAGTAATTTGATAATAAATAAATAGATGTCGTGAATTGTACCAAAATTTTTTTTAAAAAAAAACGTCATTATCGTAATCACGAGCTGGCGAAGTTGACGTATCTTAGTTCTACACCCTCACTTAGATATTTGATACTTATATTCTACTTAGAGATAGAGAGATAAGGATAAAAAAATTTAAATGAATTGCAACTGCAAAGATTTGATGAAGAAAAGAAAAAATCAAAAATCAAAAATAGACAGCGGAGGAAATCTAGAAAAATGGTGTCTCAGAGATTCCCAACACAATAAATCCTAATCATGAACTGTTGTTGTGATGACTTTCACAACTCACTTTTTTCAATTTTATAAGAGAAAAAAAATTCTAGATTTCCTCTTTCTTGAGAATTTCCCCAAGAAATAGACCAAAATTTCAGCTTATCTTCATCCAAGATTGGCACACTTTCCGTCATTCATGAATAAGTGTTCTCGTTCACAAGGAAACATACAAACAAACGAACGCTGTGATTTCAGTCTGTTTACGATAAGGTTTAGAGTTCAAACTTTCATGTAAAAAAAAAAAATAATTGAAATTTGTGTTTTTTACTGTTATAAAAACTTAAATAGTATATTAAGCAAATGAGAAATTTAATCCTATGATTAATTTTTATTCTGAAATAGAGAGTTTAGATAAATTTTATTTTTAATAAGACTCATCTATAAAAAGAGCAATAATAATTTTTTAGTTAGGCAGTTGTCACGATTTGATTTACTTTGACTTTGATACTACTGTTGAGCAAGCACATGGCTTATGGGGATATAGTGTACTGAATTCGATTGATATTCATTGTTAGGTATATGGGTAAATCACACATTTATTAGATGTGATAATTGATTGTGATTTTATAAGAATGAATGATAGTATCTTTGTAAGTTTGGGCATATAGCTAAGGTAAAATAATGGATAAATATTATTAGAGAACAACCTAATTCTTGAATCATATACTAAATCAAACAAGTTGCGATACGATGCTATCATGTATGTTTACAATCCAATACGTTTAACTTCAGCTGAATAGTCTGATCGATATAACTCTTGAAACTGAATAAGAATTGATACTTCTACTAATAACTTACGTCACAGGTCTAATATACGATGTGACCAAGAAATTAATTTACTTATCAAATCGAGTTTCAAGAATCTTCTCGAATTTTCAATTTTTAAATAAATTTCGACAAACACGATTCCTACAAGGATTTTTTCTTTCTTTCTGTATCCATATACGTACGTGCATGATTAACTCATACAGTATATACTATTTTAACGAAGCCCGACCTTATATGATCTGCATGTGATTATCAAGGTTCTTTTTTCTTATTCCTTTGTTTTGTTACTCCCTCCGTCCACGAAATGGTTGTCACTTTTGCTACTTAAGTTTGTCCACGAAATAGTTGCCACTTTTGATACTCCACTCACATTTATTGTAGGACCCTCCACTCACAATAATAGTCACTATAATTTACTACTACTTATCATTTTCTTAAAACTCGTATCGTCCATAATGTGTCAACTATTTCGTGGATGGAGTGAGTATTGTTTATAAAGACACTCAATTAGATTAATTATTACTCCCTCCGTTCGTCAAAAGTTGTCCACTTTGTTCTAGACACGGAGTTTAAGAAAGTTGATAAAGTGAAAGTTAGTAGGGTAAAAGTTAGAAAGTAAGGGTAGTAGATAATGATAAAAAAATAGTAGTATTGACAAAAAAGGGTGGTATTGACCAAAAAGTAAGAATAAAGTTGTTGGGATGATAAAAAGGTAGGAATAAAGTTGATGTGAGATGGGGTCCTTAATGGCAAAGAGTAGTAATATTTGGAAAGTAGAGAGTGTAGTATAGTATGAAAAAGTAAAGTGGACATATTTTGATGAACATGATTACTGTTCAAAAGTGGACAGGTTTTGATGAACGGAGGGAGTAAAATATAATAATGAGAAGTCCAAATGGAGAAGGAATGAAATATATGGATGCATGCATGCAGATGGAGAACCCGAGATCCGGATCCGGATCCTTGAATTCGGATGTCATGTTTGGTGGCGCAAAAGCCAACACCTTTTCCTTGCCTCCCTTTGGGGGCGCCGCCACCTCTCCTGCCGCCATTATTCCCGTTTTTTTTTTTTTTTTATTATTAGTAAACATTAAAAAAATCCATCAAGTAAGTACTTGATTTTTCTGTGAAATTTGTACTCATCCGATCCATTGAAATTATCATGTTACTGTTCAGTACAAAAATTATGAATAATAGTAAAAAGATATAGAAAATTGGTAGCTCTCTTAACAACTTTATCAGTTTTTTTTAAAATCCTTGCCACCCACACAATATGACACATTATCATAGATGGAGAGAGTAATTATTTAGTAGGAATGTCAATTGGCGAGCTATTTTTGATTCGGGACAATTGGATAGGATAATACTCTCTCTGTTCACGAAATGATGTCCTATTTCATCCCTTATTTGTGTTCACCAAATGATGCCATATTTTGTTATTTTTACCAACATATCCTCGTTATTTTATTAAAATCACTATCCCTTGTCATTGCTGATCTCACCTCACATCAACTTTATTTCTACTTTTTTTTCACCCCAACAACTTTATTCTTACTTTTTGGTCCATATCTATTTTTTTGTCATATCTTATTATCCCTACTTTTAACTTTTACCTCACTCAAAATAACTTTATCAACTTTCTTAATCTCCGTATCGAACACAAAATGCGGAATTCATGCAAGTTTCAGTGGTCTAATATGTCGTCTAATTAATAGTTTGAATTTCAAGGTTAGTAGTACTTGCCGAAACTATTGAAAGTAAAGTTGAAAATCAATAAAACTACAGAATAAAAAATTATAACCAGGCAGTATTCCATCAGGCATGAGGGCTGCTATATTTCTGAATTTTGAATACAGCGGCATGAAATGTTGGTGATTAATTGAGAAAATTAATTATTTTCAGTCAAATATTATAATTCTTGATAGGATAATAGAAATAACGATGTTGTTATGTCAATATTCTTTAATTTGTGTGCATGCCAGCTGCCCGTTCAATCATAAATTCTTTGAAATGTACTGCTCCCATTTTTAAGTAAGTGCCATAATTTGATTTATCTCCTAATAATTAAGTGTTTCATTTTATAAGTGTACATTGGTAGGGTGTACTCGATCCGAGCTGAGCCGAATACTATAGTGCTCAAGTTCGGTTCGTTTATAATCGAATCGAATCTCGAATTTTGTTTATCGAATATTTCAAGGCTCGCGAGCTTAAGCGAACTCAAATACACTTTCTAAATTTAGCTTTATGGTTTAGATATCATTATTTTTATTCAAAATTAATCATTTTATTCGCAATAAGAGTAATATATATATTTAACTAAATTTAATTTATTGTTCTTATATTAATACAATTATTATTGATTAGAGTATAAAAATATAAGGTACAATTAGATAATAATTTATATTTTCAATCTTCATCACTAAACGAGCTTGTTCACGAGCTTACGAGCCGGATATTGTAGTACTCAAGCTTGGCTCGTTTAGCAAACGAGATTCTCTAAATGATCTCGAATGAACTTTTATCAAGTCGAGTTCTGAATAGCTCACGAATAGTTTGGCTCATTTAAATGGATGGATAAAAATAAATATTGTCCTTTAAATTTTACTTTCTTTTCTTAAATCTCTTATTTTCACCGTCACAAGGAGAGAAAATATGATCCCTTCTAAATTGGAGTGATAATTTTCCCGTCCTTGTGGTATGAAAAGGAGAAATTTAAGAAATAAGAGATGATTGATGATTCAGATATTTTTACTTATTTCTTCGTTTACTTCTAAATGAAGGCATAAAAAGCTAACACACCCCTGGACTAAAAAAATGTAAAACCATCATTTTACCCCTAACATGTACTCCTTCCGCAAATTAATCTTGGCTCAGTGCTTCTCGGCAAAATTTTTATTAAAGAATAATTAAAAAATAGGTATGACTCGTGACTTTGAAAGAGATAATTATATTCATTTTAGGAATCATGCAATTATGAATGAAACAACCTAAAACGAACAGAGGGAGTAATAATTACGAGTATAGAGATTCAGAATAATTAATCATCTACCTTGTTACGTAAGTATATTTTTTACGACGGGAGACATATTTAAAATGGATGAAATACAGAAAATATATATAACAATTAAAAAGAAGTTGGTGTTTATTATTTCTGATTTAGATTTAGATTTAGATTTAGATTTAGATTTAATAAAAGTGATGGCCTGTTACTTCAATCCCCATGCATAATGATGATACATAGTACAGGTGCAATAAATAAAAAGGTGGAGTGATTAAATATTTAATCACATGCACCATGGATAATAGATACCATTACATATATTTCATAAAAGAAATTAGTATTCTCTTTGTCTTATTAATATTGATCTTTATCTCATTATTTTTACGAGTTTCCTTTTTAAAAAAAAATTAAGAGATGATTAGGATTCAATTAATTTGTTAAGCATCCACTTTACACTTTTCATGCTATTTTTTACCTTATTTCTTATACTCCCTCTGTCCCGTTATTCTTGTCCTATTTTTCTTTTCCGATTGTCCCGTTATTCTTGTCATATTTCTTTTTTTGGAAATAATTAGGAGATAATTAATTTGTTAAACAATCCACTTTACACCTTTCATCATACTTTTTCATCTAATTTTCTGTGTCATTCACTATTTTCCTTCTCTCTTTACTCACTTCATTCCACTTTATTTCACTATTCACTCTTTCTCTACCCAATTTATTTTACTTTATCACTTTATTTCACTATTCACTCTCTCTCTACTCACTTTATTTTACTTTAAAAACTTCACCAAACATACTTTCTATTCTTAATGATTTTCTCTTTAAACCATGTGCCCAAAATAAACAAGACAAGTCTCGTGAGATGGAGGGAGTATCATTTACTATTTCTCTCTCTCTACCCATTTTATTCCACATTCACTCTCTCTAGTGAAATAAAATTATTATAAGTAGAATAAAGATAAATAATGGTAAATTATGCAAAAAAATAAAGAGTATGCATAAAGTGAAGTAGGACGCACATTTTCATTGACAAAAAAAAAAAAAAGGAGTAACTAGAACACATATTTCAATGAACAAAAGAAATAAAGTAAGTATGACATATTTTCGTGGACGAATTATTTAACAAATATTAGTAAACATACGATTCTAAAGCTGGTTTTAGACGGCCGTCAATTATTTTGTCAATTTCATTAAAAAAAAAGGAACTACTCTTGATTAAGTAGGTTAGAACGAGATTGCTAGCTATTTCAAAACCCTATCTCCGATTTTCAGCTGTCGTTTGACTTCCAATGAAACTCATCCGAAAAATGTGATAAGACTAATTAATAAAAAGAAAATGAAAACGAAATCTTGAAAATAACATAGATATATTATATCTCGGCATTTATCACTGCGTAGCTTGGAAGGAATTAATTAAAGATTGAATAATTGGAAAAAGAAGTGTCGTTTCATGTGTTCCAGAAGCCCATAATTATTGTTGATATAATTCAATTGTGGCCATTCAATTCATCAAGCTACAGATATATTTCACTTTCATCACACTGCAAATTCTTGTCTCCTCCTAAGGATGCATGCCAACCTTTTTGTTCATTTCAATTATTTTCTTCTAATTAGGTTATTGTGATGATGTATATTTTAATTTACGAGGTCCTCATGTTACGTTCGCAATTTGCATGCCACTAATTAATATTGTAGTAATATAGTACTTCCTCCGTCCATTAAATGATTGCCACATTTTGGACGATACGAGTTTTAAATAAATAGTAGGTAGTAGTGAATTATAGTGAATATTATTACGAGGGGAGTAAGGGTCTCACAATAATTGTGAGTGGATTAGCAAAAGTGACAACCATTTCATGGACAAACTTAAATGGCAAAAGTGGCAACCATTTTGTGAACGGAGGGAGTATAAGTTTCTCGGGAGACATCAAACGATGGTAAAATTAATCTGCCACCAGAGAGGTCTCGGATTCAATTTGTACTGCTTCGTTTTTTCGAGTTAAAAAAAAACATGTCACACGAGCCCACTTAATAATTTGGTTAATATAAATATGGGTAATGATATTCGGTCACATGATGGCCAGCCACACCCGTAATAAAAAGGAAAGTTAACTGTAAAAATGAAAATAATCACATTTCTCCCTAGAGTTTATGCTTCCCTAATTAGGGTATATTTTTATTTTCAAAACCTATATTATTATTTTTAACTTGTGTAACCGATCACAGTGTGACCAAATAGCATTACCCTATAAATATATATGTTGATAATATTGAAGCATGGTATGGGATGAAAACATATAAACATTATTCATAGATATAGTGAATCAAATTGATAATTAAGTATATGGGTGCTTGTTTTAATCAATAATTAAAGATAGGGCCATCCCTTTTGACTTTGATATATAGATATCCAAAGAAAATGCCAAAAAAATTTATCTTTACATCATAAAGCAAGTATCATCATAAAGCAAGTATCACGAGTTTATCTATATAGAGTAGGAATCCAACTTGAAGCGTCTAAATCAGGACAGTGCTAAAAAATTAATTAATTTTTTAATATACACATATATATAGATATAATATATGGGGATTTTACAAATTAAAATATCATCTTCCGAAAGTTGGAAAATGATGCACGCATCACATTGCGCTCTATAATTTTTGCACCGATTATTTAATATTACTAGACTAGCTCTGACTAAAATTAATAAACTAAGAAAAGTTGAGAATAATAAATTCTCTTATTCATGGTTACAAGTTATAATGTTACAAAAATAATAGTCCATATAAGATAAGGGACGTTTGCAATATGGATAGAAATTCCTAATAAATGATGGTGTGGCTGAGTTTAAAAACTAATTTTTTATTATGGTATAATTTGTTCTATATCTGTACCAGAAAAAAAAATTACTATATCTAAATCCACTTCTTGGAGTCAATTTGAAATTATACGTATTAATATGAATTTAAGTACTGTTATTTCTAGTTTTGACCAAATTTGCAAGATGGAAGACTTATCTATCTATCTATATAGGATAATATTAGCTACAATAGTAACAATACTCTTTGTCTGTAGGATAATACTTATCTATAATGAATTTTCTGAATTTTGTTAAAAAAAAATACTAGCTACTTAGCTAGTGGCATTATATTTTGTATTTTGACATTTTGATGCATGACATGAGATAATGAATGATTCATTTGTGGATAACATATATATCTTGATGCAATTTGTTGCTTGTACATCTCATATATTGTACATGATGATCATCGCACTAAACTAAAATATGACATTTATCCCAATGTGTGATTAATATATATATATATTTTTTGACTTGACAAAGGAGGAGCGGTAAAATTTGATACCTAAACCTTACTGTATACAGTCTAAAGTTGCAATGCTAGGATGTTCCCTTGTTTATAAAGTCACTGTTTTGCCATGCATCGAATAAATAAAATTATTTATTTACCAAAAAAACGAGAAGTTAAAAAGTGTAAGAAATATAAAATTAAATATAATAGAAAAGTTACTAAACATGCACAGACTACAAATATGCAGTTACAGTAAGTGTTCTCAAATAATGTGCGACATTATCGATTTTATATACTTCCTCCGTACGTGAAATAATGTCTTACTTACTCATTTTTTCCCGTACGTGAAGTAATGCCCTATTTCACTTTTTATACATTTATACCCATAAAAAATCTCTCTTATTTACACTCATTCGTCATTGATGACCTCATCTCACAACAACTTTATTACTATCGTTTATCAATATCACTACCTTTTTGTCAATCCACTATCCCTACTTTCTAACTTTCTTATTCTACGTGCAAAGTCTCAAATGGAGCATTATTTAACGTACAAAGGGAGTACATATATATATATATATATATATATATATATTTCATGCAATATGAGATAAATAAAGTCAACCATCCACGTGATTAATTAAACATTATCATAGAGCTTTGCCCGTACCACAATTTTGGCGCCAGACAGAAAATGTATATCAAAGTACGAAACTTTGAATAATTGTTATGAATGATTAATTTACAAATCAAGAATAACAATATACTATAATCAAGCAACATTAATTATTAGTACAAGATACTATAGTATAATATAAAATAAATGTGAGGTGACTTATGGGGTCTTGCAAGGGTCAACCCCACATTCCCCATTAAATATTTTCGTGACCTTACAAACCTTTCATAAGGACCTAAATTATTTAATTTGGGTCAAATCAATTTGTTATTGGTTACAAAAGTAGTTGCATTAGATTTAAATGTTTTACAAAAATCATACAAGGAACATTTGCAGAAAATTATCATGGCAATTTGGCAATTGGCTTTTCGAATAATTAGAAGAAAAAAAATAGAAATTTGCTGTTATTCATGCAAATTGATTTATATTCCATAGAGTGTTTGATCCACTTGCTTAATACCCTTTCGATCAGATTTAAGAGATCACTAATGTTCAATAAATACTTTGCTCTTCAAATCTTTAGATGTTTTGCTCTTCAATCCAAAAGGGAATTTTCTCTTTGAGAGAGAGAGGAAAATTTCCCTAAACTCTATAAAAATAATTATCAGCTACTATTTCCTTTGGTGGAGAATTACATTTGTCTTAATTGACATATTATTTAGATAAGTTTCTCTTGCACCATGTTATAGCCAAAAATCTGAAAAAATTATAGCCATATATATTATCAGCTAATATTTGTTTTATCTATTTTCAGGGATTTTGGTGGAGAAGAATTCATTTGTCCATATTATTTAGATAAGTATTCTCTTGCACACTTTCTTTCTGTTTCGAATTATTGGATCATCATGTTATAATTATTTATCCCACTTCTTTTTTGTTTATGAAAGCCATTAGGTCGGAATTCTTGACTCTTTATTGAAAAAATAATGACATGATGAAATTTTCAAAAGTAAATGTAAACTGTGACCGCTGATAATTTCAAAAATTATACTATTATTTAATTGAAGTTGTGACAAATCGATTGGCTCAATAATACAAATGCTATTTGTTTTTTCATTTCAGGGGGAATGAAGCCATCATTTGGGAGATTATGTGTTCATACACACAACGGTGAAAATTGCATATTTTAAGGTAATATATTTCAACTTTGGTATTCATTTATATGAAGTTCAAGGAATTGGTATTTTGTAGCATCTTAGTTATTTTTGCCACTACTTTATTTGTTGAAAAGCAAGAGCATATGCAATTAATGAACAAAAAATAAATAAATAAATTGAATTATAGCTACTTGTATTTGTAGAAGGGTACGTACGTATACACTACACACATGCATGCATATATGGATGCATTTCCTAATTAAAAACTTTGCATGTGGTTAAAAATGTTAAGTTTCATACGATCTTGCAGTGAGATCGAACCCCACCGCTCCCCCTTCCCATTTCAAAAAAATACGATCTTCAATTATCATAAACAGAAATCTTATTATAATATATAAAAATTAATAATGTACGTATATTATAAAGTGACGATTTGATCATACTCGATCATACGATTCTCAAAATACCTTTTCAAATACATAAATGTACGTATTTGTGGTTAGCCGCCGCGGGAATGTCAATTAAAAGAATTTAACAATCAAATGTAATTAGTCAATAGATCAATGCAGCACTTAGTTGATTACGTATAATTAATCGTATTAATTAATTGGTATATGTGGTGTGATTTATGACGTAAACTACGCTACAATTTGAGTGGGCGTTTTTATTGGGCCGCATAGATATAAATATTTTAAATTGGTCGGCTTTAGAATTATGGCTATTTTTTATTTTAATTTTTTCTATGTCTTTGACAAAGTTAATTTAACTCAACTTCACCATAAAGGTCCATTTGTCACAACACACTGATGAATGTGTATATTTCAATGCTGCCTTTTAGCTTTTAAATTTTATTATTCAAGTGGCCAAAACGTGTTGGATTATTTGAATAAGATCAAAAGTTGTTGTTGCACATATAGATGATAATCATGCTACATATATATTTAAAAATATATACATTTAGTTTAATGAGAGTCTAGACCTGTTAAACCTATATCTAGATAGAAAACAAACTACTTTTTTTTTTCTTTTCATATCGTAGAAATCCGCAGCCGTTATTTTCGATGCGCATTGGGTAAATCTCCGTCCCTTTTGCAGTAGCCTGCAAACCACGCAAGACAGGTAAATCACACTTTTCAATTACAAGTGAGAAACCAACTACTTATGTGCAAATTATTAGCAAACTGACAATTATTTGAGTATGTTTTAGCTTATATTAATTCAAGTAGTGATGCATTAATTTATACTATGATTTTTTTTGCAATATTATCGAAACGTTTTCTTTTTTATGTCCAAAAGCAAAAAAAAAGGAGATCAATTTTTTGAATCCTCTCGTTAAGTATTTTGGAATTAGTGTCTCACATTTTTATTTCCCATTATTTTGAAGAAAAACACTTATGTTATTCTTCAATTTTTTTTTCTTGTATATTAATTAATTTTTGTGCTTATTAATCAGAATTTATTATATTCTTTACTTGTAGGTTTGATAAATCCATAATTAGTTATGAAATATAAAATAAAATTTAAAAGTGGAACATGGTTGGACGTAAAAAAAAATGAGTAATGATATTTGGACGCACTTTGGCTAACCACACGCGCTAAAAATAATAATATAGATTTTGAAAATGGAAATATACCCTAATTGAAAAGCATAAACCATAGGGGGAAAATGTGATTATTTTCATTTTTACACTCAACTTTCTTTTTTTTTTTTCACGCGTGTGGCTGCCAACAGTGTGTCCGAATATTATCCGAGTCAAAAAATGAGTCGACAAGATTATCGTGAACATAACCAGATATACAACATAAATCCCATGACACTATCACTTTAAGATGCTTTATTTGATTGGCATATCATAAATATTCATTAAAATTATTTCAATTTTTGATATATACAAGTTAGAGCTGTGCCATAAGCTAGCCCAAATTAATTAACTATGAACAAATTCATATTTTGATTTCACAATTTTTTAGGCCAACCCAACTTGCATAAAAATATTACAATTTAAATTCAAATCTAAACTGAGTTTGAGACGAGGAAATCGGAATAGAAAGAGAGAAAATTAAAGCATTGTGAAACATTTTTGAACTTTTACTCTTTCGAGAATTAAAAAGACACATATCGAAATAATTCTACTTATTAAAACTCCACAACCTAATGCTTTTCCTACAGTTTCTTCAACTTTACTCATATTTACCTTTAAATAACAAAAAATATTAACATTAAAAAGTTTCGAATTCTATATGAAAGCCAAGAATGTGACATGTAACTCAACTCAACTGCCCATCACTTATACTTTATAATAATTTTCAAACAATTCAAACGATCAGCCGACGTCGTTTTTAAATTGATTTTAGGTCCTTAGTTAAGAATATAGGATTGTCACTCGAAATAGACCCCTACAAATTATTTATTCCAAATTTATTTTTATATTCTATTGTAATACATACATAGTGTGAAACTGTTGTACTAATTTATGGATTGGGAGTAAAGATTCGTAGAATGGTTTCCATTCTGAATCGGAACCTTTAACTACTGCTCTCTCTATTCACCAAATAAAGTCTCATTTTAGGTGTCGGCATTCAGATTAAGAAAGTTGATAAAGTTGTAGTGAGTGGAGTTAAGGTCTTATTTATTAAAAGTGGAAGAAATGAATTGGAAATTAAAATTATTGTAAGTGGAATAAAGATCTCACTTGTTGTGAGTAAAAAAGATAAAATAAAGTTAAAATTGTTATAAATGAAATAAGGGTTCAACATATTGTGAGTGCAAAAAGTTAAATGAGAGTGGAAGTTGTTGTAGGTCTCACTTGATGTGAGTGGAAAAGGGTAAGTAGGACTTTATTTCGTGAACAAATATTTTGAGGTAAGTAGGACTTTATTTCGTGAACGAAGGGAGTAACAAATTTGTAAATTTAAACTTAGATGTTTGATCTTGATGTAGATAAAATTGTTGAATATATTGTATTTATTTTATTTAATTATTTATCTTGGGCAATAAGATATCATTTTAGGGGAGTCGAATTTGAATTGAGATGTAGAGTGTGAGATTGTTTCCCTTCTCGTAGCGCTCTTCCGGCATTCATGTGTGACTCAACAGATTATTTTATAAATTGGTTATTAATGGAGTTCGTATACTTTATTATTATTGAATATATTTTACGCTTCTTTCTGCATTAGTTGGTAACCAATTTATAAAATAATGACAAAATATACGAACTCCATTAATTGATAACTAATGTATACCAGAACGCGTACGATAACGGTTAATTCGTTAGCTCACACATGAATGCCGAAAGAACACCACAAGAAGGGAAACAATTTCATACTCTACATCTCAACTCAAATTCAATTCCTCTAAAATCATAACAAAAAACCTTATATATACTAAAACCCTATACGTCTAAAAGAAGACAAATAACTTATTTACCAACACAAATAATTAAATAAAATAAATACAATATATTCAACGATTTTATCTACATTAGATCTTCTCATACAGAAACTAATAATATCCGAAAATAGGATGCATGAATATTTGTAATTTTTCGTGTCGCAGCATATATATGTAACATCCTTTGGATCGAATAGAAGAATTTTGAATTATTTAGGAAAAAATTAACCTCCGAATTAATACGTAACCGCTTATGTAAGCGGCACAATTGTTACAACTAATATTGATTTGTTGTTATTATAAATAAAGTTAAGAAGCTTAGGCGCCGCATGCACTCTTACCATTAAATACTACGTTAATTTATCAAGTAAAATATGCCGCCCTTTTGATAGTGCAATTTCTTCCCTTATAAATATTATTGACTCTTCCATTTTTACATTAAATAAAATAAAGATTAATATAAAGGTTTTAGTTGACTATACTCGCTAATTTTTTATTTTTTTTATTTTTTTAGCATTAGACTCACTAACTTAGACGTCCAAAAATTCAATCTTATGTATGATGTGCACAGTGTGTATAGATATAGTGGGTAAGGAGAAAAGAAAAAAAAAAAGAAAAAAGAAAAAAAAAACAATTGGGACACATATTTGGATCAATGATTATTTTATGATTTACGCGCGATTATTATAATAAGATGCATTATTGTGAGATATAAAATGCATCATATATTTGTAAAGAGTAATGATATTCGGACACACTGTAATCAGCCACACTCGCTAAAAATGATAATATAGGTTTTGGAAATGGAAATATACCCGAATTTGAAATCATAAATTCTATGAAAGAAATGTGATTATTTCCATTTTTACAGTCAACTTTTTTTTTTCACGCGTGTGATTGACCACATTGTATCCGAATATCATTACTCATTTGTAAATTGCATTATAATTTATGTATCACTATGTATCTTAATATGACTATCATAGATTATACTACCTCCGGTCCCCAAGTCTTTTCCTAGGAGGGAGTGATACGGGTATTAAGAAAAAGGTTATTGAGTTAGTTGTGAGTAGAGAAAAAGTGATTGAATTTGTTGTGAGTGGAGAAAGGGTCCCATATAAAGGGTATTGATATATTAATTAATTGAAATAGTGGTGAGCCATATGTAGTATTTTAGGTAAATAAGTTGATAAAGTAAGGATAAGAGATAATAATTTGTTGTTGGGTAATATCCAAAAGTAGCTAGAAAGAAACTTGAGAACCATCCAAAAAGGAAAAGATAGGAAAAGACTTGCGGATCGGAGGTAGTATATAAAAAATAATAATCCAGATCATTTTCTAGTTACTATGGAATGTATGCCGTTTTCTATTATTAGTACTCAATCTCTGATGGTAAAATATTATTGGTGACTTTAATTAATTATTAAATGATTTCATCATAACATGTGATATCAAATACATTTTCTTTTTGGTGTTGGGATCGATAGATTTTCCTCTTACATAGGGAATATTCACTTTTTGATGTTCTTCAATGGACCACAACAATATACTAATAAACGTTAAGTAAAATATTTTTTTAAAACGGAAAATTATGAACTCTAATTTATCGAAATTTACTAATCATGCATTAGGAAAAATATAAGAAACGCCGACTTTGAAATTGGATTGTAATATATACTAGAATACAGTTTCTTTTTTTTTTCTTTTTTTTTTTTTCTATTTTTGTTGACCAAAAGAAAAGCCTAACTAATTGGTTGTGCTGTGGCAACAAAATATATGTTTTATATAATATTCGTAATTTGGTACTATATAATACTACTATAAGTTAGATAGTCGTGGTCAATGAAATAATGTACATTTTTTTTATAAATTTAAATAATTTTTTTGAGAAAAAAATAGGCAAATTACATTATTAAAAGTAGATATCGGGTCACATGTGAAAGATTACGTAGATGCTATCATGCTAGTAGCAAGCAAATTATGAATAAAAAAAAAGATTCATTGATACTGTATCTAATTTCTTCATTAATAATCCACTTAATTAGTCTATTTTGCTTGATTCTTTCAAGCTTAAAGAGTCAACTGATCTTTCAGAGCTGCATTTCGTTAATTAACGTGATGAAAATAGTTAATCAATTAATTAATTAGTCAATTTTGTTTAATTACTTAATTAAAGTAATGAAGTTAGTTAATCATTAGCAATCCATGGACACGTTCGAAGATTAATTTCAAAACAGAATAAATTGATAGATGCACTCTTGTCGCTGCACCACACACTGAAGATTAATTCTAATGAAAGCTTAATAAATCTTAATTAAAATTCATAAATTTAAGTTTCTCATACTCTCTTTAGGGCTCGTTTAGTATCCATATACGTCTATTAGGTATAAGTATCAACATGGTCCATATCAATACCTTGTGTTTGGTATATCAGCATATCTGTATCAAATTGATATATTTGATATACTTGATATGCTAATTTTCAATATTTTCATATACCAATTTTTGCTAGTATATGACACATATCTCTGCTTTTCTTACCACTTGATATCAATGGATATCTTCAATATATTAAACACGAATATCAAATATCAATCTGATACTCATACCTGATATCTGATACCCATACCCATACCTGATATCTGATATACTTGGTATATGAATACTAAACGGGCCCTTAATTCTCTCTAATTCCCTTAAATATTCTCTAATTGCGGTCAACTGCACTACATGGTTGGCCCTAACCAAGTTTTTGCTTAGCTAAATTTCGTAATTGAATAATTATGTTATGCTTCTATGATAGGTACTCCCTCCGTTTTTTTATAAGTGTCCTATTTTGACTTTTTTCTTGTTGCTAAATAAGTGTCCTATTTCTTAACTTTGAAAAAATTGATGTAAATTTTGGGAAAAACTATGCAAAACTTTCCATTTTACCTCAATAATAAATGCTAATTATTTACTTTTTAAGTTTTCTAAGCAATAATTATAGATAAAAATAGTAACTTATCAAGTTCCTTGGTATGTGCATTTTGACGGTGGAATACACTTATAAAAAAAAAAGAGGGAGTAATTAATAAGGTTACATAAGTACTTAAATTTCCCAAATTTTTTAATGTGTAATTTGACAGCAGGTAACACTTAAAAAATTCTAAAGGGAGTATTAATCTTCGGATTAAAGTTAAAATAAGTCATTGAATTTGGTTAAGAAATTATTGGAATCATCGATGAGACAAAATTTACTACTAGTTACTATCTTTAACGAGTTCGATGCAGTCGCTCACAATCATAGGAAACAGTTAAAAGATTTTTAATGCTAATTGCAATCTTGATTAGGTGTTAATTACGATTTGGTAGGAGTGGAAAAAAGTCTTGTTCCTTGTTCGAGGCATGCAAAAGCCAATATTCAAGAATCATAGTACCTTGGTGTGTGCTGATTATTGTTTATAAATCGCATTAATGTAATCAAATCGACTTCACTAAATGACGTATTTCACAAGAATAATATAAGAAAAAAATATCAAATTAGCACCTTGATGATGGCGATTTCATTTCTTGAGGGGATGAGGATTATTCTTGTCATATTAATCAAGTTACAAATGCAAATAGTGATGTTAGTTTAAAAAAAATAAGACAGTGTTTACTAGTCCGGCCGACAGTCTAACACAAATTCCTTCGTAAAATAATAGAGAAATGCACAGAAATACATGTGAATTTTACCATATCTTTCATTTTATGCATGACTTTCGAATTTTTCCAATTAAATCACTAATTTTCGATTTTGTTCAATTTTCCCTCTTAATACGAAAATTTCACCCAAATCTCCTATATAGTTGAGCAAGAACTCTATAGATAAACATAAAAAAAGAATGACATAATTGATTTATTTCGCCTCTCGAACTTCGCATTAAAGGTAAAATTTGGAAGAATCCATAGTTCATTAGTATGTAGTTTATTAAATATGAAATGACGTCTTACAAAATTAGTTTGATTTTCCAGGTGGAAAAGGACAGCATATCTCCGGTTGCTACATAAGTGTCAATTAGTTAAAATCAATTTAAGTAGAATTTAAAACTAGAAATAGATTGAACAAAATTGAAGCTTAGTGTTTTTTTCCGGAAAAATTCAAAAGTCATACACAAAATGAAAGATGGAGCAATGTTCATGTATTTTTATGCATATTTTTCCAAAAATAACCAGGTCTATCTATTTAGAGGGAAAAAGTAGTAAGGTAGTGATTGGTATGATAGAATGGAGGGTGGAATGGAATGGTCATTCATTCCTTCATTCTATTCTTTTACTTGGGAATCGTCATTCCATCCGGAATGGTCATTCCATTCCTTAAGGGTTTATTAGTTAACCATAGACATATTTTAGTGGATGGGCGTATAGTAGATATACCAAGTTATCGCTGTAAACACCGAGATATTATTATGGCAAAAGATGTCATTCATTAGTCAAATCATGGTATTAGTCATTCATAATACTCCTATTTTCATATTTTAACTATTTTACCCTCATATATTTTACAATTTTTATCAATTTTACCCAAAAAAACCAATAAATTATTTCCATCAATTATAACTTATATACACACTGTGCGCGCGCACACACATATACACACACTGCACACACACACACACACACACACACACTGCACACATATACACACGCGCGCGTGCGCATATACACTGCACACACACATATACATACACATACACACACATACTACATACACACACATTGCACACACACATTTACATACTACACATATACACGCATATACACACACTTAACTCAAACACACACACATATATATTTACACACAATGCATAAAAAAATATCGATTTCATTCATTTACTTATTCCTCGTGCATATCAAGCATAAGAATCAAATTACTCATTTCATTTCATTCCTAGTCTCATTCCATTTTTAGTCCAATTTTATTCTTACCTCATCTCATTCTATCATACCAATCACCTCCTAAGTGTGATAAGATAATGATGTAATCTGTGATTCCGATGGAAAATGAATAAATTAATTTATAGTGCGTAAAGAAGAAAAAGAAGCAGTTAAAGAAAACATTGTTAATCCGGTAGAAAAACTAGACTTACACGTGACATTAACCTATGAAATATATTTTTTTTTTAATGAAAAGAACATCATTATTCATGCAAATGTTTGATGCGACATGCCGAATTTGTTAGGTACTAAAGCCAATTTAACACACGACTTCCATTTCAATTACAAACATCATTATTCATGCAAATACTTTGACACATTTTGGATTTAATTTTGATTTTACATTAATGCACAATATATTATAGAACATTATCTAATTTTTACATGTCAACCTTGTTATTCTTTGAATCTAATTCTTCAATTGAGAAAGTGGATCATAAGAAGGATATTGCATCTCAAATAGAGATTATATGAAATTGTCATGCTTTAAGGATTTAGCTCAAGTGACTAGATGAGGCACTCAAGTGCAGTGTAGCATATTTCCACCTTATTTGGTGGTGTAATGATCCCACCTGCGTACGATGTAATTGTCTCACCTTCATGTGGTATAAATGTTCCACCTATATAATCCTGCAGTGATTTATTTGATATATACTCGTGAAATTCCCTAAAGAAAAGGATTTATTGGTGTTTTTCAAATAAAATGTAAGAATAGAAAGATATCGCTTGATTTTGTGACACACATTGTTGAAAATAAGATCCGTTTGACTTCCACTACAGAAGTATGTGAAATTTTCGCAAGTTGGGAGCATTGGTTTTATACTTTAAATTTGACTACGCAAATTTTGTCTCGACAATACAAATATACATATTTTTAAGGTAAATATCATTCTGGAATAATACTATTTTGCCAAGAATAGTAAAAATTCGCATGCCTCAAGGAATAATTTATACATGTGTAATATTTGCATGCACTCTCTCTCTCTCTCTCACACACACAAACACACACAACGATGAGACTATTAAGGAGATTTCGTACGTAATTACATTAATTTTCTCGAAGAAAATCTGATCTTGATATAGGTCCTCAAATTGACTCACAAGATATTTTGCCACATATCTTAATTTTTTTTTATAATTGGATCTTAATTTATCACTGCGAAAATTGTTAGAGGATCTTCAAAAGTAGTAGTTTTGACTCCAAGAATTGAATCAAGAGATAAAATTCTTAATTTATTTCTAATGCAATTGAATCGCATGGATGTTATTTAATTTGTTGCAATTAAATTTACAATAATTCTATTCGGACATACTATGTCTAGACATACGTGCTTAAAATAGGAAAAAAATTGTCCGATTGACTTCAAAATTTCTTTTCTACTCAGACTTCATTCTGAAATATTGATCTTATGAAACTTTATAATTAAAATTTAAAAAATGTATGTTTATTAATAACCAAATTATTGAAACTATAAAATTAAATTATTAGTTAAAAAATTCCGTCAAATTTCTATTTTTACCCTCGTATGTCTGGAATGTCCAAATAGCACTACCCTTAAATTTACTACCATACAAGTTTTTAAAATCTTTCTACCTTATTTTATCGTTATGAATAACATAGTAGTTATATATATACATAACATATACTATGTATCCCCTTGGGGATGACCTAGTGGTAAAAGACTGAAAGATCTCAGATTCGAACCTCATGAAACGTTTCTATAGGTGAAGTCTATCACACTTATACTTAGAAAGTGTGGTTTATCTGCCCTATTTGGTTTGCAGGCTACTGCACAAGGGACGGAGGTTTACCTAGTGCGCACCGAAGGTAGCGGCTGCGGGTTCCCACGACATCAAAAAAAAAATATATATATATACTATGTGATAATGATATTATTACAGAAGACACCATATTTAGTATGATCAAAATATCAAATTGATAAGAGACTCAAAGTTTTAATTTGTTCAATTTTTCCCTCCTTGAGTGGATTTAAACTAAATGACAAGTTGACAAGGTGGGTTTTAGACTACAAAATAGTGTATATTGACTAAAGAATTTCAGAAGAAAGAAAAAAAATTGAAAAATATGGTATTGGAACGATTCATGCTAAGCCAAAAATAGGGTCAAAAAAATAGAAAACATTCAAGTTTCATTATTGGAAAAGTAGTTGTATGGGAATATTCAAGTCTTCCTCAAATGAATTTGATAGACATCCTCAACAAATGTTGGCTGTCTCAGCCTCAAAATTTATAAATATTAAAGATTGTGTGCTTCTCCTTGAGATATTCAAAAAAATTATTATCACATTGTCAATTTTTTTGAATCCCACTAAGAAGCAATTGAAGTTACATCTTTGCCCCCTACCTAAGAAATATCACATATCTAAAGTCTAATTAAACTGCTCCCTTCCCTCTTTCCCTCCATCCTCTTTACATTTCAATAATATTGTGCCAAAATCTAAAAAAATTAAAATAAATCAGTCATAAATATACTACGTAGTCATATTAATTCTATATCGATCCCTAAAAAAATATAAAAAATTAATGAAAATAAGAAATCAACATAGACAATCATCTGCATGTTGTAGCTTAAGCGGCTGCAGATCATCTTCGTCATCAAAAATTTCATAATTCCCCGTGAGCTCCTCCGCTTTTCGGGCCTCCATTTCCCAATCGGTTCGTAGCAAAACCACCATCATCGTCACCATACACGATGCTTGGGCCGCGAAGAGCCCGATCCATAGGCCCTCAAAGTCCATCTTGTAGTAGAAAGCTAATCCAACGGCCACGGGCATCCCGATTAAATAAAAGCATCCTAGGTTGATATTCGCCCCCACCTTGGGCCGGGCCGTGCCCCTCAGCACCCCGCAGCCCGTAGTCTGCGGGCAGTTCCCGAGCTCGCAAAGCCCGATTATCGGCAGGACAAGCGACGTCAGCGCTATGATCTCCGCGTCATGAGTGAACATACGGGCCCAAACTTTCCTCACTGAGACCGCGAATAATAGGGCCAGGAAGCCCAGCCCGAAGCTCGCGGAGAGCCCGACCACCGCAGCGAATTTGGCCCGTTCGGGCCTTTTTGCTCCTATCTCATTGCTGACTCTGGTTGAGACGCTGAAGCTGAGAGAAGAAGGGAATATGTAGATTAATGCCGTTGTTTGGATGAGAATTCCCATCGAAGCAACGGTTGATTTCGGGCTTATGAGAAGCCCGCATAAGAGGATCATGATCTCGTACCACCACCATTCCAAGCAAACGGAAATGCAGCTGGGAATGGCTAAATTGAGGAGAGATTTCCATCCTTTGAAGCATTCCGTCGTCACGCCGCCCCACGTTTTCCGGTAGACGCCGGAGAAGAGTATGTAGATGATCAACGAGACGACGACGTTTAGATTAGTCCATACAGCGGCGAGCGCCACCCCTTTGACGCCGAGGTTCAGTTTGCAGACGAGGAGGTAGTTGATCGGAATGTGGAGGAGGATGGCGGCGGCGGCGCAGAAGGTGAGAGGCAAAGTTATGGATTGAGTTCTGAGGTAAATTCTCAGTGGATGGAGGAGCGCTTGAGCGAATAAATCGGGGAGAGAGAAAAGGAGATATGTCTGAGCTACGGCGGCGATGGCGGCGTCTTGGCGGCAGAGGAGGAGGATCCGCTCCATGTTGAGCCAAAGTAGAGAAATGGGGAATGAGGTAAAAAGAAGGAGAAGTACGGTGCGTTGCAGGGTGAGGCCGAGGAGAGAGAATTTCTTCGCACCGAAGGCTTGGCCGCAGATGGGCTCCATGCCGACGGCGAGGCCGGAGAGGATGGAGTAGCCTGTGATGTTGGCGAACCCGACGGCGAGGGAGCCGCCGGCGAGGGCCAGGTCGCCGAGGCGGCCGAGGAAGAGCATGGAGATCATCGAGCGCGAGTAGAGGAGGAGCCCGGTGAGGATCATCGGGAATGCGATGCGGGCTAGGGACAAAGCCTCCTTCATGAGAAGCGCGGCGGCGCCAGTACTGTTACCGCCGCCGCACTTCTCCGCTGCTGGGATCAAGCTGGTCAGCATGTCGGATGATGCTCCATGCTGGCCGAGCTTGATGCCAGCCGCAGCTGGCGGGGTGCATTTCGTATTCGGTGGCATGGGGGTTGTTTGTTGGCACATTTTGTAGAGAGAGAGAGAGGAGAGAGAGAGAGAGGTTGGAGGGGGGATTGAGAAGGGGAGGAGAGAAGGGTATATATAGGTGCGGCAATCGGCCAAAGTGTGGGGAATTAACACTATATATCGTGTGTCGCGTTCTGACCGGCCGCCACGCGTGTGTGTGTGTCCGTGTACGTGCGGGTGTGTGTGTGTGTGTGGAAGCACAGCCTATTTTTTTAATTGAACTAAGATTCTACAGTCTAATTGTAAACACAAAATTTCTCACTTTTGTCGACACAAACAGTGTGTGTATGCAAGGAAGGATATGGTATGTGACTCTGTTTTTTCTCATACCCACAACTCCTTGTATCTATCCCACGAAACAGTCTCACTTGGAATCTCTCCGAATCTCAATTCGCATGTTTATTTTTCATATTTAATACTCTCTTCGTTCCATTTCAACGATCTGATATATGGGTCCGAACATGAATGTTTAAAATAAAGTTATAAATCAAGAATAATAACTTTTTCGAAATTCGTTTTTTGTCAGATTAAGTATGAGAGAATAGTTAATGTGATAAATATAGTGTGTAATTACGAGTTATATTGAGAACGTTTATTGTGTGTTGTGGCCCTTACTGGTACTGTAATTTCTATTTTAAGAATATAAAACATTGAATTGGAACGATTGCATATGATGACTGAGATAATGAAATGGTATGGAGTGTATAGTGGAAATGTTTCGAATTATCGCGAAAAACTCCGTTTCTCAATGCAGAAAATAGGGATGTGGAAAAGAAGACAAAAATTATGTGCCATAATGATTATATGGCTCGTGAGACTCTAACGTGAGCTAGCTAGCATCAAAACAATGTTGTCACGATACTTGAAATTTGAAGGAAAAAAGTTGACAAGTTAATTTTTGTAGCCAGAAACTGAAATTTGTGACATTTTTATTAGTTTTTGATTGTTCGAAAATATGTTTTGGCACATTTAAATTGTCAATAATTTGGGTATTAAATTGTAGATTTTTGTACTTATTCTTTATCAATGATGTTCCAAGTGTGCCAAATGTTGCCAAACACACGCAATGAGTGTGTGTCTGTGTTTTTATTGACTGATCGGGTGGGATTAATAACTGCTAACTGCAATCCACGGACTATTAATTATTGAAGTCAAGTATGATTTTATTAGGACAACTTAAAGCAAAAGCAACTAATGAAATACTGCTCTATACGTCCCGCTCAATTTGTCTCACCTCCCTTAAATGAATGTTCCACTCAATTTGTCACATTAAATAAATAAATAATTAACCTTTCAAAAGTGATGTAACCTACCCATTTTTCATCTTTTTATCCTTATTCTTAATCTCCATGCCTAACAATAAGGTGACAAAATGAACCGGACGAAGAGAGTTATTTGTCAAAAAAAAGTGGTGCTAATTTGTCTCACTTCCCTTAAATGGATGTCTCATTCAATTTGTCACACATTAAATAAAGAAATAATTAACCTTTTAAAAGTGATGGGACCTACCCATTTTTTATCTTTTTATCCTTATTCTTAATCTCCGTGCCTAACAATAAGGTGACAAAATGAACGGGACGAAGAGAATTATTTGTCAAAAAAGTGGTGGTAGTTTGTCTCACTTCCCTTAAATGGATGTTCCACTCAATTTATCATACATTAAATAGAGAAATAATTAACCCTTCAAAAATGATAGGACCTACCTATTTTTTCATCTTTTTATTTTTATTCTTAATCTCCAGCCTAACAATAAGGCGACAAAATGAACGGGACAGAGAGAATTATTTGTCAAAAAAGTGGTGGTCGAAACAACTATCAAGTGTGAACAAGTTATGGATGTTATAATTTAAGTTTGCCTGCAACAAGATTAGTCGAATAAAGCAAAGAAAAGGTCAAATTGAAGATCAGAAAGAAAAACGGCAAATTAATTTAGAAAAAGAAAAAAGAAATGTTTTGGGCGGTTCATTTGTGGGCCCGAACAATCTAGCTAAGCGGCCTGGCCCAAGCAGCAGTGTATTTGATCCACGCTGCTGACAAAAAGAAAGTTGCTAAAATTATGATTTTAATCCAAATTCAACTTCATTTTGTTGTGTTGTGACACGGCGCACCGAAAGTATCACACATTATATAATGTCCAAATCTAAATGTTACTATATCTTAAAAAAATATAAAAAATATCTAAATAGTAATATACCTTGCTTGTTGTTGCAGTTTACTTCTTGATTTCTATGTTCATGCTTGTTAGAAATAGGTGGAACTATCACTCTTGACATAATAATTGAGACTAAACTCACTTTTCAATGTAAAATAATAGCTAAACGATGTTGGTTGATTTCCACTCGTCCGACCCACTGAAATTGTCATGCTACTGTTCGGCCCAGAGATTAAGAATAAGAGTAAAATGATAGAATGTGAGCAGACTCGTCACTTTTAAAAGATTTTGAAGGGTAAATTTTTTTCTTATTTGAAATATGACAATATGAGTGGGAAGGATGACGATATGAATGGATCGGAGAGAGTAATACATTATTTTATTTGGATGTTAACTCCACGTAAATTTCTGATTGCTAAGATAACCATCATCTACTTCCTGTGTCACAGAATAAGTGGTTCATTTCTTTTAAGCACAAATATTAAGGTGAATGATCAAAATTGATTAAAGTAGTATGACCATAACTTTTGAAGGGAAAATTATTTCCTTATTTAGAAACAAACGATTTGTTATGGGACACCCAAATATGAAAAACGAGCCATTTGTTCCAATATGAAGGGAGTACAAAGTATTTATCTAGTACTAGTGAAATTTTATTGTAGGCTATTTCGAATACCTATCAAACTTAGTTTAGAAAGTGATATTAATACTTTTAACAATAACTAATGAGTTGAAATGAGTCAAACGAGCCTCTTACATTGAAGTCGGTGCAAATTATAGTGTTAAAATTCCCAACTTAATCCTTTCAAAAAAAAAAAAAAAAACTTAATACTACTTTTTTTTAACAACCCAACTTAAATACTAGTAGTTGTAGTAGTATTTGATATTTAGACTTGGTACCACGTTATTAATCGATTCGGATCTTCTACTTTCTATGGGGATCTTCTACTTCCTATGGTGTGTTATCCCTTATTTTATTCTTCGAATTTTTGATATTTGGCGATTTGGATATAATTATATACCCTATTTGGCTATTTGGGTGGAATAAACTATAATCAATGCCACATGTTGTTCAACCAATGAACGGAGTAGACAATGAAACACGAAATGGGAGTAGGAAATCCGATTTGGTGATTAATAGTCTTTGGTTAAATTAAATGGTTTTTGAGTATTGACTTATTTGGAAATTGTTATCTTCACATAACTTCCATTTTTCTTACATCTATGTTGGAATTTTTGTATTCTTGACCTATCTCTTTTCTCTTTTATTAAAGGTCGGTATAACCATCAACTACTACACGTGAATCATAAATCAATCATCAAGTTAGACTTGTTTTGATACCGTATTAGAATTGGGTCTTTGCAATATTCAACTATTTACCTCATTTGGGAGTTCTTATTATTGATAGGGTTCGTGATTTTATAAATTAACCTTATTATAATTACTTGGTGTAAGTTAATTGATTAATTAGAATATTTTGTTATATATTCATTGAACTTTGATTCAACTCAACAATTAACATGCATGGATGTGAAATTTATGGATAGACTATGATGTGTTGTAAAGTGTAATCGGATGAGCATTATCTGACTGGGAGAATCTATTTGGTGACAAATATATGAAGAATTTTATATAAAATTTTAATTTCATAGCTATAATTATTTGGTGAAGGCATGCGAAAATCTAATAAAATTATAGAAAGTAGAACATTTATAAAGGTCTTCGAGATAAGATCGAACTCAGATAATCGTGATAAACGTATTATAATTCTCAGAGAAAAGCGAAGTCTCGTATGAATCGATGAGTCACAAACAAAAACAAAGAATAATTGTAAACAGATGAGAAAGTATTAGCATTTCAATCCTTTTTTTTTATTACATGTTTATTAGGATGTAAAAGAAAATTATTACATGGTCCCCCATCACTTCTTCATTTTTATGGTTTTTATCCATTGGAAAATATTATCACACCCTTCCCCTTATGTTAATATTTTTCACAATTGGTAAGAAATTGATGGAAAAGAGGCCGCCACGAAAGGTTATCCATCTAGCCCGAGAAAAATTACCCAACGTAGTAAACATGTGAAAAAAATGAAAAAAGGATGAAAATATTATTTTTTTCACCATTTTTCATCAAAGTAAATGCACCCTTACGGACAAATAAAATGTGTTAACCAAAATGTAGATAGTAAAGTAACTAAGAAAACGTAGATAGTAAGGATTGCATTTCAAACTCGTAGTGGGTGATTTACTCCCTCCCTTCCTTTATCTTGGTCTATATTCTTTTTCGGGCATCTCACTCAACTTAGCATCAACGGCATATCCAATGAGGAATAAGGGGGTACATTTGTAACCCCAAAAAAAATAAAAAATAAAAACTAGTAGTTATATATATAATTAATTTTACTACTTTAATTATTATGTATTTTTTTGTACTAGAAAATGGTAAAACAAAAAAATTACAAGGAATACTTTAAAATCGTTTATCTAGTTTGTTGTGATGTATAACTATTAACTACGATGTGTCAAGACATAGTTTTTACTACAGTATTATTTTTTCAGATATAATGAAAAATGCGTTTGAATCTAAAATGGATCCTATGATAGGTCCAAAAAAATTTTCCTCTACATGTTTCTTACTCATTTCGCACTCCCAAATCCAAAATCCTGGATACGCCACTGCTTAGCATGTTTCTTTTTTCGGTAAAATTATGTCTTACTAATTACTCATCGATCTAATTAAAGGGTATAATGAAAAGACATTATCCCATCTAAAAGGTCACTTTATTATCAACACTAAAATATTTTATCCAACATGCACTAACACACCCTTAATATCAAATCCCTTTTTTTCTTAATATCTGTATCGCAAAGAACTAGGCCAACTTCAACGAGACTGAGGGAGTTTATTTAAGTCACAAAGTTTGATCTTTCGACATAACTTTTCAAGTCTTTACTAACAAGTTGTATCCTATTTTTCAATTTTTGCCTTAATGTGCTTGAGGAGATGAATATTTTGACTCATGCATTAATGTCTAATACTTGCTGATGACAATGAATTTCGACGTTCAATTAGGGGTGAAGAAAAACCCACATTTCACTTGAAACTTGAAAATTCGTCGTTATGGCATTATATAATACTACCTATTATAAAGACCTTTTTTTTTTTAGGGAAATAAAAGTCATTAATCTCGTTCATGTGAAAATATTGTTAAAATCTGGAATTTTGTGTAAAGACATAATTTTGAATTTTAATATAACTTCACTCTTTATATAACATTTTCCACTACATCTATCTCACATTTACTCTTACGGGCAAAGAAAATGTGGTAACAAAAACGTAGATACAGCGAAATAACTCAAAAAAAAAAAAAAAAAAAAAAAAAACAACAACAACAACAACGTAGATAGTAAAGATTGCATTTCAAACTCGTAATGGGTAATTAATACTCACTCCATTCCATTTAATTTGGTCTATATATTTTTTTGGGCATTCCATTTAAGTTGACATATTTCCTTTTTTTGGAAAAAATTATGTCTAACTTACTCATCTATAATTAAAGAGTACAATGAAAAAACACTATTTTCATATTCTCCTGTGCAACCGGTCTCACATTGTGAGACCGGCGTGTGGCGCGCGCACTGTACGGGCGCGCTTCCCATGCGCCTATATTTATTTTTTAATTTTCAATTTTTTTTACGGTAAGCTCATATGCACTACAATGTGTATTTATATGCACTACACAGTATAATGAGATGAACAACTAAGAGTATTGAGATGCACCGTTTTTTTTTTTAATTTTCAAATTTTTTTCGGCTCCTCCTTCGCTCCAATTACTAATATAAGGATAATTGTTGAGCAACAATTTGGATTTTTCGGCTCGCTCCGAAGCATTCGGCTCCCCTCGCTCGAATCTTGACCAAAGAAGAAGTGACAAAAAAAAAGAAGAGGGAAACAAAAAACAAAAAATGGAAAATTAAATCTGGAAATTAAAAAAAATTGAAAAAATAAATAAAATACATGGTGGTGCATATGGATAAACTATTTGGAGCGTCTCAAAAAAAATAGGAGAAAAAAATATTAATAAAAATTAAAAATTGGTGCATCTTATACATATAGTGGTGCATATCATTATATAATGTAGTGTATATAAAAACACAGAGCGGTGCATATAAACTGACCATAAAAAAAATACGCATATCATAAGAGGCGCGCGCACACATTACATGCACCATGCATGTCTCACACTCACAGGAGAATTTGCCCTCATCAAAAGGTCACTTTATTTATGAACACAAAAATATTCTGTTTAACATACACTAACACACCTTTCATATCAAATTTTCCTTTTTCTTAATCTTCGTACTGAAAAGAAATAGACCAACCTCAACTAAACTGAGGGGGTATATTTAAGTCACAAAGTTTGATCCTTCGACGTAACTTTTAAGTCTTTACTAACAAATTGCATCCTATTTTTCAATTTTTGCCTTAACGTGCTTGAGGAGATGAATATTTTGACTCATGAATTAATGTCTAATACTTGCTGATGACAACGAATTTCGACGTTCAATCTCATGATAACCGCTCAAAATAGCGTCAACAAAATTTGTGAACCTTACCTATATGCCAAAGGTTCCTCCTCTCCTTGAGTCCGTCAAAGTCTACCTTTTAATTTCTCGAATCTAGGGTTCGAGCAATGAGAATTTAAAACAGAGTAATGATATTCGGACACACCGTGGTCAGCCACACGCGTGAAAAAAAAAAGTTAACTGTAAAAATGAAAATAATTACATTTTCCCCCTAGGGTTTATGCTTCCCAATTAGGGTATATTTTCATTTTCAAAACTTATATTACCATTTTTAGAATATCATCACAAAAGAAATATAGAGCAATGATATTCGGACACACTGTGGCCAGTCACACGCGTGAAAAAAAGAAAGTTGACTGTAAAAATGAAAATAATCACATTTCCCTCTTAGGGTTTATACTTCCCAATTAGTTTCCATTTTCAAAACCTATATTACCATTTTTAGCACGTGTGGCTAGCCACAGTATATCCGAATATGATGGAGTCTAAGGATCGTCGTTGGTGCAAGATTCGGTGCATGTTCCTGTTGGACCAGTTACAAGATCTCGAGCCAAGAAGTTTAAGGAGAGCTTGATGGGCTTAGTTCAAGAAGTTTGGAATCAAGAGTTGATGAAGAAACCTATCGAAGTTGGCGAGTTGAATGGTCCGAGCTACATTAATCTTATCATGTGCGAGTGGGCTCAAGTTTGAAGACTTATTTTGTTTTGAAGACTTAATTATTTATTTTCGTTTTAGTTGAGTCCATTAGTGTTAGTTTTATTATTATTATCGTTTTGGGCTTGTTTTATTAATTAGTTCGTGGGTTATTACTATAAGCCCATCCGTTAAGTAGTTTCCTTCGCCTATATATAGAGGCTATGTAATGGACGCCATTTTTCATACTTTGATAATATAATTCGTGAGTTTTGTTCTCTCTTGAAGAGTTCTCGAATTCCCTTCGGTTTTGCCAAGGCGAGTTCATTATCCGGCGAATCAACGAGACAATTATCCCTCGTTGTGTGTCATTCATCGTCCCCGAGTTGCCGTAACGTCCTATCGTTGGGTTCTAGGGATCTAATCGCCTAGTTCACTTGTGAGAAACTGTTACGGAGGTTTTGGGATTTCCATCTATCGTATCTTGTTCGAGTCTTCCACGTGCGTGTGATCGAGGTGCACATCAGAATATCATAACTCTTTAAAATATTGGGCAGAGAAAAAAAAAATTGGACTAGTCTTATTACAAAAAATTGATAATCTTGTAACATTTCAAATGTTAGTTCCAAATTACAAATTGTGCCCAAATTTCGTAGTTTAAGTGGCAATTATCCCGTAATAAAACTAGTCAATAATAATAATGAATATAATTATAATCAAGAATGTTCTTATAGCGACGGTGGCCGTTAATTACGAGTCAATACACCGTAATTAGTGTCAACCCAAAATAGAAAGTTCTCATAAGAAAAAGGAGAAGTCAACTACACTCTCTTGACTCTTGTATTTATTTTTTTTAATGGAGAGAATTAGTAAACAATTTGAAGTCGCAGATTGTACACTACTGCAATGCTATTGGTCAATAATATTTTCAATAGTAGAAGAAATAATGAGCTAATAATTCGTAACACTATTCGATTAGTGGGACGGCTGCAAATGGCTCAGCCACACACACTACACACGCACTGAAAGTGTTCCGGTCTGCTCCGTCGATCGATCGGTCGATCCCACAAATTTTTTATGGGGCCCACATTTCTAAGTTGAGAATTTTTAAGGTAATGCTTTGGTCGTATTAGCGTGTGGAAAATTTTAGTTTTATTTCCAAAATTGGAAATTTAATAACAGAAAAGGAAAATAAGATTTGCTGCTGTTTGCAAAACTTTTACTTTGACTTAACCAACCCACTGATTTTTATCATCTCTTCTCTTCATATTTCTTCGCATTTTATTCCTTTTATATTACTTTTTAACTAACTTTTTTGTTCGAGGTTATAACAAAATGTGACATGATTAACAGATTTATTAGTTTATTATCTGAATTATTTAATCACTTTCCCACTTCAAGAATCTGAGTTTGGTAAGCGAGATTAACCTTGGTTTATCTGCATGAATTTGATATATTTTTTCGAATTGAAACTCAAATTTTAACTCATACTACTATATATTTGAATTATTTCTTTAGTAGATATAACACACACACACACACACACAATTAGGGATGTCAATTGAGTCCGGAATTGACGGGTCATCCCGAGTGATCCGAAAAAAGTAAAGGATTAGGGTTGTATATTTATAACCCAAATACATAACTAGGTTATTAGGGTTGGCCCGATAGGGTTGCAACCCGATCAGGGTGAGACCGAAATGGGTTAGGGTTAATCTGACTAACCCGGATAATATCTCGCTTGTTTATTTAATCTTAGGCCTACATATATAAATTATACTTATGTAAGTCGTTTTGTATATTATGTATATTTAATCAACCAAATTTATATATAAATCATACTCCCCTTTTATTCTTCTTAAATAGATGGTGAAGCTAATGAAATTGAAGTCAGTGATCAAGTTGAAAACAGTGCAAAAGTTATTCAAGTAGAGACGAGTGTCATTCAATTGTTTAATTTTATTTGTGAAATAACAAATTAATGTTGAATTATTGTAGTAACTTTTTGTGTGTTATAACTATTAGCCTTATTTTATTGGAATGTCTTTTTTTTATTTTTATATTTTTATTTTAAAATCTTGTGACCCGACGGGCTAACCCGCAACCCGAAGGGTTAGGGTTAGGATTGTGATTTTTCGACCCGAAAAAAATCCAACCCGACTTAACCCGAACCGAATAGCCGGACAAGCTGATAGGGTTGACCCGAACCCGAAAGGATTGACCCGATTGACATCCCTACACAAAAACAAGTGTGTATACATTACTATGGAAATCGAATTGGATTTGTTATATGAGACCTTTGTGTAACAAATTACATATTAAAATACTATAGTATTAATTAAAGAATTAAAAAAATAATCATCAGATTTGTGTAGTATATAGTATATGTAACTAGAATATGTAATGCATGACCTATTAATTAATTATCTTCAATAAACACCAAAAGTAAAAAAGCTTCAACAATGTTTCTTGTACGGCGTCGTTTGTCAATCTTCTTGAATCAAAAAGCGTCGAAAAAGAACACTATAAATTATTAATAAATTAATAAAAAAGGGAAGTGGTTGAAGACATTAAATTAAGTATCTAGATATAGCACGACTTCTTCAACAAAACTCGAATTTGTGTTTTCACCAACATTACCAACTAACATTAATTTCTTCGATTACTAGAAATTACTATTGTTCTCTTTTCAAAATTCTTAATTAGTGATCAAGTTATAATCGTCAAACAACAAGAAACAACTTAATTAGTAATTAACCCACTAAGACGATGCCACTTCACGTTCTTAAATAGGAAAATTCCAAAGTGGTCGATTTCCATTAATATGCTTTTAGATTCTAAGTCTTAATTACCTCGTTAATTATGTGTCATGACTTAAATGTTTAATTATATTCACATGTTGAAATTAAACTAATTAAACGATATTTATTTCATGTTAATTATACCAACAAAGACCAAGGGAATTCTTATTTTAGTGTACTCTAAACATGACAAACACAATTAAAGGGAATTTTTAAAATACATTCATTATGTCATTCTTGATTGAAATATGATAAGGTGAAATATTATATTATTAGAAATAAATTTTTAGGCTAATTAGACGTTAATCCTCCTATGATATTAGTAAAATAATTAGTCAAATTTCAGATTAATTCTTTTAGTCCACAATTAGTATTTCAATTTGTACCTCATACTCTATTTGGAAATTTCATTAAAAATGGGATAAATTCAAGAGTATATTTGATCATTTAAACAAATTAACATGGGACAATTGTGGACAAAAACATTTCTCATCTTGTTGATCAAACCAAATTTATTTATCAATAATGACAAACGGACAACTGTTGTATGGGAAACTACCGATTTTAGGCTTGAAAATCGATCCAACTAATATTATTTAAAACCATCGGTTTTTTTTTATTGAAAACCGGTCCAACCAATTCCTTACACCCATCATTTTATTTTTTGTAAATAATTTTATTAATTGATTATAAATTATATTTTATTCAATTTTAGCATAACCTTTCGTTCGAGCTTAATTAAGGGATACAATAGTAAAACAAGAAAAAAAATCGGCGGTTTTAAATAATATTGGTTGAACCAATTTTCAAACTTAAAACTGATTAGTTGTTCGGAGAACAGTTGTCCGTTTATCATTACCTTTATTTATTTTACAGCTCATCTTATTAGCATGTACAATCTCCGAAAATGTCGAAATGCTGCCTTTTCTTTACAAGGAAAATGTCGAAATACTATGTTGTCCAAAACACTGATTTTCTTACATAAATAAATAACTTCTTTGTTTATTTTTGTAGAAACGGATAAACTACTTAAAAACAAAAACGTTTATTTTTTTCGATTTAGCACTGTATCGCCTGACAACTATTTTCGTTTGCATGCTTTTTTGGCACACGTGTTTGTTTTGATTATAATTGCATGTTAATGTAATTAACCTTAATTAATCAAAACTGTTCATTTTAAACGCCACAGCTTAAAGACAAAATAACCCACTAAGTTAAAAAAAAATGAAAAAGAAAAAGAGAATCTGCCATATGTTGTTAATCTTATCTCATCCTAAAAAAGAGATAATGATAGTTTTATCAATGACTATTTACATTTTCGTGAATCATACGCGGTAATAATAATAAAGTTAATTTGTGTCTAGATACTGCTCATATTATTTGATATTTATAAATAAATATTGAAAGTGGACTAAGTCATATATATATTGGCATAATTTTCTAAGAGTAGACCGGTAGTCAAAAGATTTCCACTTAGTCTTATCATAGAGTCAATGTGAACTAATTTCGAAAATCATAACCTAATAAACTCATTTAACAAACGATATCCACACGCTAAACAGTCATTTGGCACTTCAAGGATAAAAAGAAAAGCCTAAAAAAAATCTAGAATAAAAATTTAGAAGATAATTGGCACTTCAAGGATGATTTGAAGATGATTTTCACTTTTTCTTTTGAATAAAATTATTAAATTATAGATGTCATCTACGTTGCAAAAGCCCCTATCACCAAACTGAATTACTGAAAAGATACAAATTTACACAAAAGATGTATTTTTTTCGTCCAATCCGACATCAACATGTGTATGTAGTGTATATAAGAGCATTCACTACGGTAGTTTTTTAGACCCCGAATCTATTGTCGAAAAGTGTAATTTTGGTGGACTCACAATGATTGGATAGACCCCGATAGAAAATTCTGAAATGGAATTGATATATAGATCCTGGGTCTATAATAATTGGCAATGATATATTTTTATTTTTATTTTTTATCAAATAAAATAAAATAATAATTATAAAAATCGGACCAATAGGGACACGCCACGTGTCCCCAAGGTGCAACAAATGAGGTCGAGTGTGGTGTCTAAATATCGACACTAGCTTTAACCCCCCTCATCGACCCCGTGGTGTCGAAAACACCACAGTGGGATCGAATCACTGAGGTCGAAGAAGCTGAGGCAAGCAGAGGATCAATCCCGACGGACAATCCCCCGCTGTGAGTGCTCTAAATATGTACATACAAGCACACACTATATTTTCAATTGGTGCTTAAAAGTAATATGGACTAATCATCATTTCGAATTAATCTATTAGTAATGTGTTTTTAGAGGATGGATTAATTAATGTTATTCAAACTATCTTTCATACATCTTCAACCTAATCAAGGCAACAATATGCATGTGCCACACATGAAAATCTTCCAACAAAAATATGATAATATGCACAAATATTCGATTCAATTCTTGTTCATACTAAGATAGTAAGAAAAAAAACCTTTTTCATTATGCATTAATTCAAACGATTTTGATATCAGTTATCGACAAATCGGATTTCCTACTCTCATATCGTGTTTCATTCTCTACTCTGTTCATTGGTTGAACGACATGTGGCATTGACTAGGGTTTATTTCACTTAAATAGGGCATATAATTATATCTAAATCGTTAAATGTAAAAAATCCGACGAATAAAATAGAGGATAAAACACCATATGGAGTAGAAGATTCGAACTGGGTTATCGATGGTTTCCATTTTGTCACCAAATTTCCAACGTAAGAAAGCAACTAAGACATGATTAGAAAACAAGCGCAAATCAAGGAGAATATCTAGAACTAGAAACAATGTGATATCTAGGTACTTATAATTTGGTCAAATAAATTCCATTTGGAATTTAAAATGTGTGAGAATTAATTAGAATCATCTAAAGAAAATGCCTTTAGACTATGAGGGCTTCTTGTTTAGATCGACTAAGACAAAATATTAAACAAGGGTAGGGCAATTTGTATTTAACTTTTGTGTTGTCATTCCCCTTCAAACAAGAAAATAAAAATTAGAAACAAACCTATTGTGTTGTCATTTATCTTTATCTACTCATAAATTAATATAAGTCTGTTTTTTTTTTTTTTTTTTTCATATTTGGACTGTTGGTAAGAAAAAAACATGCCAAAATGAGTGTAAAATCAAGGGTAGGTCGGTCATTTTTGCTGCTGGTTTTGCATGTACACGTGTCACTTACCCTTTCATTCTTTGTTATATAAATCTGCATTTTCTTTATTGTATAATTTTCTTAAGGGAATACTATTATACTATCAATTTATATTATGTGGATCTTTATTTTGTTTAATGTTTATCACAATTAAAAAGCAAAAAGAAAAGGAAATGTTGCACCGAATTAATAAACACTTATCCCTTTTAAAAACTAAAAAAAATATAAACGCTTATCACGTTCTCGAAATAACCTATACTCAAGGAATTGGATTATAAAATAGGATTGAAGAACCGTGAGCATACCACGTGGTGTGAACGTTAACCTTGCTATTATATATATACTATTAATTCTTAAAATTTATCTGATTAAATTAATGAATTTAATAATATTGAGACATACTCCATCCGTCTTTGGAACTAAGTGACTCATTTTCCATATCATAGAGTTTAAAATAAGAAAATAATTATTTCTTCATAATTTGTGAGTCATACCACTCTAACTAAATTTTACCTTTTATCTTAATATTTATGTTGAAAATAAACGAGTCACTTGTTGGGGACGTAAAAAATAATTTTTCTTTGTTGGCTAATTGTTTACCTATTCTACTTTCTTGATATCATTACACATATGCATTCGTACAAAAGGAATCTTATATTTTGAATTTCGTTGCATGCAGTTAAATTTCCAACTTTAGAATTAAATAATACAATTAATATGTACCTTGGATTCTATATATATATAGAAGGTCAAGTTCAAAATATTGATTATTTTATTATTGTTCACTTGTGGTAAAATGAATTAAATTTAAAAGGGTTGCCATAAATTCAAACGGTGCCCTGACCTATTGGAAAATTTGATTGGGATGACAATTTTGACGAACTTTAACTGCAAAATCCAACAATATTTATTTATCGACCACGCCTGTTGAATTATTTAGCATTTGGATTGAAAATGAACAATTTAGTATCTTACCAAAGAAAAAAAAGTGTTTGTATTGATTTTTTCCTTCTTTTGTTTATGATATGTTTTGATTGACTACTACTTCGATAAAGGGGGAACTGAGAATGGTTACTTTGTGATAATACAGTAGTTGGTTTTGATGTTGATTAATGATTATGCCGAAAAAGAACTAATAATGAAACTAATTAAGGTATATTTGTCGGCAGTTTAACGGAATCAAGATCTTGTGTTTCAACATTATTTGTCTCCGGTCAATTCATATATATATATATCTCACTATAAAATCAATTATTTTAGTATTTACTCGTAGTTTGTAATGTCAATTACTATAATTTTTAATTATTTAACTAATTATATTGAAATTAAATGCTAAAAATAATCATATGTCTTATTTGGGTATAGTAAATCTTAATAAACAAGTAGAAAATCAAATTAAAGCACAAGGAACCAAAGTAAAATTGAAAGAATTAATTTGCGTCACCCTAGCAGTAATGTAGTTAATGCCCTAGGCTAAAAAATCCCAGTTTCGAATCTACCATGGCGTCGTTTTTAAATTTAATGTGATAATTAAAGTAAGAAGGAAAAAAAAAGGACAATAAATCATATGCAAATCCAATTTTTTTTTAATGAATGTGGCCGCAAAAATAGTTGCTCGAGAAACAGTACAAAAATAAATGAAAGAGAAAAGAAAGTAAAAAGAAATATAATTACTAGAAATGAGATTACTTGTTAGTAGAAACTTTAAAGTATATATTCGCTAATTAATGAATTAAAGAGTATTGATATTTGGACAACAGTTGTCCGGACAACGGTGACATATTCGTAATTAAATACTCTTTTAATTTTTTCCAATAATTAAATAATTAGTATTTTGTCTATAACACCCTTTTCCACTTAACTGTATGCTAATTTCTAATATTAATTAAAATAAATTAATATATGCACAAATTTTTGAAAATTCGAAATATTAATTAAATTAAAAGATTAACATATAATTAGGTGGAAAAGAGTACTATAGACAAAACACTAATTATATTAATTATTAAAAAAATTGAAAAACTATTTAATTACGAATATTACACCGTTTTCCGGACAACTGTTGTCCAAATATCTTTATTCTTAAAAATATATGATCTCTTCTTATAGTAGTTCGAAGTCATTATATATAGGTTGTGACTATTAATGCTAGATTTTGCAATGTGAAAAGTAAATAAAATTGAAGTAAGATAAACGGCAAAGGTCTAATGCAAAAGATTCATATTCATGGTAGAATCTTGATTATCTAGGATTGAATCCACGGCCAAAATATGACACGTGGCATGTACTACCACATCAAAATTCTTGCACATAATTTAATTTAGAATAAAGATATCCGGCCACACTGTGGCCAGCCACACGCGTAAAAGAAGGAAAGTTGACTATAAAAATGGAAATAATCACATTTCTCCTTTAGGGTTTATGCTTCTCAATTAGGGTATATTTCCTTTTTAAAAACCTATATTACCATTTTTAACTCGTGTGGCCGACCACAGTGTGGCCGAATATCATTACCCTTTAATTTAATTGAAGAGTTATAATCAACTATGACCGTACATCGTGTTGTGTCTTTTTCACCCACACATTTTGCTCTCAACTTACATAATAAATATTCTGATTTCAGAATAAATATCAAATTGCATAAGTTTGTTCAATTCATCGCTGCAATTTGTTTTGTTGCAATTGAAGTGTGGTATGTAAATGCTCTTGTGGTCCTATAAAACTATAATTATTTTCAAAAGTAGAATATACAAACTTTTGACCATAATAAATTGGAACCTAATGAAATGTATTATGTTCTCAAAGTTAGACCTATCAATTTTTTCAGTACCGGATAACCGCATTTGTGTCGGGAATGATCCTTGGTAATTTAGTACAAATTTCACGTGGTTTGTCGAATGCCAACGCGACCATTTAGGATCTGTTTGGTATCTACATACCAGTATATCAGATATCAAGTATATATTTGAGATTGAAAATGAGAGAAAAGAGAAGGTAGAACGTTTTTTTAGCAAAATGGGAGATATGAGTGATACCATCGTCAAAATTGTTATACTATGAAAGTTTGGAATAATATATCTAGATATCAATTTGATATTCATATAATGATATACAAAACACAAGGTATGAATATGAGTCATATCTCATACCATACATGATATACGTATATGGATACCAAACGACGGCTTATTATCGAAAAAATCAACCCGGTCTTAATTTCGGTAACAAAATACATCTACTTGTTACTACTAAGTTAATCGTAATATGTATTTTACGGTTTTTCTAAGAAGGTTCGGCTTTAAACAAGTACTCTTTTTTCTTCAAGGGTTCTTCCCCTTTGAGTTTTCTTTTAAAGGTTTTAACGAGGCCCGTCCTGCCCTTATTTGATCGGTTTGTGATCACCAAGATTTTTTCTTTTCTCCTTCCTGTTTCATTTTTATTTAAAAAGAAAACTCAATCAACTAAATCAGTGTCGAAAAGTGTTGTATTACTTCTGAAAATTGAGACAATCTAGGTGTAAAAGTGTGAATTACCAAACTATAAACCAAAAATTGGGTACTTTTTTCTCATAGGTGTGGTCCAATATGAGTAGTTTTTAAAGATTTTAATCTCTCTGCAACGTTAGTACATTACCCTCAATATTAAGTTGAAACGTGTATAGACAACGATACATCAACCCACAATAGCTTCAATCTAGATAGCGATTTGTGTAACATCAATGTTAAAACCAAAGTATTAGATAAATTTGAATAGAAATGGACTTGGGTGGAGACATCTCTATGGTGGAGATGGGTTGACCCAACTCGGGTCCGACCCGTCCCACCCGGATCAACACCCTTTTTTGACCTTTTTTTTTACAATTTTTTTTCCGGCTTCGCCTTCACTCCGATTACTAATATATAATCGGCGGACAACAATTTGAATTTTTTGGCTTGCTCTGAGGCCTTCGGCTCCCCTCGATCGAATCTTGACCAAAGAAGCCGCAAACAAAAAAATTAAGAGGCAAACAACAAAAAAAGGGAAAAAAAACTGGAAAAAATAAAAAAATAAAACTAAAAAAAAGAAAAAAAAATTGTAGCGCAAGACTCACGCGTAGCGCGTGGAAGTGCGCGCGTAAGCCTCACGCACCGGGAGGCGCGTCGGGTCGAGGCGGGTCGGATATATCTATGGTAGAGAATATGCACCCAAGTTTTGTTCATTTGAATAATATACCTTCAGTCACGTGTAAAAGTATTATAGACAGATTTGAGAAAAGTAAAATACAGTTCACAGTTGCAGCAAAATGGGCCTATTTAGCGGGATTATTTATTGGTCGACTCATAACCCAGAAGAAATTACATTTCAACGATCTTTAAGAAAAAATTCAATAAATTGAGATAACCCAAAATATAGGGAATGCTTAGAAAATTGGTTTATGCAATTCCTTCTTGAATGAAACCACACCGAAAATGCGTTGTATGCTAATTTTGGTTTGCTACAATTGCTTACACAATGAAAAAAAGAATTCACACTTATACACAATACTCTGATGTAGACAATTGAGCAAAATAATTAGCTATTCTTCAATGTCAAAAAGACAATACGCAGACCATTCTATTGAGAAAACTAATGGGTCTAACCTAAGGATGCCAATGGCCGAATACCAACTCATTAAACATTTCCAAAATCTAAAACCATGAAAATTTTCCACACCCAATCTCGTCTCAAATCCGATTAAAAAATAATTTTAAAATTTATACCCGATCCGAACCTATTGGGTAATACCCGTTTATTACCCGCCAAAAACCCGAATACTAAAAAGTAAACATCAAATAACAAAATATTATAAATATTATTAAAACATAAACATCAATAGAAAATTTCACTAACATTATTCTTCAATACAAAATACTACGAACTTACAAAATCTTAAAACATAACTAGAAGATTATGAATTGTTGAAATTGTCGCTGTATCGTCTTATTTCGAAAGTACATTAACAGAAGTAGAGGAGAAACATTAAAGACCCGACTCTTACGGAATGTACGTGTGAGTTAAGAAAATAATATAAAACCCTAAATCTATTATAATATTTATACTAATAGAAGATTATTAATTGTTGAAATTGTCGTTGTATCGTCTTATTTCGAAAGTACATTAACAGAAGTAGAGGAGAAACATTAAAGACCCGACTCTTACGGAATGTACGTGTGAGTTAAGAAAATAATATAAAACCCTAAATCTATTATAATATTTATACTAATAGTTGTAATTATATGATAAATTATATATAAATGAATTTGGGTAACGGATACCCGGAGGCATTTGCCCAAACCTGACCCAAACCCGTGACGGGTTTGCATATTTCTACCCAAACCTGTTCCAAAACCATTTAATATTTCTCAAACCCGTCCCAAAACCATTTAATATTTTCCAAACACATCCCATCAGGATTTGAGAAGTATGGATACCCACAAAAACACAACCCATTGCCATCCTTAATCCAACCATCACATAAAACACGACACGCTTGATAAAATTTCCTCAATTAAATCGACGAACCACAAGCATAGCATAAACGATGAGAACTTCGATAGTCTTGGTGGAAGACAACAGAATCAAAGGTTACATTGGGTTTAAGTCCAGATGCAGAAGTTTAATATAACAAAGCAATGTGCAAATAAAATAAGCTAATGATTATCACTGTCATGACTCTTTAAGCAGTTGCTAGCACATAGCTCTCCTATGGAACTACCAAAGTTGCAGATTTATATGATCAAGATCTCTCTCTAGCAAGGGGTGATTGACTGCATAGCAATAACAAGCATCATCAGTACATAAATTTGGCATCGTACAAACATATTCATTGAAATACTAACTTAAGAAAAGTATCATTTAGTACCCAACGTTTAGATATTGTAACTAAAATGTCCCAAGACGGGTCTTTCAGCTTCATCTGTCGATTTTCTGATCGGAAAACCAGATTCCAGACATTTAAATTGCAGTATTCCGAAGTTGGGTACTTAAATCATATTTTGTACGTTGGGACAGTATAGTATATTTTCTCTATAAATTGAACTTCATTGATTAAGCATAAAAGATTCCAACGCAAAACAATAACTAAACAGAAATAGGGAATGAATGCATACCTCCCAAATTTATCAGGTGGGGGGCTTTCGGCATCACTATAAGCTGGAGTTCTATCACGAGGGTAGTCATCAGCGTTAGCTACCCTCTCTCCTTCCTCTCTTTGAGGACTGAGACTGGGGGCACGGCCATACTCGGGACTTGCACTCTTTTCTGGATTGAGGCCATTGCCAATATCACCATTAGGCCTGTTTGTTTGAGGACTTGAGCTGTGTTTATGGTTGTAATCAGCCTCTCCTTCCTCTTTCCTGGGACTTGGACTCAACTCATGATCACGTCTAACATTCCTTTCCCTCCTATCAGGGCTCCCCCTTTCCCTTTCCCTTTCCCTTCTATCGGGGCTCCCCCTTTCCCTTTCCCTTTCCCTTCTATCGGGGCTCCCCCTTTCCCTTTCCCTCCTACCGGGACTCCCCCTTTCCCTCCTATCGGGGGTACCCCTTTCCCTTTCCCTTTCCCTCCTACCAGGACTCCCTCTTTCCCTCCTATCAGGACTCACCCTTTCCCTCCTATCCAGGCTCCCCCTTTCCTTCCTATTGGGGCTCCCCCTCTCCTTTCTAGGACTCTGGCTACGACCACGAGGGTAGTCGGGACTTGGTCGATCCCTGCGATACGGACTTGGGCTACGGCCACGACCGTGCCCATAATCAGGACTATCCCTCTCTCTCCTGTATGGACTTTGGGATCTCGCCCTATCATAGCCTCCTCTCCTAGGTGATCTGTCACGAACTCGGTCAGGGCTATTTCCATTTCGCCTATCATCATCATCCTTGATAGCAAACTCAACCGTAATAACACGATCCAACAATTTGCTGCACAGCAATACCCAAACCATAATAAACAGATGCACAACAGACTTAGAGGAGAAAGTTTTGAAGAGAGCTGAAGTTTAAGAAAATATCAAGTCTAGAACTCACCTCATGTTAGTAGCATCCAAAGCTTTTGTTGCATCTTCCAGAGTTTCAAACTGAATGAACGCAAAATTTCTCCTTACCCTTATATTTAGTATTTTCCCATAAGGATCAAAATGCCTCTCTAAATCTCTTGTCCTTGTATGATACGGATCAAAGTTTATGACAAAGAGAGTCTTTGAAGGTCTTGAGTTAGATGTAGATTTTTTGGAGCTTTCTGGCCGCCGGGTACTTCGTTCTTGCTGGTGCACAAATACGATGTTAGGAATAAAAACATTTTGAAATAAGAATAAAAATCATACGACAGCTTCTCAGAAAAAGAATCTAATATGTGCATATTACCTTGGTCCACTCAACACGAAGTCTACGCCCCTTCCTACCAAACTCAATTCGGTCAAGTTGACGAATTGCATCCTCAGCATCTCTTTCATCCTCCATGTAAACAAAAGCAAAACCTGGTAACAGAAAATACACAAAAGTCCTGTCTTAATATCACTAATCCTAGAATCAAATAGTGCAACCTATTACTGTGGATAATTCCCATCAAACATATCTTTTCAACCATACATTAACAAACCTATACCATGCCGCCCGGTAACATTACTAAAGACCTGCCCTAGGTACCCAAACTATTAATCAGTTGAATCAGTAACAGACCTTGGTCAATGAACTGAGCAATGTCAATGAACAATTATCCAAACGTGGATGTTCCATTACACCACGGGGTAAAGTATGTCACTTCTGACTTATTCAGCGGCCTCAACTTCGAGGTCTGCGTGTAACGTAGAAAAATGAAGGTTGGGCTAAAGTCATGAGGTGTGAAGTCTAGAATGACTCATGAAAATGTGTGATGGTGATGTCATGGATGATCAGAGAGCTCTCCTAGGAAGTTAGAAGAGGATGCTTGTCACTGCCAGGAAATGAAATGCACAGACAAACCCTTCCATCAGCTGGAAATTGTATTGACATTGCAATGAGATCCTGCGCCAAAGAATTAGTTGAATACGGGGGGCCTCAGACTTAAAAAAAGATATACTTTGCTTGTTTTAAACACACCCTAACAACCATGTAAGTGAACAAGGAACCACTTATGTCGCCCATATGACAGGGCATTCTACTGAAGTGGCTCCAGTGCGAACAAAATCCTCTCAACGCCAGTCACCACAGCCTTCTTGGACTCCATTTGTCTTCTCAAAAGATGATTACTGATCTCTACCATATTCGATGACCAATATGAACTCCTATTTATACATCTGTATATACTATACAAATAACTAATAAATTTCATGAGACTCACAACTGATGTATTCTTCTACATAACTAAATAAAATAGGTACATAACCTTGCAAACATAAGAAACTTACCCTAACATCACTCCTTCACTAGTCATAACAAAATCAATTGTAATTGCTACACCGGCCGACTTTTACCTTATCCATTCCTCGAAGCTGGCGCTTGTCAGTCTAGGTAGTTGTCATAACAAACCATTCGTAGTAATTATACTCCTTGAGGAACAGAAATTGCACAGTAATGCCTCTATACACGCAGACTCAAGCCCCAGTGGAAAAATTTTGCTATCGCCCAAAAAATAGTGCAGATGACTATGGAATAAAGCAACTCAAATTTTAATTACATTCAGATGGGAGAGCAAGCTAATTTATCACCTCCTCTAATTTTAGTGAAGCAAAAGCAAATCAGATTCTAACCAGCCAAGATTTCCTAAATTTGTCAATGCATTGGTGAGGACCGAAATAAGATCATGCCAAAACTTATACTAAATTTGCTTAAGCAATGACCAGTCCAATTCCAGACCAGATAACCATAAATGTGGAGAGTTCGGAGCTTTATTAAAAACTGGGTTTGTTAAAAATAATTTAATAATACTTTGGTAATAAAGCCATCAGACTTACCAGACTTCATATCGACCCTATCGACTTTCCCGTATCTTCTGAAGAGTCTCTCCAGATCAGACTGCCGAGCATCATACTCAAAATTTCCACAGAAAATTGGCCTCATCTTGCCTCAATTCTGATATTCGATTACCTAAATTCAAAGAGAAAGACCACAATTCAACATTAGTAAAAGCCCTTTTTACATCACCAATACTAAGTTGCATTTAAAAGTAACTTTTAGAATAATTTTACAACTACTCCAAATAAAATAAACCCCCGGCAACCACATAATAACATGAAATCAATTCTTAAAGCACAATAATTTCCACGATAACACCATTAGCAGTATTTCATTTTTAAAACTTAACTACGGAAGCGTAATTATCTAGACGAGCTCAATTTTCATAAGGTTGTCAAATCAGCCTTTCACATTTCCTATTAACCACCCAGATATTCTAAATTCACAATCTTACTTCATTTCAAGCAACAATTGCTCTTAAATTTAATGACAGAAAACGCAATAAGCGAAAAAAATTTCAACCAAAAAGAAATGTTTATCCACAATTAAAAAAAAAAAGAAAGATCTCAGAATAGTACTAACATTAAAAAAAAAAAGGCGATGCGACATCAATTCCACCCATAAATCGAACAGCATAAGATTCAAACCAAATAAATATCTATGAACAACATATACCCAAACCGACAAAGGAAGATCTTAACAGATCGGTACAATCGATGAAGATTTTGAATGAAACAATTTAGAATTTACAACAAAATCTCGAAATTCCGCACCTTCGGAAAATTGAAACCCTAATAGTTGCGATTGCGAGCTCTCGATGCGAAGAAAATATCTTTCCTTCAACTAATGAATTCGTCAGCTAAATACATTTACTTAAAGCGTAGATATTTATATCTGGACAAAGGGCTTTTTGGTCATTTCCGAATATCATTTCTGTCTGATATTTTTTGTCAACTGTATGAAAAATTCAGTTTGGTTTCCCTAGATTAAAATTTAATAATATGATTATTTCAATTGTTGATTAATAAAGTAAATTATAATTACTATCGATTTTTGTCTATTTTAAACCATCTTTTATTGAATTTGGGCATATGAATTATGTAGAACTTCTAAATTAGAAAATTTAAAATTTTCCATCCTTCATGAGTTTCCACTTCACCAGATTTAATTGCAACAATTTAAAATTGAACTACGCTCTTGTGCAACCGTTCTCACATGTGAGACCGGCGCGTGCACTGTACCCTTTTTTTTCCGGTCAGCTCAAATGCATTACAATATGTATTTATATGCACTACACTGTATAATGAAATTCACAACTAGATGCACTAGTTTTTTTTTTTTTTTAATTTCCATATATCTTTTCAGCTTCGCTCTTAGCTCCGATTTTAATCTATAGATAGTATTAGTGGTAATAATTTGGATCGTTCGGCTCGCTCCGAGGCGTTTGGCTCCTCTCGTTCGATCTCTTAATAAAAGAAGAAGAGGCAAACACGGTGCGTGTCGGTACACTTGGTTGTGCATCTCATTATACATAGTGGTGCATATGAAATCACAGTGTGGTGCACCTCGGTACACATGGTTGTGCATCTCATTATACACGGCGGTGCATATGGATATACTATGTGGTGCATTTCAAAAAAATAGGGGGAAAAAATATTAATAAAATTAAAAATTCGTGCATCTCAATACACTTAGTGATGCATCTTATTATACAGTATAGTGCATATAAGTACAATTTGTAGTGCATATCATCTGACTTTGAAAAAAAACGAGAAAAAAAAAGTCAACAATTTTAACTGGGTCCGACTTGGATCCGAACCGGATCGATCCGATCTCACAATGTGAGACATGTTCCACACAAGTATTTGCCTTTAAAAATTGTCTAAACTGCAAATAAGGACATTAATCACCTCGAAAATACACAAATCATAAACTTCTTAGGAGTTAGGACTTCACAACATACATCTCTACCTTTTATTTTCTCACCATTCCAAAATCGAAACATACGTAACAGTCAAGTGACCATGTAAAACAAGCATGATAGTTTCAATAATCAAAACGACTTTATTTTGATTATTGAAAAAATCCAAAAAGGAAAAATCACAATTAAACAGAAAGATGTATGTATATATATGATACACGACCACATAGTTCACAAATTTACAATAAACTACAATTATAGATGCATCATTAGTTCAAAGTTTGTCATCCTAATACAGTCATTATTACATTGTTAATTAATCCTACGACATTTCAGCTGTAACAATCGGCAGGTTCTTTACATGTTAGATCGATCCTTCGAGGGAATGATCCTCTCTAAACGGGGCAAGTAAAGATTCCAGAAAGTCGTCGTCGTTTCGCTGCAACAAAAAAAATAAAAGGCATGTAAAATAAATAGAATTTTTTTCAAATTCTAACGTTTTAAAAATCGAATTGGATCCAACCGGTCAGAATTGGCCAATTTCGCCAACAACTAATTTGACCGGCAACGAGTCTGGTCCGATTTTTAAAACACGAGCCAAAAATTATGAAGATAATTAATGAGAAAATAACATGCCTCGTGAGTTGGAGAGAGAACAGTTTTACTTAGTTGAGCATATGTTCCAAACTCCATAGAGTTGCCTAAACCTTCGAGCACTTGCTGCTGCTCAAATAAAGAATTTATAATTAGATAAAAAGAAAAATAAAAGTGTATATATTAAAGAATTCAAAATATCATAGTGTGATGTAGAGTTGTCAAAAGTCCAACCGTTCCAATAGATTGGCCCAAACTTAGATTTCGCCGGTATTTTGGCCTTTTTTTGTAGTGGATGGATTTGGGTCGATCCGAATTTTTTTACACAAAACTTAGCATTTTGATTAATTTGAAATGTTGGATTCGCCTAGTGTTATGGTTAAAAGGAGCACGAACCAAAACAACTATAGATTTATACTCCCTCCGTCCCACCAAAGATGAACCATTTGGTTTGGACACGGAGACTTAGAAGAAATAGTAGTGTGTGTATTTAATGGAGTATTTTATTGATAAAGAATGTAAAAGTAGTATGAATAAATAATAAAGAATGTAAAAACAGTGTGAATGTAAATGTAAAAACAGTGTGAATGCAATTAATTATTTCCCAAAACAGAAAGGGCTCATCTTTCATGGGATAGCCCAAAAAGAAAAATGGCTCATCTTTCGCGGGACAGAGAGAGTAGTATTTAAATTGGTAATTAAACCTAATTATATGATGATGGCAAGTAAGTAGCATACCTCATTAGTTGGTAGAAGTATTGTTTCATTGAGTTGAGAAGAGGTGGTAAATCCTTGAGAGTTAGTCAATTGGCTGCTTTCAAGCTACATGTATAGTTTTCAAAAAGACAAGATTAATTAGAAAATATTAAATAACACTATATAATTTCAGAGAAATTACCAACAAAGAATTAAATTTGAAGAACATAATTGTCTTTGCTGATTTCAAATTATATATACTTGCCTGGTTTGGAATTTGATCAAAAGAATATGGAACATTAACACAATTGCCCCATTGAACCATGTCACCATAAACGCTCAAGTTTCCACCTCCACTACTTTGCTGTGAAAGTAAGCAAGATCACAACAAAATAAATAAATAAATAAATTTATTTTTCCAAAAAATAGTAGTATTTTTTTTTTTGGGTTTATATCAACCTCATAGAAACTAGAAATAGTAGATATTACTATTCAATAGTTGATACAAAAGGGGTTCAAATTTGAATGTGGAAATAATTTAATTTCCATCAAAAGCTATCAATTTCATACACATTTTTGGCAAATCAAATAAACTTGAACATCTTTTCAATAATGTTACGACGCCCAAGTTCCGGCATCGAAAAATTCACATGACATATGACATGTATTTTTTCCATTAAATGTTTCACGTGAATTTTCCGATGCAGAATTTGAACGTCGTGAAATTACTGGAATAATATTGTTGGGACATGATGTGTTTGTTTGTTCATTCAAAAACAACCAAAAAATTAGTAAAGGTAGCAAAAGAACCTGTGATTGATCTTGAATGGTGGTGATTTGATTTGGCAAAGTATTCCCCAAATTATCGAATTCGGACAAATCAAATATTGGAGCAAAAACAGATTCTTGAATTTCCCCTCCATCTTCGAAACCAGAAATCAAAGGCATTTGCATTCTGTAATCCGCAATAACATCACACAATTGCTCTCGGCCAATGATGTTCGCCATGAAAGAATTCGAATTTCCGACGTGTTGAGCCAACAGATCCATATCAATACCATCGTTTGCCACTGTTGTGGTGGGAATAGTACTATCGCTTTGAAGATCATCATTACTCAAATTAATTATGCCCCGACAAGAGCTCAAGGCATCATACTTCTCACTTTGTCTGGACTCGACAAAGTTTTTTATGTTCGAGATACTGTACCCGACATAGTTGGTTTGGTACGTCAGATTCTTTAATGACGACAGTGCTGATGTGACATTTGGACACCCGATATCTTTCTGGGACACAAGGTCATAATTAGTAGCATTGGGAAAAGCGTCAAGAGTTGCTGACATGGCATTGGAGCGATCTTCTAGGGATATACTAGCAAGGTGGCCCTGGATCGAATTGTGGGCCCCATAATTGTTCTGCACGTGTCTGACACACTCACGATCACTCTGACGAGATATTAGGGTTGCGGCCCCGATGCTAGGTATTTGCCAACTTCCACGATTGGAAAGCAATCTCGATTGCCCCGATACGGATTGAGGGCTTTGATAACTGAATGTGCTTGGAATTAGGGTTGAAGGAGGGATTATTGTTCTTGAAGTTTGAGAAATTGATTTGAAATTCCTGCTTAAGCCCTTGTGAGAATTAGCATATTGAATTTTGTAGCTTGCATCTGATACTCTTCTTAGGAAGATCCTATATTTCTGCATGAATTATACAATGAAATTAAGTAAGGATATGATATTTGTCTCCACATTTAAATGTTTGATCTTATTAAGTATAGTAACAAAACAAGATGAAGAATGCTAAATATTCAAATAAGATTAGTACTTATATCTCCATTTTTGGACAAAAAATTCAAAATTTACTAACCTCTCATGCAACTCTTTAAATAGAAGTTCAAAATTAAATACACAATTAAACAATACGAAACATTTAATATAGCAAGATAAGGTTATCCGAGGCAGATTTACATTTCTCTGCCTCGGATTATCCAATTTTTTTCCCATATAATTCTTCGTAAAATAGGATTATTTCATGTAGAGAAATTTAACCTGCAAATGACTTGCAACATTTTCCCTAGTAAGCCCAGGGACATCCATGACTTCAAGTATTTTCTTCGGAACAGCCCCTACATAAGATTTTAAAATTAATTAATAATAAAAACATAAATAGATTTAGAAAGAATACATTGTGATTATAATAGATTAAGACAAAATATATAACACTAATACTAGTTTCAAAAATTACTCAAGGAGAATATGAAAATATATAAAACATATTATAATCATTAAAAACCCTTGATAATATTCACAAATTAATTAACTCATAAAATTATTATATGTCCAAATAAAAAGAGGCAAGAAAATACTTACTATCAAGACCAATACTCCTAATAGCTTCCAAGAAACGATTGTGCAGAGAATTAGTCCAAACAATTTTAGGCCTTTTTTGTGAAGAACTTTCTCCATTTTTCTCATCAAACCCTTCTTTTTTTGGTGATTTTTTCTTGGAATCCTTTTTCTTTGTTGCATCTTCATTCACTGATGATTGAGAAATAGCTATTTCATCTGAAGTATATTTTTCTATCAAATTATTTTCCTTGTTCTCCTTATTATAATAATTATTATTATTTTTTCTTTTTATGGCAGCAAATTGCCATAAATCCCTCAAATCATCTGGAGAAACTGGCTTCATTATGAAAAATGCAGCACCACTCTCCAAGCCTTTCATAGCCACCCCCTCCTTATCATCTGCTGACATCACTGTGTGAAACACACACACACTAAAACATTCAGGCCATGCACTTAACTAAAATGGAAGAAAATAAACAACAAAAGATATAAAAATAGTAACAAAGTTTTGGTAAAATTCAAAAATAAAAAAGTTAAGTTGTATCACTCACACACTACAGGAAGATTGAATTCCTGAGCTATTGCTTGTTGCAATTCGAACCCGTTCATATCCGGCATGTGCACATCTGAGACGACTAAATCGAAGGCACCCCCCTTGACCCGGAGCGTGCACAAGGCCTCCTTCGGGTGCTTGACTGTTACAACTGCAAAATGAGAAGGAAAGATCGAACTTATTAAGGTTGTGTAGGAAAAAGAAGGCAAGAAATGGTTATGTGTCTTTGCCCCTTTAGAGTTCTTTAGATGTTAATTCCCTTTTGTGTAAATACATTTTCTCTTTAGGGCTAAGTAATTAAGGGTTTTTCTCATCAATAAACAACATTTTACCCTAAAGAAAAAAAGGGCCATCAAAATCCACAGAGAAAGTGAATAATAATTAATTGACCAATTGTGAAATGGATAGATCTTGCATGCAAGAACTCACACATCTCAAACTTCTAAGATTCTTCACCATGAGATCAAGAAAACAACTAACCTATCAAGAACACACACACACACACACACACACCTTCATATTTGAAGTTCTTGTGAATAGCACAAAGATTCTTGACCATGAGTTCAAGAAGAACAAAAAAACTATCAAGAACACACACACACACCCCTTCATATTTGAACTTCTTGAGAATAGCATGCATGAAATCAAGAAAACAAAAAACTATCAAGAACACACACACACACACACATACACACACCTTCATATTTGAAGTTCTTGTGAATAGCACAAAAGATTCTTGACCATGAGTTCAAGAAGAACAAAAAAACTAGCAAGAACACACACACACACACACACCCCTTCATATTTGAACTTCTTGAGAATGGCACAAAGATTCTTGACCATGAGTTCAAGAAGAAGAAAAAGTAAATATTTATCAATATATAAGAACACACACATAAACACACACACACACACCTACCTTCATATTTGAACTTCTTGAGAATAGCAGCAACAATGGCGAGGCAAGTAATATCATCATCTACAACAAGAATGCTAGCAGTTTTGATTCTTCCACCGTCCATGTTTTTCCTCTTCTCAACAAAATGTTGAAAATTTGTTGAAGATGATGAGAAAAACTCAGTTTAGTCAACTTTGAGGATATAGAAAAGGTGGTACAATAAAATGCAGCTATCAAGAGATGTAGTGGGAATTTATAAATATTGTCTCTTGTTTAATGTTTTTCGCCCATGCTTTTATTTTATTTTTTATTTATTTTATTTAGTGGGGAGAGTGAGTGTTTTTGCCACTCTATTTGAGTTCCATCTGTATACCAAAGACGACGTTTGTCTTAATTACTTTATTATAGCCAAATTCAGAATAAATTTGAATTTAAAAACGGGGATTAATTTGATTTAAATTTTTTTGTGATGCTATTGATATAGAATATCTGCCTCGAATATTAACATTTAAAGCTACTTACCAAATGGTAGGATGTTCATTTGTAGGCCTTCTTTTCTAGGAAGATTTGTTGAGATAAAGCTTCATTGTTGGATTTTAATTTAATAATGTGTCTTTCTATAGATTTTCCCTTGCATATTATCAGGGGCGGAAAATTTTCGTGTAGCCATACCGATATATTTTAAATTAATAAATAATGATATTATGAGAAATCACAATAATAATAGCAATAAAATGAAATATTACAAATACAACATATTATTGGTTCCAGTGTAGAAAATAATGTGGTCTATATTTCTTTAATAATATTTACTCTCTAAATTTCAAGATATATTTGAATGGGCTTCTATATAATTAGTGAAATTTAATGGGGATAAAAATGGGAAATGCTTGAAATAAACAAGCATATTTACTTTAATTTCCGCAAATCAAGTTGGGGAAAAAATAATGAAGTTCTTTTTTTGCCATAATAAATATATAGACTATTCATTTATGACATTCAGTTTCTTAATTTCATTTTTTTTTTTTTTTTTTGAGATTTTATCTGAAGTTCACTTATAAATCACCGTTAGTTTACAAAATTTAAGATATATTTTGCTTCTCTAATTAATTTTCTTTCTTACATTTCGGCCTAAAATGAACAGATAATTATAATCTGAAAACTAATTGTAGATATTATGCATTACAAAGATGATCTTGTAAGTATATAACTAATTACTAATAGCCTAAATTATTGAAATATTATTAAATGCCCTATTTGATTAAAGGTAGTGTTATTTGAACATACTATGTTCAGACATACAATGGTAAAAATAGTGATTTGACGGAATTTTTAAACTAATAATTTAATGTCATAGTTTCGACAGTTTGATTATTAATAAACATACACTTTTTAATTTTAAATATAAAGTTTCATCCCAATTTAAATTCACAAGTTTAAGAGTTGGGTGTGGGTGAGAGTAAAATTTGGAAGCGGGTGTGCGTGAGATTGATATTTCAGAAGAGAATCTGAGTAGGAAAGAAATTTTTAAGGCAATCGGATATTTTTTTTCCTATTTCAAACACGTATATCCAGACATAGTATGTCCAAATAGAATTATTGTTTCAGTAATTCATAGCCTATCTTTGTCACTCAAAATATTTTTAAATTGCAATTGCATGTATCTTATCTCTAGTACCATACCAATTAAGTCTGATGAAATTTAGAAAAGATGAGATGGAATATAAAAATTCCCTTTTCTAGCCAAGTTTTTGTTTTCGTCCGAGTAAATATCTGCATTAATTTTGAATTTTTAAGTTTTTTGCCTTATGATTTCACTAGCGTCGTCACCCATGATGTAATAGAAATAACCTAAGTACATGTACGTACTCCATTTAAAGCAAGTTATTTCTACCTTCACCGGAAAATTAAATGACGGCGAAGTTTTATATGAGACGATACGATGGGCTAGAATTCATAGAAATTTACATTTAATCACATATTGAGTTTGTTATATCACTAAATATGTGTGTGAATTTCGATCTTTGATCCGTTTCACCTTATCATCGTGTTAAATGACTGCTCCGACATTTCGGTTTCGTTGTCGTTTCGGTACTTATTTACTTTCCATCGGAGTTAGAAATTAGAGCAAGCACAACGGGGGTCGATCGCTGGGGATCGATCCCCCCGCTCGATACCACTATCATCGACCTCGTGGTGTCGATGTTGTTGTGTTGTTCGCGACCTCGTGGGGTCTATAGACGGTGTCGAGAGTGGTGTCGAGTTATCGACACCGCTCTCGACCTCATATGCTCAAACATCGGGGACACGTGGCGCAACACAATTGGTCCAATTTTAATTTTTTTTAATTTCAGGAAATAAAAAAAAAACATTCTTTACCTATAAATACCCCTTCAATGCATTTATCCTTCATGCCGAAATTCAATCTACACCTCCAAAATGTGAATGCCCACGACCGTCTTATGGACGATATAATTGAAGAAATTTGGACACGTTTCGATCCACTAAACTAATTTTTCTTGTATTTTTTTATTTCTTAATTATTTTATCTTATTTTCCCCTTAATTATTGTATGTTTTTTATTTTAATTCAATAAAATTGTCATTTTTAAATTTTTCTATTTAATTAAGTATTTATTATTATTTATTATAAATAAAAACATAAAATAAAATAAAATTATTCAATCATTACCAATAATTATAGATCCGGGGTCTAAAAAATTGCCGTTGTGCATGCTCTTAGGTGTTGAACTCACATAGCTAAGCCCGTGACACTGTACTTTAAATAAAAATTCCGTGTGTGTGTGTTAACCTAATGGTAGTGAGGTTAATGCCCGGGCCAAAGGTCACAGGTTTGAATCCTCCGTCACGCGGTATTTAAATTTCCTTGCAATGTTGTTCAAAAAAAAAAAAAAATTCCAAAAGTTCTCAAAACATGCAACTTAATCAACTAACGAAGCAACACATAATTTTATAATTCATTAATTTAATCGAAAATAATAAAACAAAATGAAAAGTAACTAATATTTACTACTAAAAAAAGTGAAGCTTAGAAAACAGTGCAAATCCAAATTAGGACATAATCTGTCATAATAAACAATTATTAAATTTAAATTTAAATTTATATTAAATACCAAAACTAATTATATGCCTAATTGGGTTACCTAGTAGAAAATCAAACTAGAACATAAGAAATTATAATTGAACAAAAATAAATAAATAAACTACAAAAATTGAAAATAGGATACTTACTAGTGGGACAGCAAAAAGTGAGAGAGACAAAATGAAGAAACAACAAAATTAAATCATTATCACTCTAAAGTAGAAAATTAACATACATGAAGCTCAAAAATTGAAAATAGGATATATACATGTCATTTTACATTGAATTCTAGAAATAACAAAGGAAATTTTTTCTTGCATAATATGATAATTGGACAAAAATATGAAATTTCACATTCTTTGTTCTAAAAAGCTGACTTTAACTGCTCATATATCAGCCATAGCACAACACCAATAACTGTGTCTCTAAATAAGTCTCTGGCTATGGAAGCAGCCCAACCATACTTGCTGCGATCCCTCTTCCCGGCGAGGTCTCTGAAACGCAAGTTCCCCGTATCTGAGACGAGCGAGTATATCACTCCGTTCATGTGCCCCTTACCGATCACTCCCACCACGTACTTGCTCTTGTTCACGGCTTTGCTCCTTTTCAGAGACCAAGCCAGAAACTTAATGCGCGTTCATGCAATAAATGGATTTGTGAGCCGTAATGTAATTGGAGGAATGGTTTGTTAACAGAATGCTCGTGTTTGAACTACTTACTGTATCTCGCTCGTGTATGAGAGGAGGCAGCAGGGATGGATATGATGAACTCAGCTGCTCGTACAGCTGAAAGCTGCTGTCACCACCGATAGGTTCCTGACAAGTAAAAGGGTGTCGATGAATACACACAGTCACACGGACATGTGCACAAGCTCGCACAAACAAAATCGTACATGCATATATTAAGAAAGGATAAACAGTCGAGAATGGACTCTAAGCCATCTACAAGAGGATTTTACGTTCAAAGTAAAGTGGAAGCATGAAAAGGCGATGCTTTCTGTGCTTTTGCCACTATTCATCCTCGACCAGCAATGGTGAAGGATTAATGACGAATAATAACAACAAAAGCTAATATTAGATTCGTAGAATTGGATCTGGCACCAATTCTTTTAGTGCGAACATTAGCAGGAAATTAAATCGGAATGACTGTTGCTAGCTTATTTACACTGAAATGGTTCCATTTTGTTCAACTTTACTGATGAAATAGATTACTCGATTTAATTTAGTTTTATATTGTAGAGTCCTTTTTATGCAGTTCATCAATAACAAGCTTGGCAATAAGTGGAACTAAAGATTTGAGCGACAAACCTCCACTGCCTTGACGGAAGATTCAGATGATGTCATTCCACGAACAACAGAGGAGACGAGACTCAATTTCTCCTTCCACTTCAGAGAACTCCATGCCCTTTCAAGCTGAAAAGGACGACGAGAGCAATTCAAGTTTCCTTCAATCATGTATCAGTCGATAGAATCAGCTTTTTAATGAACAGTCCAGAAAAACAAAGTTATGTTTCCAACCAACACAAAATCAACATCCAAAGAATGCATTGGTGAAAAAGTTGCTCACGGTTATTTCTATTGGACGATCTCCCAAGACTAACTGAGCACCAATTTCTTCAGCAACCTTTCGTGCAGCACGAAACTGGAAATCCACATTGCAGACATGCTCACATATCACATGATTAAATTAAACTCAAAATATGATTTTACCTCATCACCAAAGGGCCGATTAATATCAGAAGATACTTTTGAAGAGAGAGTAGCCAAGACCAGCCGTAATGCTAAAGCAGTTTGACCGCCTGCCAAGTAGGAAAATCATCACTATTTCGGTATAATATCGGGGACAGTCACATTACATGCTATATATACAAACCTAAGTTAATGCTTCGGCCAATGGCACCAAAGAAGCCGTTTCCACTGAGAGAGAACATGCTGGAACGTAGCTGCTGATTCTGATCACCGTTCTCCGGCATATACATGATCCCAGCTCTGAAAGATTGCTTCTGCAACAAGTGAAGTAAGCCATAGATCGAAAATCAAATAGTGAAATTACAACTTCAGCAATGGATCAAGTGTATCATGAAAAGTCGAGAGTATCGTGCTAGGAAGTGTTAAGAGGAGCCCAACACCTCACCCGAACACCATTCGATAACAAAACACACATAACTAACAAGAAAATTCTTTCAAAGAGTTTTATCTGCTTTTGAAGCATATATTGTACAACATAATTTGATTTAACATCAAGAAATATCATAATCTAAGTTCAAGCTCAGCAAGAATTTTAGGTATTAATCATAATCAATATGCTATACATTATGATTCAATATTCTTACAGTAGCCGTTATATAAACTAAACATTTCATAACCGAGGATTGAAACTACGAAACAGAACACGTAAATCTTCAAAATATAAGGCCTCAAATAATTAACATCCATATTCATCAAATGCACAAATAAATTAAGAAAAAAAAGTTTCCTTCTTCAACAGAGCAACAAAAAGAGAAACAGAATTGAATGAATTCATAAAAAACGAAGGGCCCAAACTTGCCTGCTTCTACAAAGCTCGACGACGACGTTTTCGGGCTTCACGGCCCGAATAACCCTTTCGACATCAGATGCTGATTCTTGAGAAACATGGGTAGTCCCAATAATCCAAATCCCCTCCGGCTCAACGAACTCCCTTCTCCAGGGTGGAACGGCGCCGTATTGGGTTTTCGTGACGAGGACCAAGGTGCCATTTTTAGCCAAATCGAGCAGCTGCGGGTGCGATTGGGCAATTGCGGCGGTGGAGATGTCGACAATCTCGTTCTTGAAGTTAAAGGTGGGAGGTGGGGAAGGAATCACGGCGGCCGCCGTGCATGATGGCTGAATGGGGGTGGAGTTGAATTTTAGGAGGTGCGATTTGAATGAGAGATGGAGTTTCGTGGAGTTTGGAGCGAAGATTGTGAATGGAGATGGTGAAGCTTTCATGGCGAGAAAGAGGTTAGAGAGAGAGTGAGAGAATTTTGTTTAGGCAAGTGAAGAAGAAAGAGTGAGGATAAAATATCCGATTATTTTTTTAGACCAGAATAAATAAAATATCGATTATTAATTTTACGTCGTCGTAGTATTATTATTGCCGTATACTAGATTAATTTTTTTACGTTATCGCCGTATTATTGTTTAATAGGAGTAGTTTTTCTTTTTGTTTGAGAGTGCGTTTATTTTGATGGAAAACTTTCCATTAAAAAATAATGAATAAGAAAATATAAAAAATATTATTATTTCGATCTATTTTTTTATCACATGTTTACTAGTATAATGTATAAGAAAATTATCACATGATTCTCTCCACCTTTTCCCTATTTTTATGACTTTTATTAATTAGAATATATTATCATATCCCTCTCCTAATATTAATATTTTTCATAATTGATGAAAAATGACTATCTGGAAAAATTATTGGTCCTGCTTGAGGAAAATCAACCGACAAAGAAGAATGACATTAAGACAAAGAAGATGAAAGAAGTATGGGAACAGAAGAAAGAATGAACTCAGAAGAAAAGAAAACTTAAATTGGAAAATGAATTAAAAATGATCCAATATTTTTATTATAATATTGTTAATAGGCTTAAATTTTTTAATTTCGGGCCCCTTGGCATTTGTCCCTCCACGCCTTCGCTTTCCTTAATGAAACGAGTTAATACGCAATTGCATTTTATTTCATAAATTACAATATTTCCACACTTCTTTTTTTTTTTTTTTTTTTTTTTTTGATATCGTGGGAACCCGCAGCCGCTACCTTTGGTGCGCACTGGGTAAACCCCCGTCCCTTGTGTAGTAGCCTGCAAACCACACAGGACAGGTAAACCACACTTTCCAAGTACAGGTGTGACATGCTCGACCTATAGAGACGTTTCATGAGGTTCGAACCTGAGACCTCTCAATCTCAATCGCTCACTTTTTACCACTAGGCCATCCCCAAGTTAAGGGTTGTCCACACTTCTGCATTATCAAAATCGAGCTTTAGTAATTAAATTCGAATTAAATCTTTAGAAGTTAAGGGTTGTCTCCACCAAAACAAAAAAAGTTAAGGGTCTAATTCGCGCAAAAAAAATAAATAAATAAAAATAAAAAATCCCTTTTATTTATTGGGCCCGAATAATTATTGAGTCTAATTAACGCCTTAATAGAATTTTGAGATCCCTAGTTTATCGGGCTTTAATTTCTTTCGGGCCCAATAGTCACTGTGGTGTAAATTAAAGCGCATAGCCTTAAACTTAAACTTAAATGAAAAGATAAATAAAAAGGATGGAATAAAAGTATATTTGATTTGGAGAGAAGAAGAAAGAGGACATGCCAATGCTATTATTACCGGGCCTATAGATGTTGAGCCTTAGTTTAATCATTTGATGGGCTTTAGTGTTACATAAAGACTCTAACATGTTATATTTATTTAACTTTATAGTATGTACAAAAAATGTTAGGCTACCTATTAATGCATTTGTCTTTCATTTCTTATAAATTCAAATCAAACCTTCAATTATATACCAATGCCTTTTAAGTTGATCATTCGATCGTCATTTTACGTGTAATTGTGATACGATTTTCAAAATATACTCGAGACAGTAATTCCAACATTTCTAGCCTAACATGTTAAGATACTTTCATGCACTTTATATCTATTGCTAATTCGAACGTCGATCAACTAACTCATCTCAAACTGAATGAATACTGCAGATATGGAAGATGTTTGTTGCAAATTCCTTGTTGGTGCTAAGCACCACAAACTCTAAGGAAAAAACGTCTAGGAAAGGTTTACTAATACAAACATGTCTTGAATGCTAGTTTGAAGATACCATCACTAATAGTTGGGGGTTACCTCTACCATCATTTTATCTTCCAAATCCACTCTATCACAAACATAAAGATTTATTCTAGAAGAATCGAAGTTGTTAGATTTACTATATTATAACTCACATTGCACATCTATCAAGTTGTGATTACCGAGATCATCGTACTCGACAATGCCACAATTAAAAAAATAAACGATTAAAGCAACAATATATCAATAAAATGACAAAAAAAATAATTCTTTATGTGTATCGTTTATGTGTCATCTTCAACCACACGCAACATTCTTATCACAAAATCTACGGAAAATCTACGGAAAAAACATCATTTTCTTACTTCATCCATAATTCGAATGGAATAGTGTCTCATATAATCAGCACGTATATAACCTCGGATCCGACTTAACACCATATCACATTCAACAAGTATTGCGCTCTTCAATTTCTTCATGGCGCTGTTGATTGGAATTACTTTGCCAGGTTCCAAACCAAATGTAGGTTGTAGATTCTTGATAAATTCTATCACTTTCTTAAAATAATCAAAGATGTACAAGTATGTGTGCCATGATTCTGCCGTTGATAGAACCAGAAGTTTGCATATTTTTTAACATCCCCGAAACGCGATGTATCCGGCCAATACTCTTCCATGTTCTTCCTGAGTTCGATACTTATCACATCCTATTTAAGATTGTTAAGAGACTGTTAGATATATTAGAAATCTAGAAAACAATAATATTATTGAAGTCACAATTACTTTACTCACGAATATACTAAGATCAGGGACTGATGCAGTTTTCTTTTGAACATCTTTAGGCAAAAAAGTCCCATGCAGTGTGAACATATGTTTAGCTACTCCGAAACTTGGTAGTCACAGTAAAACGATATTATTTGTGTTAACCGGTTGCACATTCTACCCAAAAAAATCACGTTAGAGAAAGCTATAAAAACAAACAATTAAGAACGTTAATGTCATTCACAAATTAAACCTTTGTCGCGGAAAGATTATGTAGAATTCCACGCCGTTGTAATTCTAATGCAGGGAGAAACGTGAAATATATTCAATAACATAAATATACGAACTCCGTTGATAACCAGTGTATACCGAAATACGTACAATAAGGGTTACTCTGTTGATTCATAAGAATACCGGAACTCAATATATACGAAAGGGAAAACCCTAACTTTTCATATAATTAATCCACCGAACCATTCAATAGCAAAAAGGCTATTTATATATACAAATAATAGAAAGGCCAAGCCCATCTACGGGCAAACTAAAACTACTAATAAAGAAATTTAATAACATTAACAAATAAATCTAAATTATGACAACTACTACTAAGAATTGATAAGATACTCAAATGTTTGCAGTAAAATAGCCTTTTTGTTATTGAATGGATCGGTGGATTAATTATATGAAAAGTTAGGGTTTCCTCTTTCGTATATATTGAGTTCCGGTATTCTTGTGAATCAACGGAGTTCTTTATCGTAGTGTTCTTCCGACATTCAACGTGAATCAACGGATTTTAACCTATAATTCATACGCTTGCGCTGCATCAGATTCACAAAATGAATACACCGGCTTGGCCATTTGTGGAACGAGGATAAGCATGCCATCATAAAAATTAAGGAACATTAATTTCTTCAAGATTTTCCTGCCATATTAACAACAATCAAATGTTTATGTTACTGTTTGTAGTAAATAACTCAATACTTAATGAGCTCAGA